>VWZX01007722.1:0-20957 GCA_013399015.1 Galbula dea
TGGTTGGACTTGATGACCTTGAAGGTCTTTTCCAACCGTGATAATTCTATGATTCTATGAAACAGTTTAGAACAGGAATACATTATTCTGGCCTCCAAGCAGGAGGCCTGGAGACACACCATCTATAACGCTGCGGATGCTTTTGAGAAAGACAGAAAAGCATGCAGCGCTCAAGATGTGGGTGCACCACAACTTTTAGAGAGAGGTAAAATGACTAATCCTGTCTTATTATCAACCCCTTTATGATGGTCTTCAGTATCTCATTGGCTTTATCAGATGCCACTCCACATTAAGCCAAAGATTTTAGAAACCTGCAAACACAAAGCTGAGATTTGTTACCTGAACTGTAACTGCCAGTTTGGTGTTCAGCATTGTGAGCCATCAGTGATAGTTTAGCTGGTTTTCTTAGTTACATTAAGGCAGGGCACATCTCATGGATGAAGGACCATCACCTCCCTAAGATCTTGCTTTATGGTGANACCATGATGATGAGAGAAGGTTGAAAAACTTTTTGCTGCAGTAAATAAGAAATCCTTTCCAAAGAGTCAGTAATCACCACCAAAGATCTATTGCATGTTGCTCAGAACTTGCGATATACAGTACATGTTATGAAAAGTGTCTTATGTTTGAGGTGCTTCATCTTTTATATCTCTGCCGTCCCTCAGGCACCCTGCATACTTTGGGAATCTATACAATGACTTGGACTTTCCTCATGCTTCATGCCAATAAGCAGTGTTTCTACATAGGCAATGTTTCTACATAGGCAATGGAGCTTTATGTCTGTAAGGATATGGAATGACCACTACATTCTGTGCTGGTGACTCAAGAATAATTGTAACTTCATCCATATGTTTAGCTATGAAATTCCTCTATTGAGTAAAAAATGCCTTAGGTACAGTTATTTTTCACATAAAATCAACAATAACTCTCTTGCTATGAACCCTCTCTGGGAAAAAAAAAATGAGGAGGTTGTTTTTCCTTACAAGATTCAGAGAAGACAGGGAAGAGTGTCTTGTCTATTCATATTTTAAACCTAGTTTCTAAGCTAGTAATTTAAGTCAACACTGTAATCAACCTGTAATCTCTATATCCATAAAGGATATTCTTTCCATCCTAAATTGATTGTATGTTAGTAATATAGGGAATATTAGGTATATAATATTAAAATGGTTAGAAGGAATCTCCTACTTTCCATCAGCATCAGAGTCAGCATGAATTTAGCTGTCCAATTTCCAAAAAGTCAACTGATCTCTTCTCCTTTGAACTCAGATATTGCATAAGCCATAGCATTTATGTTAGATGCCTATAGCAAGTAATTAGAACATGAACATTTTGGCCTGTCTAGTAAGAAGAAAACCCAGCTTAGTTCCCACAGGGAAATAGAAACGCACCAATACTAATGATTTCCCTGAATCTTTGTCTTTCATTCAGCAGTGTCTTGCAGGAAAAAAACCTCTTCAAGTCAGGAGGTACATTTTCATGTGATTTGCACAATGTCAAGCAAAAAAATTGCATGAAAATCCTCTAACATTGATTTTTCCAGCAAACCATGCTACTACAGATATGGAGATTCATCACTTCATGTACCACTCATTCACAAAATACGTTCCTCTCTCTCACTCAGACCATCACACCCAGTAGCTACAGAAAGGTGAGTGCATGCCACACCTTCCTTGGAAGGTTTTTTTCTCCCAAATCTTTGTGAATGTTTTTTATTGACCTGCAGCAAAAACAAGCCTGTAATTCAAGGAGGGAGCTTACGTCGATTAATGGGGCATGAGGATAGCAAAGGACACATTCATTTGTAACCTGGAAATTCTGAGGGATACCTTTGCCTCAGGATCAATAATACTGGTGTCGCACATGTTTCTGCCACTGTGCCCTTCCCGCAACAAAAGTACTCATCATTTTTCTTTCTTTCAGGTCTGTTCACTGCTCAGAACTTTTGCAAATCTTACCCCTTCCCATCAAAACAAAATCCTAAAGGAGTTTGGTATTTGAGAAGGAGGAGTAGGGACCTGATTGTTTTAGAGAGAAAAATTATTCTCTGCTTCCTCCCATCATAACCCTTTGTTCTCCACCTGGAAAAAGTACATCATACTTGAAGGAAATAATATTGTTTTCAAAAAAATCCAAGATGAGGATAGGACTCATTGGTAACTTTGAATATCATCTTTGACACCATTTTATCATAAGCTATTTATCTGTAGGTTGACTGTGAAAGATGTCTTGATGGCAGCTCACTTAATGATTTTAGATCTAATACTGCTGGTGTCCTAGTTTAATTTGCCATTAAACAGCAGAGACTTGGAGCCTTTCCACTGTGCAGTCTGATTTCTGGAAGGAGAAGAGATGGGAAAGGGTTTCTCTGTGTGTGATGAAAAGTTGATTTTCACCAGTAAAGATGAGAAACTTAACAGATCTACAATTTTCTGATGTATATTTTAGATGCATTTGACATTATTCAGAGTGCAAATCTGTGATGCACAGAAATTGAAAGCTAAGCCTAGCCAAGAAATGTTAGCTGCCACAAAAAAACCCTAGGAAGTGTTCATTCATTCTTTATTTGTTTAGGCAAAGTGAACCCTAAAGTTACCCTACCATACTGGCTGTAGCTAGAAATTAATCTTTCCAGACAGGTACACAGCAGATACATAAATACAACTTAAACTGTCAGATGAGATTTCTCTGCAGTTAATGCAAATTAATTGGGTTTAGATTGATGGTTTACAAGATGTTGGACTACTGTCAAGATCTGCTACTCTTAGCTCACTCTTCCAAAAAGACTCCAATCAAAAAAACATTCTTATGCTTCCAGAAAGTAAGTGCATTTGTTCAGAATTTCTAGATCCTACAACAGTGGCTACAAATTTTTCATGTGCATCTTGCCAAATTTTCTTAAAACTGGCAGTGTGGACATGCTGGTACCAGCTCAGGTCTCCATGAGCTCCAGCTCCAGCACCAATGCCAATAGTTCTCCATCACTACTTTTGTTTGACCCTCTACATAGCAGAAGGCTCTGAATTTTCCCATTAGTTTTGTACTAAGTACAATGACTTCTTGAATTGAAAATTATCTTCCAGAAGAGGCTTTTAGTCTTTTTGAAGAAACTAATAGAAATATATCACTTCTTTTTCAATTGCTAGTTATACTCACTGCTTAATAAACCCTCAACATTTTCCTATTTTCAACATCTAATCTTCATTTCTTGCAATGTTTCCTCTCTTCCACTGAAGAGTCTTTTATTACATGTTATTTTCTTCCTTCTAAGGGCTGGACACACGAACATAAGCTAACAAATCAGTGCATCATGTACTGATGTATTGAGTCATCACTGAGCTGTCCACATACCTTCAGTTCAGACCTTTTACTTGGTGACTGCTGTGCAGTAATAGTATGGCTGGCTGCTGTGTCTCACCAGGGTGTTGGTGACTCCTTCAGTGGCAGAAATATTGTCTGTGATCATGTAATTGTCCTCAACTCCTTCCTCTCTGTCTCTGCCTCCCCTCCCACTTCTCATCTGTTTGTACATGTAGACATGTTGTCCCGCATATTTTTCTTTCTAAATTGGATTTCCCTACTACTGTCTTCTCCTCCTCCTCCTTTCCCTTACTCCTGGACTTCACACTGCTCCAAAAACCTGTTTGCCTTGCAACACCACCTGCTCATCTCCTGCTAGTGGGTCTGGTAGTTTTGTTTCCTTGAGGATTCAGTGTTAATAATGGCAGAAAACCTCATTAGTTTGGATTCTGAGACTTCATTTTAATGGCAGTGATCTTCTTTCAACATCAGAAGCCAATGATTTAGACTGCAAGCCTTATGAGACAGGTTCTTTACTCTAGGTATGCACAGTAATGACATCCTCTTACTGATGATAGTTCCTATGGCTTCTGGGGGCGCAGAAAAATTATACTAAGTGATTTAAGTGATAATGCGTACAACTAATTAGGTATCTGTCTCTCTCCCTCACCTTCCTAGGACCTTTCTGCACACGATTTGTGTAATCTTTGATTATCAACATTGTCAGGACCCTTCCTGATTGTCTTTGAACCCGGATTAATCCAGGCTCTGTCTGCCTCAGTTTCTCATTCTTCAGGCTATAAGGACTAAAGCTGAAGTGTTTGCATGTTTCTTTGGGATCCTTCAGTACAAAGGCTTAGGATAAATACAGTGTCATGGTGTAACAGAACCAGAATACTGCACAGCCTCATTTTAATTTCACTTATATTTCCAACATTGGTGCATTTTTTACATCTAGAAGCATATTTCAATAGCTCCAAGGAAAGGCAGAGAGAGAGATTGCCACAGAGTTTCACTGGAAGATGGGAAGTCAATTAACTTTTACCCTCCTAACATTCTGTGATTCTGGAAAACTATTAAGTATTACAGAAGACTGGTGAATCAGATAAAACTTTCTGGAAATAAATAAGTCAGTCTTCTTTCAGGTCAGAGAATGGACAAAATCCTAACAGCAAAAATCATAAAACTTTTTGAAAAGAAACAGATGAATTTTAGAAATTTTTTGTCATTATCATTTAAGCATGACCATACAGAGACATTCACTGGTTTATCCAGTCCTAAGGAACAATTTAAGTGGCAGGATGTAAATGCTGGCTCAGGCATCTTTAGAGCAGTGATACCATTCCAGATTAACTTTTTGTCCTGTTGTGACCAAAACTCACTCAGATGCCCAGGCTAATAATTTATTCTTAAAATCAAATAAATTTGCCAACAATTTGTTCTAGATAGGAGTTGAGGTTGGAAAAATCAGGAAAATCTTGAAAGAAAAATCACGAAAATGTTGAAAGGAAAATATCTGGACCTGTGTTACTTCAGCAGATTCTGGGTTACCGGCTTTATTTGCTTTTCAAATCTCTCAAGATATTCCACATCCTTTTCTTTCATACATTTTAGATTTAGGAAAAAAACACTTAAAATTGAATAAAGATTTTATAACTAGATAAAGGTCTAAGTTCTGTACATATCTGATGTTTGTTTGAAGACTTTGGCAGTCCTTGTCTAGTTTCTGGGGTAATGAGAGAAATGCAATTTTTATATTGCTGTTGCAATAGTAATCATCATCTTCATAAATTTATATTCTGCTCATGGTGTCATCCCATCACCTTCATCTAAACTGTGTGGCACAGATCATTCTGTCTCTGGTGCTGGTCTAATTTAACATCTGGGAAGTATTTGTTATAACTCACATTTAATTTTAGAACTGATAGATGACAAAAATCTGGAGATGGCTGCCATAGTCCAAAAACTTGACATATACTCCAAATGAAAATTATGGCATATACCTTCAAGTATAAACAGTACCCTAATGTTAGTATTAAACAACCAAACATGGCAGAAATATTGTCATTAGGAGAAGTCTGAACAGGCCTGGCAACTACTAGACGATGACTGGGGCATCTTACACTGCTAGGCCAATTCTAGTAGAAGAGATGGAACAGTTCAGCAGTTTTGAATTTTATACAAGATACCAAATAAATGTATATGTTTCTTATCAGCATTGCTATCCTGTATTCCTTTACTATATGTATTTAAATTCAAATATTTCAGATTTTTTTGGAGGAAGAAAAACATTACTCCTCCATCTAGTTTTTCACCAAACCATGATTGAATCTTTTTCTGTTGAGTAAGTGGTGTTTTTTTGTTTGAGGGGCAGATGCTGAAAGGCAGAGAGGGATAAAGTATTATTGAACAATGACAATTAAATGAATTTCACTTAATAGGTCATAAAAGTAATGCATCTAATTGGAACATAAGGGTAGAAGAAAGAAAGGAAAAAAAAAAAACAAACCCTTGAATAAATCCTTTCTGTTTCTTTCTTCCATTCGTTCTTTTAAAGGATAAGCTATCATTAGTCATCATGAAAGCTCTCAGTGACCACTGAAACAGGGGAGAGACCTTTGACACAGCTTGATCAATCCTAACTGAATAGACCAGAGGGACAGCAGCCAAAAAGAGGGGACCCATTCTTTGCATTTGACAGCCTCGTCCTTTCTAGTTTGTCAGATGTCAGAAAACATTGGGGCACTCTCAGGGTACATTAGAATGCTTTAAGTTACCATACAATTTTTTGCTATACGAAAAAATATTATTTTAAGGCTTAAAAGATATCTGGTCTGCTCAGAAGATGTAAAATTTGAATGTAAGGATCTACCTGATGGAGTCAGTGAAGTAAAGGGGAATTTTGCTAGGTAAGACCTTGAAATTTTTCCTCAAATTAATAGAATGTTTGGTTCCATTTCCTGTCCTATATATCCCAATCCTAGCTGACCTTCTAGCATTTTCCTTTTGCTTTACACCAGAGTAGGATATGAGGCAGCGAAGTCTGAGACTCAGTATTTTCTGTTACACATACCCCCTGAAGATACTTTCTGTATATCTCTGCATTTCTCTTGAAAAATTAATAGTTTAAGAGAAGACCTGAACTCCTAGAAAAACTATGTGTATGGGAGCAGACTTTTGTTGGTTTTGCACTGTTGGAAAAAGGGAACAGAGCAAGTACTTAGAGGAATACAGAGGTGAGGGAGGAAGACAGATAGAAAACAACTGCCTTCATTCTTCCTGACTTTGTATTCTTTTTCACCCAGCTATACTGGTGTAATGTAGGTATAATAATAATATAAATGTACAGTGTAATACACTAGTGCAAAGAAGGAAGCAGTTTCCCATGAAGTGAGAGGCGTTTTTCCCATGAGAAAATTAAATCAGGAAATAAAGAAGGAGAGGAAGAAGATCTAGGTTTGGTTAAAAAAAAGGATGAAAAAGTCTTAGACTAAATCAGTGAAGACTTTTGCTTCACATTCACGACAAACACTTTCAGCTCTGAGGCTCCTTTTCTAGCACTGACTTCCCAACCTCTCCTCTTGTCTTCTATTATAGGCAATTTTTTTGCATCAGCTTTGCTTTTCCTGACTATTCTTTTCATCCAAACCCAAGACCACCAAAGGAACTCATTGCTTTCACATTTCTTTCAGCTTGATGAGGCATTTAAAATGCTAAAAATCCCATTAGAAACTTCATCCTAACTGGATCTCTGTCCCAGCTGTAAAAATATAAACAATTAATAATGCTGGAGGTGTTACTGACTCCTTCTATGTAAGTTAAATTTCAGCCACAATTACATGTCTTTTCTTCTTTCACATTTTGACCAGACAGACAGGAACTTAAGAAAGATCCACAGTCTTGTCACTTTCCAATCACCTCCCTTATTGCATTGCTTCTAAACGACACTATGTTTTCTGTTATAAGGACTGTCTTCCTCCAGGTGTTTGGTAGAGAAAATGTATATAAAGATCAGAGCTCCTCTAGCCATCAAGTGCATCAAGAAGACACCTACTTCATGAGTGGTAAGGAAAGTTAGAATTGTCACATCGATAGTTCTTCTGGGCTTAGTTTGGTATTTTGTATTTATTTCTACAATTAAGGATTTGCTCTTGTTCTTGTATTGTTCTCAGAATAATCCATCTCTAGGCAAGTGGTGCACTGAGCAACATTAATATAAGTAATATAATTAAACCAAAAAAGTAACCATTTCAATAAAATTGGGTGAAAGGAATTCTGAAAGGAACAAATAACTTCATCAACACTGTCATGACTGCAGAGGTCTTAAATACAACTTGCATGGCCATAGAGGGAGTTCCTGTCAAGTTCTAGAAAGTGTCTCAGGACTGAAAAGCCAGGTGAACTCAGCTGCACTGGAAATACCTTCTGAGCTCTAACAGGTCATACCTAATGCTTAATGGAATCTACTGTCTCGTTATTCAGCTTATACTGAAAAATATGAATTCCACCTCATTACATTGGCTATTCCTGTGATAGCTGAGTGAGGCTATGTGTCTAGGATCTGCAAAATGATGCATCCTTATACTGTGTTTCCACTGACAAATGTCTCCCACTTTGGCAGCTTCACAGGATTTTAGTTTCCACAAAACAGGTACTAACGTTGGCTACCAAAATCTCTTTTAGTCCCAGAAATGGGAGAGGCCATGAGGGAGGTAGTATAAACTATTTCCAAACATATCTCAGGCTGTAATTTAAAAAACTCAAGTCTCTACTGAATTTAGTCCTCCAATAAACAAAAAAAAATGATGTGAAACTAATGTTTCTTTACATTGGTGTTTCCAAAAGAAACTTCTGATTCTCCAACAGCCCATGATTCACAAAGGTGTGTTTAAAAAAGTGCTTTAAAACCTAGCATAACTGAATACAGCACCACATTAGCCAGTTGTGAAGGTTCATGCCAGTGCTTCTGCCACAGGACAGATGATGAATGGCTGGTTGTGTTTGGGAAGAATCTACAACCCAGAGTATATTGCTATGATCTTGAATATCAGAAAACAGCTATATCATACTGCCAGCTATAGTGGGAATGCCTGGTTCTTATACCTCCTCTTTTTGTCATAACAAAAAAGAGCTTTAATATTACAAAAAGCAGAAGGGAAGGAAAATGTAATGTTTGAAGGTGGGTGGCTATGAAAAATTACAAGCAGAAGGCTCAAGGGTTGCTGGCAATGTTCTTTTCCAGCTTAAACAAGACATTTAAGGGTGCAAGACAACCTTGTCTGTAAGTAACATGTCCCACCTCAGCTTCAAGAAGAAACCTCAGTTTACTCAGGGTAAAGATGAAGAAGAAGAAAAGAATGTGACTGTTACACTTGATGGTCATCAATACAATGACAAGACAGGTCCTGTATGTATAGACTGATCCATGTGGATTTTACATCTTCTGTAGGAGCCAGGAAGTCAAACCTGATAGCCTCTCATGTAGAGAAATCTAACTAGATATCAGTTATCTCTACTGACCTTCACATCAATCAAGGACATGTTGAGATCTTTTCATACATGATGACATTTTCTGTCTGGTCTATAACCATATGGGATTTCCTCCCTTTTTCCCTTACGTACACATTTCTCAAGTATTTAAGCACAAAAGTGTTGGCTTATATATAAACATTTCATGATGTTTTAAAGGCTTCTATGTCCTGAGCAAGGAAAATGTTCCTAGTCCCTATTGTCGAACAGCACAAAAAAAAAAGAGGAACTGCAAGAATAAAGTTGTGTCCTTCATACATATGGAAATATTGCGGCAGGGGGTTGAGAGCAGGACAGAGAGAGGTTCAGAAACTGGAATGAGCTGGCTGGAAGAGACATATACTCAATGATGGACAGATACAGAAGGGTTAAGAAAATGAGAGACACAAGCTAGCTGTTTTAGAAAGGACACAGGTTACAGGAAATCCAAAAGAAAGAAAATAAATTACCTTTTTTTTTTTGTTAACATTCATAAATAAAGTGGTTTATATTTCACCATTCCTCTCCTTGGACCATTCATAACGTACTTATTGATCTAGTTAAGTCCAAAGATAGATGCACCACTTGTGAGTTGTAACACACTTTCCAAGGAACAGATTAAGAAAGGTGCCTCAGGAAGAGCAAACATAAAATAAAACTTACATGTGTGAAGCAATCAGCAGTTCACTATTCTGGGTAATTGGATTTCATCACCATAGATCTATGAAGTTTTAGAAACAATTATAATAATTTGGTAGAATGTATTCATTATTCAAGTATTTGCTGACGGTTTTATGAAACTGGTGAAAAATTACTGAATATTTTATTGTGAGAAGAATCTCTGATGATATTGAAGTTGCCATGCCTTTACACTTCACCTGAGGAGCAGTGAAATTTGGTGTAATGGAGAAACAGTTGCTTAGCTCATAGCAAATCAGATGTGCTTTTTTGTGAAAATTAATGTGAAGACAAGAGGAAAAGTAAAGTTAAAAAAAAATCAAACAAAAAAACAACCCAAAGGCCCCCAAAAGACAAGAGAATCTCACTACATGGCTCATTAAAAGTAAATTTGATTCTGTTCAAACAACCCTGCCTAGAGATACATTTGAATCAGCAAAATGAGATACTTAACAAGAGGTTGGTACATCTCAGTCTTGCTGGACTGTCTTAGCTCTGCATCCTTGCAATAGTAACCAGTTGAAAAGAGTCATTCATATTCCACATCTGCTTATTACAGCGATGAGTTTTGTGCTAAGAGTCTGAAAGTCCTAGATATGCTACTTCTAATGCAGAAACAGAATAAGGAATGACATTCTTAGTTTACCAAAAAAACCCAAACCAAACCAAAAGAAAAAAGCCAGGAACAATTTCTTGCATGATATTCTACTGTAGCAAGATGTCATTTCACATGCCTTTTGTGTGACACAAAACTACATTAGTTTCACTCTATTTTAATGATAAAATAAGTGCTCGTATATTATTTCACTCATTCAAAAAAAATGAGGAAGATTAAAATGTCAGTTTTCTCCAAATCTAAGCATGTTTCTCTTGCTCTGTTCTGCTGCTAACTGTGCAAAAAAACCCATGGAAAGAGATTCCCTAAACCAGACATCCAACCAAATACTGACAGGCTATAACTTGTAAACAAAGACTCACTCAGATTGTATAGGGCTCTAGGGAGAATCTTGGGAACTACAGATTGGTGAGACTCTCTTCCATCCTACAATAAACAATAAACCCATGCAGTATGTTTCCTGTTGGGAAATAGTCAACATGGCTCCTGCAAAGGAGTACCTTGCAAGGTACCCTATCTACTTGCTGGGTTTCTAGCAAGGTAACAGTAGACAGTAAAAATACGGATAAAAGGCAAGCAAGATTCAAGAAAAGAGGCTTTTTGAGAGAAAAGTCAATAGGGATTGGTCCTGGAAGCAATTCCATTCAATGTCTTTGCCTCTGACCTGAAGGAGAAATAAGCGGAGGAATATCCAGCTTTTTAGATATGATAATCACTTCTAGAAAGTCAAAATACTTTTCTGTTTCCAAGGAATTGCAAACAGACCTTTTAAAACTGTAGAAATGGTTGACAGATAAACTCTACTGTGATAAACCTAAGCTAATGTAACTAATCATGGTTAGGCTTCGCGAACGAAGATTTGGGAAGGGCTCTACCCATATTTGTTGCAAGTGCGCTGGTGGCTATAAAGGCCAATACGAGATAGGCATGAGCTGTTGCAAAAGGAACAGCAGAAAGACTCCTTAGATGGTGTGTTCAGCAAGGCACGATTCTTTCTGCATTGTCATTTCTCCTCAAGGGTGATCCTGCGTGCTTTCTCAAAAGCATCTGCAGCGTTATAGATGGTGTGTCTCCAGGCCTCCCGCTTGGAGGCCAGAGTAGACCAGTTATGATGATCAATATGGCCACGGCTGAGATGTTGTTTCAGGGAGTCCTTGTATCTTCTCTTTGGGGCTCCTCTCTTGTGGCAGCCGGTGACAAGTTCACCATAAAGCAAGATCTTAGGGAGGTGATGGTCCTTCATCCATGAGATGTGCCCTGCCTTAATGTAACTAAGAAAACCAGCTAAACTATCACTGATGGCTCACAATGCTGAACACCAAACTGGCAGTTACAGTTCAGGTAACAAATCTCAGCTTTGTGTTTGCAGGTTTCTAAAATCTTTGGCTTAATGTGGAGTGGCATCTGATAAAGCCAATGAGATACTGAAGACCATCATAAAGGGGTTGATAATAAGACAGGATTAGTCATTTTACCTCTCTCTAAAAGTTGTGGTGCACCCACATCTTGAGCGCTGCATGCTTTTCTGGCTTCCACACCTCAATATAGACATACTGAATTTGAAGAAAGTACAACAAAAGTCTAATATAATGTTCTGGCTGATGGGGCATATGACTCCTGAGGGGAAACTGAAAGATTGGGACAACTCAGGAATCTCAAATGAGGTATCACTGAGATTTGCAAAAGGAGAAAACTCTTGTTGAGATGCATGTGGAAATGTTGTGCAACACATCATACAATAAAAGAAGGAAGGGAACAACGAAAATAACAATATATTGGTTTAAAACAGACTTAAAAAAAGCTCTTTTATGCATAAAGTGGTAAACCTCTGGAACTTACTACCATGGAATATTGTGTAGAAGGACTATATCAGCTGGTTTATAAAGGAACTAGACACTAGCTGACAGTATGTCTGTAAAATGGAGACCAACAGGAGGAGGCATGAGAGTACAAAAGAAAGAGTCTGGTTTTGCATGCTCTCCCTGAATAATATCTCTTACTGCTTCTGCTGCAGATGGGCCACTGGGATAGATGAATAATTGGTCTAATTCAATAAACATTTCTTATTTTCTTACATCTATGTACTACTTTTATGATAGATATGATATCCATGCCCACTGATCAGGAGTTTACTCCAAGCTAAATAGCTATGCTGAAAACTAGAGAGTACAAAACCAAATTCACTACCATGGTAAAGCAATTGCATTGTGGAGCCTAGAGATGACTTGCACTTAGCCAGTTCAAAGCCAAGTTCTGTGTGAGAACTAACTCAGATCTATCTGGAAAATATTTTATGGATATATCTCATTACACTCTTACCTTCAGGGTCAAAGGTTTATTAGCTGTCTCCTGGGACACTGAGTCAAATTCCCTGCTCCTGCAAACACCTTGCTGTTTATGGGAAAAGGAATTTTAAGAGATTTTTTTTCTGGGTCTGGCCTCTAGCTGAGGATATATTTTGCAAAATATTAAGTCACTATTTATTTTCTGGATCTTTTATACCCTATGTGGGCTTCTGGGATGAGTATTTCAAAAGAAGCTTGGTTTATCACTCTCTACTAGATATAAGGAAAAAATGGTCCTTCTCAGAGGAAGCTGCTTCTTCTAATCCAAGAGTTTGGAATGACCTCTGGAACTATCATTTTTATAAACCTAGCCAGCAAGGGCACTGGAGTCTAAATAATACTGACTGATGGTATGGAAATAGCTTGTCTGTTGTAAAGACTTTTTGTCATAACAGTAATAATGGGAGGAGTGAGTGTATAGATCCAGAGCAAGGATTAACCAAGGAAGTCCTNAAAATCCTGAATCCCAAGCTCAGGCATCTCGGGAAGGACCCTGCCCCCAGGGGGAAATGGAAATCAGAGGTTTTTGGGACCCTGGGTGGGGGGCTGAGACTTAGTCTCTGCTGGGACTTAGTATGCTACTTGGAGGTAGCCGAACTGTGTGGAGCTGCTACCGGGAGCTACTGTGGTGACAGGGTTATCATAAAAAGGGGGTTTGAGTTCGGTATTTGGGTCTTGTATATATTTATATATGTTTCATTTAACATTGTTACTATATTAAAGTAGTTTCAGCTTTACTTTCCATTCCAGAATCCTCTCTGCCCTTATTGTTCCCTGTCTCTTCCAGTTGGAGGGGAAAGGGGGTNATGGAAATAGCTTGTCTGTTGTAAAGACTTTTTGTCATAACAGTAATAATGGGAGGAGTGAGTGTATAGATCCAGAGCAAGGATTAACCAAGGAAGTCCTGGTTATGCTGTTAGAAAAGTCTTTCTAAAAATAGGGCAAAGGTTATGACCTAATTTTGATAACCAGGACATAACTGGGAATTAGGAATGAGTAAACCCCTGACCTCATCTACTCTTTTGTGAGACCTGGAAATGGTGAGCTGTCCTGGTTTGTGTTAGAATANCCTTATTGTTCCCTGTCTCTTCCAGTTGGAGGGGAAAGGGGGTAATAAGGAACGTCTACTGTGGTCGGTGGTCGTGCCCAGCCTCCACCCACGACATAAGCCCTGTCCTTGTTCCATTACAGGTGTAAGGAAGGGCCTGTCTTGGCTATGCAGGGTAATAGACACAGTAAGTTAGGGGCTGCATCAAAAGAATCGTGGCCAACAAGGTGAAGGAGAGAGTTCTGTCCCTACACCCTGCATTGGTGAGAACCCACCAAGAGTACTATGTTAGCTCTGGGGTCCCCAGCTTCAGAAAGACATGGACCTACTCAAGCAGGTTCAGAGCAGGACCACAGAAATGGTGCTGGAGCAACTCCTCTATGAGGACAGGCTGAGAGAGTTGGGGTTGTTCAGCCTGGAGATGAGAAGGCTCCAGTAAGGCCTTAGAATGGCCTTCCAGTGCCTAAAGAGGACCAGCTGGAAAGATGAGGAGGAACACTTTATTAGGAATTGTAGTGATAGAACAAGGAATAATGGCTTTAAACTGAAAAAGGCCAGATAGTGAAAGATTAGATAGTAGGAAAAAATTTTTTATGGTGAGGGAAGTAAGACACTAGAACAGGTTGCCCAGTGTGGTTGCGAATGCCCCATTCCTGGCAGTGTTCCAAATCATGTTGGATGAGGCCTTGAGCAACCTGGTCTAGTGGAAGGTGTGCTTGCCTACAGCAGAGGTTTGGAACTAGATGGTCTTTAAGATGCATTCCAACCAAACCATTCTACGATTCTCTAATTCTATGTATTCAAGCTTTGCATTTCAGTGAAAATCATCCTTGACATGACTTAGATAAAAGACATTCAACAGATAACAGAATTACACATTGAGCCCTTTTGGCTATATGGATGTGATGGTTTGGAACTGGCTCCCTGCCAAATGCCCAAACTCACGGTGAAAGCCTTCCCCCTTCCTTTCCCTCTCAGAGTTTCAGAGAAACTACGAGAGAAACTAAAGAGCCCAAAACAACCCGAATTATATCAAAAGTATATATATTTACATATATAGCAGTTATATACAATTAAAATACTATGTACACAGTAGGGGGAACCCCCCAAGGGAAAAGGGAGAAAGGGAAGGAAAAGGGAAAAAAGGGGGAAAAGGGGAAAAAGGGAAAAGGGAAACTAAAACAGGTATGTACACTCGAAACCCAGGATAGAACTAATAAAAACAGAATCTTACAACTCTCCTTAAGATAGCAGAGTCACACTGACCAATGCCAGCAACCGCTGCCTCTCAAGTCCTACAAAGGCCTGCAAGGCTTGACTCCTCCGCACAGGTGAGACCGATAGCAGAGAACCTGCATCTTCGGATCCACCGGAAGGGAAAAGAGAACAAAGGCCTCTCCTCCTCCTTATTTATACCCCCAGCTACGTAAAATTGTATGGAATACTGGGAAACATGATCACTTCCCTGGTTACAAACTGCTTACCAGGAAAAGGCCTGGGTCAAACCATTACAATGGAGTAGCTCCTCTTGCCTTTTAAACCCAGAAAGGGGACAGACTTTGCCACAAGTTACTGTTAATGAAAGATTGAGTGACCCAAGATACCTATCCCTCAGGTGGCAGTCTGTCCATACCTACAGTCTTTTAACCCATAGAAAACAAGAACTGCTCTGAGTTTCTGCTAGCCAAACTGTAGGAGGGCTCCCCATTACCCTCTTTTTATGAAAGAAATTCATTATGAACTCCCCTCACAGATTTAGCCTGGTCACTGTGTTCTCTCTGTTCCTTACATTGGTCTCTCCAGAAGTATAAGCTTCTTCACCTGGTTCATGCACCATTACTACACTTAAGGAATGAGAATACCTTAAAGCACCTTGTGATCTACATTCACAGCATTGGCAGTTCTGTAAGGAAAAATATCAGTAAACCTCTGAATTTTATCATCTCTTCTCAATCGGACAGTCAAAACCATTTAAAAAAAAAACTTTAAAGGGTATGAATTGTAGAGTTATCAAATCATCTAGTTTGGAAAAAGTGTTTAAGATCATCAAGTCCAACCGTCAAACCAACACCACCATGCCTAATAAAACATGTCACAAAGTGTCACATCTATATATTTCGTGAACTACTCCAGGGTCAGTGAATCCACCACCTCCCTGAGGAGCTTGTTCCAATGCTTAACCACCCTTTCAGTGAATAAATTTTTCCTGATATCCAAACTGAACATCCCTTGCTGCAAGTTGAGGCCATTTCCTCTCGTCAGAAAGTCAACTGGGAGAAGAGACTTACCACTACCTCTATAGCCTCCCTAACAAAATGTTTGTTTCCCCATTAACATTGTGGCTCATTCCAAGGAAAGAAACACAAATAGGTTGGTACAATTAGCAGTAGATAGCACAAGACTACTTGATTGCTCACATGGTAGTTCCATGTACAGCTTTTGAATAGTTTTTCAAAAGTACCAGAAATATGTAACTCAAAAGATATGAATCTGCAGTTATTATAGGTATAAATTACCTGTAATTAGACAGACCAGGTAAGAGTTTTGTCTTGTTCCACCCACTCTTTCTCAAAAATCAGAGGAAAGAAATGCACTGAATCAGAAAACCTGAAACGCCTAAGTACCCATCAGTCTCTTTCATTTGTCCTAAAAGTAATTGCAGACAAGATTTACACGTGTTATATTTTGCTGTGATCTTTTTTTAAATAAGAAATAAAAAATGAGACATTCCTACCATTAAATATTGCTGAAAATGGATAAGAACAGAAATCGTAAACAAGTTTGGGTTTGAATGATTTCTAACTCAGCTATACAGACAGGTAGGTTTTGAACAGTTCAGTCAGAGAAGTCTTTGATTCCTGAGTGATTTAGACTTGTAAGTTTGCCAGCTGAGGTGTGGTTATATTATAAAAAAAAAAAAAAAAACAACAACAAAAACCATGTTTTGCTCTTGGTTTCAAATATTGCTCTTCTTCCAAAAGGGCAAAATGTAGGATGCCTACAGGAGGTGGGCCATAGTAAAAGTCAGAGAGATACAGTATCTTAACCCTCCAGAGAAGCCTTCATTTCAATTCTATTCCAAACTTCTTGAGTTAGGCCTCTGTCTACATCCTCCTGCTTGTATTCTGTTTAGTTGTGCACTAACAATTTTAAGGCCCGTGCAGCTTGTAAGCTGATTGCTTTGAATATAAATGGGTAGACTATTAAAAGCAGAATTTACGCTTCTAGACTCATAAATCATAAAAGGAAGCATAAATGCTGTGTTTTAGTGGAGATTTAAATTGCTAAATGGGTTTTATAGGAGCCACATAAGACCTATTGACAATACCCCTTTATGATAAAAAGTAAATAGAAGTGACAAAGTCAGAATTCAAAATGCTGCTGCTTAGCTCCCACTAGCCTGAAGAAGACCAAAAAATGGCTGGAGGAAATCTCAGAGGGAAGCAAATGATAACATGAAATTAAATGTGTAATATTCCTTTTTATACTGAGTGGAAGAAAAAAAGCACTCAGAGAATGAGCTGGTACATTTGCATAACAAAGGAAATCAACAACAACAACAAATTGCCATCATGTTCAAAGCCTATAATTGCACAGATGACAACAAGAAAGTGCCTTTCTTCTCAGCTCTCTAAGGGACAAGCTTTGCTGAGATGAAGAAAAAGGGTGGGAAGTGACCCCACTTGTTTTCATGAAAATTAGCAGGCTCAGAAAAATGTCTTTGGTACAAGGGGGTGGCCAGTGAATGGTTTGAATGCTAATGAACACAATGAGGGCAGATGCTCAGCCAACATTCCCATCAACTCCATCAGATGATCAACAACTGGCAGCAGATTCTTATTCAAACCACTCTCATCCAGCCTACCAATTACCAGCCCACCTTGTCAACAAAGTCTTTTTGGAGAAAATACTTTTGGGGAGATTCTGATTTTTCTGGTTTGTTTTGTTTTAAATTATTTTTTGTTTCTCCATTGATGTTTTCTTTTAGAGTCACATGGCATTTGAATTCTTCTAGCCTTGAGAAATGTGGAAATCTCTCCTGCTTCTGTTCAGCATAGCCTCAGGAAACGTTCCTCAATTTTCCCAAGCTAGTTATCTGGACATCTTACCTTACTGGGATCAAGGGCAAAATACTTGTAATCATTACCTCCTCTCAGTGTCCTAAGCTCTAGAAGAGTTCTTACATTGGAGAAAGAGGTAATTCCCTGGTCATCACCATATCACCGATTATAACTGGTTTTGTCAGCATAAAAATATGCATGTTTTTCATCTGCAAGATGTGTTTCATTCCATTTATCCAATGAATTCCTAAAAGTTCCAGAAGTCTACTTAAAGTGCTGAATAATGTGAGTGTGTATATATACATATATATATATAAAGAGATCTGAAACCCTTTGGAAGTATGTGAATGATGCTGAATGTCCTAACCAGAAAGATGGACTGTAAGAGATAGGGACCGATTGATACATCTTTGTTTAACTCCTTACTTCTTTTTTACTATTTCCCAGCCCTGCATCAATAATGCAGCAGGTGACAAAAATAAGCAAAGTCATAGAGTCTTCTTTTAGTCCTTCTTATTCTAGGACAAGTTGTAGTAGCACTAAAATAGCTCCTGTTGGCAGATCTCCATAAACTTGAGTGGTTTGAGCCCCTGAAATCTGTCCTTTAACCTTTTGGAAAGTATCTATAAAATTTAACAAAATTTCAACAATGTCATTTATTATAAAGCCCTTTCAGACTTTGAGAATTTAGCATAAATAATAATAATAAAAATTATGGAGATATAGATTAATAAAGTCAGTGTATATTCCATAAGACAAGATGTATGTGTGCATTTAAAAGTCTTTGTTACAGAATTCAGCAGCAGTTTTTATTTTCTGTCATGGTCAATAGGATTGATTGAAAAGTAAACAGCTCCTCCTTCCACCCTCCTCAATAAGATAAAGAAGAAAAACACAAATGTCTAAAATCAGTCAGGTATTTTTTTGCTTTTAAATCCCCTGGGTTTTTTGTCTTTGGTGTGGGATGTCTAGTTTGCTTTTATTCATTCAAGAATAAATGGCAGTCAGAGAGACCTTGAATAGGCCGACAGCTGAGGTTCTCAAATGAGAGCCTTGGGTTCAAGCCCCAATTGAAGAGAAAACAGAAAATTTTGCCTAAGGCTTTAACATCCTATGTACCTTAAACTGTCAGTCCTTACAATTGGAAGAGTTTCATGTTGTATAAGTAATGAAACTCTTATAGAGAAATGGGGTGGAGGCATCAAAGCTCTGTCATTGGGGAACTCATTTAGAAAGACTGAAGACACAGGTTCAAATCCTTCTTCAGCAAATGAAAAGAGCAGATAATAGGCTTTCGTATAACCTAGACAAATGCAGTAAGCTCTTGGGCTACATTCAATCTCCCTCACATGGGTGGGGTCATGTCCTTATCCCTTTACCCCTCCCTCTTTCACCTTGGCCAGTAAACATAAGGGATCTTCCCACTATTCTAAACTACTGTTAAAACATGTTGAATCTTTAAAAATCTCTCATCTGGTAAAATTATTTCTTTGCAGCCAAAATTAGGTTCAAAGAAACAACACCAATGTACTGTAGAAATAGAAGATTAGATGACCAGGAGAGGAATGACCTACTGTAGGAAATCCTGCTCTGGCAGGGGGGTTGGACTAGATGATTTTTTGAGGTCCCTTCCAACCCTTAAAATTTTGTGATTCTTTGAATAAACACTTGTATGGGATTGTTAATGGATCCTCTATCTGCAGATTCTTGTTTAAAAGGAATCTCATTTTACTTTCTAAATATACTTAATTTAAAAGCAACAGTAGTAGGTCAATATTAAACAAAATTTTACATCTAACTGCTCTTCTAAGAAGCTCAGATGTTTACAGCTCAGGACCATCATATTAATACTATAAAGCACATGCAGATTTGCTTTTTTCTCTGCTTCCTTTCTAACAACAAATTGAAAATTACATAGAAACTAGTTTCTCATGGGACTTAGGGAGTAGTCTGCAATATTCACTGGTTCTATATCCGTGACAAAACAAAAACCATAATCCGAATTCTCTCAAGGGAACTCAGGATGCAGAAGTGTGTGTGTGTGTAGATGAACAGTTTTTTGTTTACTCTGGTTTGGATGGGTAACAAGAACAAGGCTTTCTTGTTTGAAGCTTGTACAGAAGATCATGAAGACTTAATCAGATAAATGAGTACTTTCTCTGCTGGTTTTCTTGCCTGGCTGATGAAGTTCAAGACCTGTAGGCAACAGACAAAACACCAATTGGCACTTCTTTGGGTGCAAGTTCCACTAGATGCATCTTTAATGAGTTAGTCCTGACAGTTTTCTGTTGAAGCAGCAGGTCTAGGGTCTGCAGATAGATTAATTTTTCAAACTGAGGACAGCAGGTGAATAGATTGGATTGCAAAAACAAGAGGAAAATGGGACTGGCTTGCATTGATCCTCGATGAGCACAGTAACTTGAACCAGGGACAACTTTCTGTAATGGGCTGTGGGAGTGGTACAGGCAATGATGAAGAGTGGGATAGGCAGAAGAAAAGTTGGAAATGCTTTGAGGTGCAAGTCTTCAGCCTAACTGCATGTAAATAAGTACACATCTATGTAGAACAAGCTTCAGGTGTTGCCTATAAGGCCCATAAAATCAGCAAAATGTTGACTGTTAATATTGTTAATTTTCTATATTGTACTTCAGTTTACTGATATGACAGACACAGCTGGAAGCCCATTCCTCAGTATTTTAACCTAATTCCTAAACAGGGACAAGTAATTTCAGCCTTGTGAAATTAAGGAAGCCTGTTTTCCAAAGGCTTGCTTGTGACCGGATTTTGTGTTGTCTAATAATTAGGGGACAAGAACAATTAACTGTTCCTTCAATGAAAGCACTGATAGTGCCTTTTCCCCACGATTCTACCTACCTCTAAAATTCATGTTAGAGCAGAATATATTTGAGTCTTTTTACCCTCACTGCTTATTTTATCTGAAATTGTCTCAGAGTTCAAATGTTGAAGGAAACACACAAATTGTGATCACAGAATCACAGAATACTAGGGGTTGGAAGACACCTCAAAAGATCATCTACTCCAACCCCCTTGCCACACCAGGATTCCCTACAACAGGTCACACAGAAGCGCATCCAGATGAGTTTTGAAAATCTCCAGAGAAGAAGACTCCACAACCTCTCTGGGTAGTCTGTTACAGTGCTCTGGCACCCTCACTGGGAAAAAATTTCTACATGTATTCACACAGAACCTCCTATGCTTCAGCTTACACCCATTGCCTCTTGTTCTGTCATTGGGCTTCACTAAGAAGAGCCTGACCCCATTCACTTGACACCCACCCTTCACATATTTAAAAGCATACATGAGGTCACCCCTTAGCCTCCTCTTCTCCAAGCTAAAGAGACCCAGCTCCCTCAGCCTTTCCTCAGAAGGAAGATGTTCCA
>VWZX01007724.1:0-20078 GCA_013399015.1 Galbula dea
CCTGTTTCAAGACCAGTATGAATCGTAGTTCCATTCCCTTCTTGGTACAATTGTCTTTTCTTTCTATGCACAATTTTTCCCCTCTTTGCACATCCGAATGTAGAAAAGGAGAGCTCTTGTGTACTTCGGTATGAGAGACTTTATATACCCGCCTCCTGACATGGTATTCATAAAAAGCATCTAACTTCTTTCATGTGACTAGCTTTCAGTAGGTTTCATGGATAAATGTTTCTTTGTGTAGCAATTTTTAGTAAGGAAAGTAATGAAATAAGAGCTACAACTGGGACTTGTAATGTGGGAGTTGCATGAAAGCTGCTCTGGTTGTGTGTTGTAAACATACTGTTTAAAAATCTTACAGGTGTGAAGCTTACAATGTCTGCCCTGATAGATGGAAAGAGCATCAATGCTGGTGGCCATAAACTTGGTCTTGGCCTGGAATTGGAGGCTTAAAAAGACGAAGAATCTGCTGCAGAGAAGGGATATCAGAAGAATTTGGCCTTAAAATGTATTTCTAATGTGATCAGCAGGCTTTTTTCCCTGGGAGGGTGACCTAGAACAAGAGCTGTATTTGAAGTATTTAGACAGTTACTTGTTAGCTGGTTTATAGTTAAACTGGTTAAACCCATCTAGTTAAAATTCTGCATTAGTGCAGTCACTTAAACCTTATTTAAATGTATTTAACTGTTTAATGCGCTACCCACAAATAATGAAATAGACATCTATGAAAACTGTACAATTGTGTGCATGTTTGTTTTTATGTTCCTTTTACCATTTGATATCGCCATAAAATAGAAAAATGAATCAATGGATGTTTTGAAATGAGATCAACAATTTTGTTAAATCACATGAAGTAGAAATACATTTGGTATCCCAAAACAGATGATGAATAAAACAAGTACACACACATACTTGTGCCTCAGATATTTTAAGAGTTAAGATATGAGGGTAGTGCTACGTTAAGTTTTGACTCGTAACTTAAAATAATCCATAAAGTAGTGCTCTATACCTTTGTGCAGTTAAGGACCCCCACCCATGATGACACTGCATATTGACAGTTTTCACTGATCAGTTGGATTCCTCAAGCAAGTTGAATATGCTTTTCTGTCAGGTAAGATGTATCATGACACAAGAGTTTAATACACCCTGTGTTTCCCCAGGCAAGATTGCTACATTACTAGTTGGCCTCCTGATGCAAGAGTGCAGAATTATGTACTTGCCACACTGAGATGTTTAAAAACTACTCCTTGATGCTTTTGGCCCAGGGGTGGAAAACCTCACAACAAACACACCTTTTGCTTATATTTGTATGAAGTGAGACGTTATCTCTGCAACTGAATGTAACAGTGTAATGGTGTACCAGCCTGCTTTATCCCAACTGCTGAGAGAGGTTTCTGCTAAAATGACTGAAATAAAGGCTTAATTTTAAATGGAGATGGAGGAAAATGCATCTGATTTTGCTTTCCCTTTCACTAATAAATCTTGGCAGTACCCATTTAAGTTGAGAAACATGCAGAATAATGGAAGAACTCTCATGTTTGTCCAGGATGGACTTACGAGAGGTTAGAAGTATGAGGGACATTTTTGGTCTGTGTCATAACATCCCTTAAGGTCAAACATAACTAGCTGTGAATGCTTTTAATATGGTATATATTAAATACATGTGGTTACAGTACTTGCTGTATAAGCCCAACAGTGAGGTTTATTAAGTTAAAGGGAGTGCCGCGAGCCTACTTCTTACAATCATAACTTAGAAGGGTATCTTGATACTTGGCTTTGCAGTCTGTAGTTCTCAGCAGCTTGTTTTATAGGGGCAGGTGGCTAGCTTATGATCAGGATTCTTTTTGTCTGGTTTGTGAGCTGTGTTTTGTTCATGCTGCATTAGACTTGACCCCCATAAAAGTCCTAGTGATTTGCTTGAGGTCTTCCATCCTTCATTGTTGCTCTCAGACTTAAGTCTCTTGACTGCTCTGTTATAAACTGCCTGTGTTGATGCTTTAGCTGTGCGATAGTTGAGCTACCTTCTTTGCAGAAGATAGAGCAGAGGTTGCACTTCCAGCTCAGGCTCTTGACCAGGCTTGCTGGTGTATTGACCTAGTTTTGTTATATGACAAAGAAGGTTTGGCAGTATTTCTACTTTGGTGTACCTTTACTGCTGATGGCCCTTTTCTGAGGAGCCTTTCTACTGCTTGGTGATGGAAGAAGCATGCAAGGTGCAATTTGTTGCTCTCTTACTGCACTCTTTGGTTTAAAGTGTTATGTGTTAGACTGCTTAATGCTAGAGACCATGCAGCCAGACCTGTGAATTCTAGTATGGGTTCTCTTCTAAGTATAACCATTTCTGGTGCCTCACAAAGCGTGTCCAGGCTTCTTCTGAAAGATAAAATTCTGTGTGCCTGTAAACATCATCCAGCTGTAGCACCTGGGCAAATAAAGGACTCTGTCTTTGCTTATGAACGATGCCTTGCTTGCATCCTTAAACCAGAATGGCTGTGACATTTTTTTTTCCTCATTTTTTAGAAGCTTTTGAGACATCTGTAGTGATGCAACATTTTTGGGGGTTGGGGGTGAAAGAAGGGGCATGGTTTGTTTGGTTTTTTGTTTGCTGTTTTGTTTCTTGGTTTTGTGTGCGTGTATTTATATTTTTTTTTAATAAACCCAACTACTCTAACCCTTTTCTTCCACTACCAGCTCACCAGCTGTTTTTTCTGAGGTGACAAAGTGGCTAAGTGAAATAAAAGCAGATATTGCAGTGTTTCTCCTCAACTCTTTATACAAATTAGTAGTGGAAAGTTTGAACCTGTTAATTCTACTTTGTTTTCATATGCATCACTTCACTAGTCCTCAGCCTTTAAACCTTATGTAGTTTCATTTGTCGTAATGCTTACAGGAAACTGGTGAGATAAAAGGGCTCTGCAGTAGTTAAGACAAGTGTATACATGTGAGTTTTCCTAAAACATTGCCATATATCAGTACTTTGAGCACAAAAAAGAAGTTAATTGTCTCTCTTGATATCTCTCAAGTGAGATTTATAAAACTGGCTTTCAAACTTTCTTTTCTAGTGTGTTACAGAAGCTGATATTGTAACTGGAGTTTGGTTGTAGTTTAAATAGCTCAATTTTGTTAAAACATTTAAAAAATCCGTAATGATAACTTTCAGTGTTAGCCAGCCTTTCCTCGGGTGTCTTTCTGTCGTGGTTTGATCTAGAACTAATTCTGCTAGTGGTTTTACTTTTTGGCTCAGACTCTTCTAAGTAACAGCACTTTCTGAAATTAACAGTATGTTTTCACAGATAGTGCTTGCTTCTAGTAGTGATAAAGCTTGATGTTTCTACTTAGTACCAAGGTCACTGCCAAATCTTCTGTACTGTGTTGGGGGTGCAGAGTAAAGACCCCTCCTGCAGGGAGTGGTGGACAGGACAGGTGACCCTAAACTGACCAACAAGGTATTCCTTTCCATATACATCATACTTGGTACAAAGCTGAGGGATCATGAGGCTCAAGCTCTTCTTCAGTAGCTGGTATGTGAGAAGGATTGATCCTCATCTGAGAGATCCTGAATCCAGCTCCTGTGCAGTCTGGTTTGGGAATTCCCCAGTGGCTGCCCCCAGCATCAGTGGTGACGGTGATTTAATTGCCATCAGGGCAGTTGGATTTGATACTAGTTTTGTATATATTTCACTTTATTATTATTTTCATTCAAGTAGTTTTAGTTTTTCTTTTCCAATTTGTAAGTGTTTCTCCCTTATTTCTTTTCCCTTCCCCTTTGAGAAGTGAGGTGTTAATAGAGAGTGTCTGTCGCTCATGGCCAGCCCAGCCCTGACCCTTGACAGATTGTGGATAAAACAAAAACACCTTAGATAAGCAATGACCTGAACATGGCTGTGTATCTTGTTTGGGTGAACTGTAGCATTGCATTTCTGCCTCGTGCAGCTGGAGTAGGGGTTGTCTGTGTACCTATGGCAAGGAATCATGCTTTCATAAGTAAATCCTTTTGACATGAGGTTATGATGCCCTGGATTTTGCAAATTACTATTAAAGTGAATTGAACTTTTATGTTCTTGCTCTGCTCCAGAAACTTTTTCAGGTTGTTTCAATTAATCTTGCATCTTCATGTGATTCAGCTTGATGTCGTATATTCTTCAATGCATTTTGCACACTGCAGTCATTCAAAAGCAGGAAATTTTTCTGGAACTGCGTTGGAATGGACATGGAAACCTTTCCCTCCCAAGCACTGGGGCACAGGTTTTTACATTTCCCTTGCCTACGGCTAGGATAAAGTCAGTTGGTAATAGTGTGCTTACTGCCCTCTAATGTCCGCTTCAGGTGTTTGGCTTATTACTGCAGTTATAAACTATCAGGCACAAAGATGTATTTAAATCTATGGTGACTGCACTATTACAGTTGAATAGAGCAGACAGAACACAGCCCAGATATGGATGATTCAGGCCTGCTAATGTCAAAGGTCTTTGTTCCCTCATCATACAGTCAGCAAAACCAGAAGCAATTCTGTACAAGGCTAGCCACTAAGGATGGCACATACTGAGTCACGCTTGTGGCAGCAGTGTCTTGAAGGCATGTACAAATGCTTCCTGTAAACCAGCAGAAAGGTAAAACTCAAAGAAAAAGCTGGTTAGGTTGTTAAATGAGATGGAAGGGATGCATTGGTTGTAAGTGGTTTTACCATGTTTGTCAGCCTCCCTTTGCAGTGGAGTATTTCTGTTCCTGATCTGATACAGGAATAAAAACACAGATTGTATCAATTATTATAGTGTGCATTCATTGTCTTTTAGTGATATTTTCCTCCTTACAATTGTTCCTGTGCTTCCATTTTAGTTGCCTATTGTGTCCTTTTACTGTGCTGCTGGGTCAAATGCAAAACTTAAGGAACAAATGAATTAATTTTGTGAGCCTCTTGTAAAAAGAGGCAAACTTATTTTTTGCACAGCAGATTCTGAAAAATAAATTAAAACTTACGAAATTGTGGGGTGTTATATACTGTGAGATTTGGTTCATATTTGCACTCATTTGCACCTCTGAAGATGGTAAGCAATCAGATTTGTTTCAGTTCCGAACATGTTATCTTTACTGCAAGATGTGTTTTTGAATGAGACTTTTCTGTTGAAACCGTGGCAATACTTGCAGTACAATTATGTCTGGTTAACAGTAGCACATACATCAGAACTCTGAGGGTGTTTTCATGGGATGTTACATGTCCTGGATCTGTAGGAGAAGATTCTAATGCTGAAGTAAAGGCTCTGTTTAATGATTTTGCATTGGTAACAACTTGGGACCTTGTTTGTTTGCTTTGGCTGTGCTTGTTTAGTATTTTAATGCTCCTATTATATAATTTCTCTAATTTTGGTGTGCTTCATGGAGTAGCTTTGGTTGTGTTAGTGGGAATCAAGAGTTAAAAGTGCTGCACATGAAGTTGGCCTAGCACGAGCGAGAGCTGAGGAAGAAGCTCAGAAGAAACCAGTGGTCTTGGTCCTTGGGAGCGTTGCGAACAGCACACCTTAACTCTTAGTCATTTAAGAAATGGGGAGTTTTGCTCTGCTGTGTTGAGGAGGGGCGTGGGGTACTTTTTTCTGCACAGATGTGACCGAGAAGTTTTCCCCTGAAGCTCCTGAAACAGCATTATTGGAATCGACTATTTGTCGTGACCCAATCGTGTCTTTGCCGCAGTGGTAGCCAGGAGGGATGCGACCGTCCCCGCCGAGAGGCCAGGGCCAGCTGCTGCTCCCTTCCCGCTCCCGCCGGCCGAGGGGACTCGGCGCGGTAGCCCCGCCCTGTGCCGGCCGCGGGCCAACGGCGCCATCTGGTGGCCGTTGGTATCCTTTCGCCCCTCTTTGGGGAACGGCGAGCGTAACGGCCTCCGGAGAGCTGCTTCCTTAAGCATTTCTCGTGTCCCTTAGCTCGCCGACTGGGCCTGGGAGAAACCGGCGGGAGAATAGTAGCTGCAGTAAGCCTGAACCTGGTTCTGAGGTCAAGAAGCAGAATTGCAGGAAGAGAACCCCATGGTATACTGGCACTCAGGTGTCCTCCAGCCCTGTGTCCGAGAGCACCGGGCAGCAGGACACTTGGTCCTGTTCTCTACATTGGACAGGCAGCAGCTGATTGCTGGGTGCATCCCCTCTCCTATCTAAACAAATTGAACTAATGAAGGAGGATATCCTCCTGAGTGATGCTCTGCTCCTGACCTGACCACACTTTTCTTGAACCCTGCAAACGGCTCAAAGATCCCCTGATTTTCAGAGATATTCTGACCACCCTCAGCTTTGAGGGGACAGGAAGGAGCATGGGGCACACCAGCTGCCCAAAACCAGAAGGCAAAGAGGAAAGATTCAAAACATTGCCTGTCTTGTGATCCTCCCACATGTGGTGGCACCATGCACTGTTGTAGGGCTGCACTGACCCTCTGGTGGCCACACAGCATGCCAGCAGTGGGTGTATTGCTGTAGCTCAGGGAACTTGCACTGCCACATTGCAGGGAGCCCACAAACTCTTCCGGATCTTTGCAATTAATTTAAGTCCTGATCAAGTAACTGGGGCATGGAGACAAGGAAGAGAGCCCAGCAAATCTGCCCAGGGCCTGTCCCATGGGGATGTTGTGGTGAAGTGTGTGCACCCTTTCACTTGCTTGAGCTGCCAGCACTGTGGGGTAGCAGCCTCCCACTACTAGGAGCAATCACAGGGTGGCCAGCACTGTCATGAGGAGCTACTGCCCCAGCATCCCTCCACATGGAGGAATTGTTCAAAAGCTGTTGTGCAGGGTATTTCAGTTGAGGATAGGGAGAAGAGACAACTTGGTCTGGGCTGTTTTATTCATGAGTGTACAAAATTTGTCTTTCTTGGACAAACCCAGAAGAATAGTATGTCCATGGTGCTGGGTAGTGAACCCCATGGTCGGTGCTGTTGCCATGGGCTTTCCACCGCTTGCTCCTGGATGGCGCTCCCCTCTTTTGGGACCCTTGTTGGTCTTTGAGGTCTCAATTCCTGCCCATGCAGAGCATGTGAAAACCTTTTTGGCAGACATGTTGAGCCTCTCAGCTGCTGGGGTGGGGCAGGAGGAGTGGCTGCATTGCCATCTGGTCTGGTGCAGGGGTTGGCCATGGGCCCAGGCCAAATTTACAATTACAGTGAATTTTTTCCTTGCTACCCCATTGAGTGGATTGGGTGGGTTACAACTCATTATGAGAGTCACCTGGTATCATTTTCTCTTCTCTAATTGGCAGAATGAGCTTTGGGAAGCAGGGTGGGGAGTTCTTTTGTCTTGCCATGCTGGTGCTCCATATGTGTCCTCTAGCCTGCACAAAAGCCTGCCTGTAGCAGAGGAGGGTGTAGTGGTATTAGCTGTAGTAACGTTTAGAAGCAGGTTGTTCTCTGCTGTACCTGAGAGGTTCCTCAATTTGTCTGAACAGAACAGGCCTTGATGGACATGCCTATGGATGTGGCAAGTGGAGGTGGTGGCTCTCCACACTGACAGCTGTGGAGGCTTTGCTAGCAGAGATGGCACCAGGTGAGTGCGAACAATTGTCTCTGGTGCTTCAGGACTCCCTATTTTATCAACAGTCAGGGTACTGTAATTTAGCATGGATGTAGGCATGTATTGCAGCCTCTGTAAGAGAAGCCTGATTTCCTGCCACTTTGTTTGATGAAATATTTAATTTTTACTTTTTTGGAGTTCTTTGGGAGATCTGGTACAGTGTTCGGTCCTGGTGCAGGACTGGTAGGCTTTCAGGTGAGACTTAGCAGTTTGTGACAAAGGCCCTCCCTGCATTAAGGGTGCATCAGCACACTCCTGTAGCCTGAAGCTCCCCTGGTTTAACTTTATCATACCCATCATAAGGGAAGTTCATATCTTCTTCCTGAACTGAGACTGCTCTCCTATTTCTGTCTGGGATTTCTTGAACTAAAAGTATGTTGTGTCACTGGTGGCCTTTGATCCCTTGGAGGAAATGTACAGGGAGTTAGTTGAGATGATTTGGTGTTGCTGTAGCTGTTACAGTCCAATTTTCTTTTATGGAGAGGAAACAAGACTAACACAAAGCAGAAAGGAAAGATTATTAAACACAGAGCAGCCAGTTGTAGCTTCTCCTGGTGTTTCCTTACTTTCCTCCACCTCTTCTGCTGAAGAAACATGACCATGGCACAAGGCCCTTGTCCCTTCTGAGATCCAGGAATCTTCTGCTGGCACAGGCTGCATGAAGCAAGCTACTTTCCTAGTTATAGTTTCTCAGTTTGTTAGCCTGAAGGTAGAAGAAGTAAAATGAGACCTAATAAGGTCAGGAAGGAGCATGTAGGAGTCAGAATTTAGAAATGCTTGATGATAAAATGAAAATCTGCATTATGATATGTATCTAGAATAGGGATGGTCAAAATTAAGATTGCCTGCGCAAATTAAATTAGTCTTTTGTAGCCTTCTGTTGGTGGGAATAATTGCTGGGAGATGATAGTGCCCAAAATTCACAACAGCCATAGGAACACCCAGGGGTGATGTGAAGGTGGCTCTACACAGTCATGGAGAAATGGCAGCTTTTTGCACAGGAACTGTTTTGTCAGGAGTTTGA
Organism: Galbula dea; assembly: GCA_013399015.1. Lineage (NCBI taxonomy): Eukaryota > Metazoa > Chordata > Aves > Piciformes > Galbulidae > Galbula > Galbula dea. The sequence goes on from VWZX01007724.1 coordinate 8,568, forward strand.
CCTAGTGAGCACTAGTTTGTGATTGCACTTTGATAGAGAATTAATGCTCCTCTGCACTGGGGGTGTTTTTGAGCTCAATGGAATACAATCTGGTTCTGCTACTCAAAGGAGACGAAGGAGGACCCTGCAAGTCCTTTCAGGTTGTGTTAATCTCTGATATAATTGATTATGGCAGAGGAGTTGCACAATTAACTTTGGCTTTCTGCTTTGGAACGACCTCCCTAATTACTCTACATTGAAAAGATGGATTAAGTGCCTTGTTAGAGCGTTTTATAGCTGCTGACATTTAGATGGCTAGAGGACATTGAAGGTGACACTGTGGAAATGGCACAACAATACCCTGCTGGTGTGCCCAGGAGGCTGAGGAGACATCAGTGGCTGGGCAGAAGCTGTGGGTGAAGCCACCTGAGGGACTCTTTCTCACCTATATCCATGGAGGTGGTCCTTCCACAGAGCAGCGTGGAGGCCTCAGTGCTTCTGCCCAGCACTTTTTATCTTTGTACATATTCACCTAAGTTTTTTAATTTCTCCTTCCTGCTTTTTTTGGAGCTACTCTAAGGAGCAACATGTTTTGCTTACCTTTAAATGTAAACTCCTAATGTGTGCTTCCTGAAAATAAACACACATTAAATGATACAAGTGACATCATGGACAAGCTTGAGGTTCTGTTCTATTTCCTTACAAATAAGCCTAAATATGATCTCCAGCTGTTACTGGGTTTTGTTTCCATTTAGATTTGCAAGCATCCATTTCTTTTCTTCAGGTTTCTTTGCATGTGTTTTAAAATGTATGTCTCTTTTGATTTTGTTTCTTGTTGTTGTTGTNTTTTCACTGGGTGAGTAGGAATAAAATGATGAGCCTTTAAACTAAATAATAATTTTCTTCCTTGTCGCTTGAGATCTGTTCAATCAATAATCTTTCTGCTAACTCTGGGGAGAATTTTAGTTGCCTCCATAAAATGTTTTAATTATTTAAAATCATAAAATATAAGTAGGCACAATTTGCTTGGAACTCATTAGGGAAATATATGAATAAGAAGAAAAGATAATGTTTGCTTCTGCATTAATTTAAAGCAGTCCCTAAAATATGAAATCTAATCCTGGAAACCAGTGACTTATCTTCAGTGTTCACTTTTTCTATAATAGGAGTAAATATTAAGGCAGCTAGTTCTGTGCTTACCCCTCCAGTATTGCACTGAGCCAAAAAGGGAGATAAACAACTTGTCTGAAATCCCACGTTAATTTCCCTATTTTACAGGTTTTACGTTTGTTCATTTCCTTTTTCGAAACACTGCTTTTAGAATTATCATTATAAAGCAGGTGACTGGAAAACACAAGCAGCTGCAAATGTGTGAGATCAATTCGTGTGCAATTAGAATTATGCAGAGGTAATGCTTTATGTTGGTGCAGAGCATTTCACCCCAGTGCAAATCACCAGGCACAACTAGCAGCAGCAGCAGCAGAATGCCACTGCCCTGGGGCAGAGCTTGGCTGACCAGAGAGCAGAACAACTGATGAGGGAGGAGCCAGAAAAACCCCAGCTTGCTCTCTTTAAGTTTCTCTGAAGAAACTTCAGCGCTTACTGTGGCAGGAAATGGTCATTTGCAGCTCTTAGGTGTGCAGAGAGGGAAGGATGTGCTTTGTCGTTCCCTGCTCAGTACTTTTTGTTCAAGAAGCCTTCTCCAGTTCTCTGGCTAACAGCCAGAGAGCTGGGAGGATGTGTGTGAGGGATTCTCCACATGCGTTGCCCCCCGATTGTCAGTAAGATAGTGTTAAAAACTTTTAGGTTGAATAAGTTTATAATGAACTGGTCTTAAAGCAGGATAACAAGAATGAAAGGCCCTTCAAGCTAAAGGATAGGATGACCTCAGAGGTTAAATCATCAGAAACAAGACCTAGTAATTAAAAGCAGTGTCTGAAGACAGTAAAATTCTGTCAACTTTTGTAGATAATGCCTCATTATAGTTTCTTGACATAGACTAGAGACAGGCTGGAACAAAGATCAAACCATTGAGGTGTCCTCTACATCACCTGTGGCAATTTTAAAACTAAACCCCCCACCTCTTGGAGAAGAGTTTAAATATAAATGTAGGATAACCTTAGTATAATGAATTAGGTAATTGATGGAGTAAATGTACAAATAATATATTTTTTTTAAGAGATAGATTACTGTAACTCTATGGAAAGTTGCTTTATGTTCTTGAGCAAGTGATGGATATCTTGCTATGGTGATCTGGTTGTAGAGTTTAGAAATTCTTATTAAATGGATACTTAGTTGGTCAGATTGGGGTCACCTGTCCTGCCTGCTCCTCCCTGTAGGTGCAGACTTTTACTCTGCATTCCCCAAAGTGAGACACAAAGTTTGGCAGCAGCCCTGGTTTACATACCAATCCTCAACAGTAAACACAAACATTAGGCCTACTCAGTACTGCGAGCAGGCAGTGTTTGTAAAAAAACATACTGCCAGCTTCAGAAATGCAGCTATTTAGAGGAGCTTCAGCTGAAAAACAAAATCATTGAGGAGAATAATTTCTGTTCCAGCCCAAATTAGGACAGGATGCTATTTTGAAATAACAGTCTGTTTAGTGGAATGGTGCCTTAAAGGATATGTTTCTGAGTTGAGTGTTCCAAGAAAGTTTTCCCTTTATGTAGACAAGGCCATGAAAAGATTGAACTTTTTGAGAGGAAAAAAAATAAAAAGCTTCTCTTGATCCTCTGTTATTGAGTACACTTATGTTCTCGGGGAGATCTGCGGAAACAGGCAATTCTATAGCCAGATGTAGAAAATTTAAATTCTGGTTCAAAATACTATATAAAAATCAAAGTAATCTTTTCTGCTTTCAATTGAAAGCTAACGTGAGAGCAGATATGCACTCCTTTTACATTTTGAAAACAAAACCTTGTAGGTCCTCTCAGGTAACTTCCATAAGCATCTGTCAAATTTGACTTTGTGGGACTTCAGGAAATAACAGTCTGCGTTACGGTTTTTCAAATTTCCATTTTCCTGGTTTTTGGTGGTAACTGCCCACGCTGGAAATGCAAGCTATTAGGTGAATTCTGATAATTAAAGATGTATGGAGAAATCAACTTGAAAAACTAAGAATGAGGTGTTCTTGTAACTGTTGGAAACTGTTCCAGACATGGCTCACCCAGAAGCAGAGCAGTAGATCTCGGTGTACAGGTGTTTTCCAGATGTTTCTCCTGAGGCAGGGAAATGTCAGGCATGTGGACAGACTGCCAGGAGTTAGAAACTCTCTAGAGGGAGGCTGGCAAGGTGTGGGTGTTGCTAGGGCAACAGCAACCATGCCTATAAAAGAATCCCTTAAGGAGCTCTGTGAACAAAGCAGGCAAACAGAGCATGGTGTGGCAGTTTGCACAGCAGGACACACAGGAAGGGCGCTGAAGCTCTGCCAACTCAAGTATCTCTGGGGGGACTGCATTGGTAAGGGGTCTGACCAGCATTTTGGCAGCTCTCTGGTGGGAAACGCTGATGTGGTGTAGATGTTGCCACAGCAACCCCCCACTGCTATTCAAAGCAGCCTAGGGAGCGCTAGCAACCAGGGTGGCAAATGGAGTGTGGCATGTCAGCCAGAGCGTGGGTGGCAGCTGGCACAGCAGTTGGCGAGGGGTGGGGAGGGCACTGCCAGTTCAAACGGCGGGTGTACCTGCTTGCAAGGAGTTATAAATATGAGGAGCTATGGTATCTACCCAGCAAAAAGCTATGCCCTCATCATTCCTTGCAGCCCCTCTGACTGCCAAGAACATACCCAGCCACCCAGACAGAGGTCCCAAGGTAAGATATGATACTGTCCAGGTCCTAGGTTGCAGGGTGTGCTCAAGTTTTCAGTCAGTATCTGATGGCAGCAGGGTGCACACTTGTGGGAGATGTGCTTAGGTAGGAGAACTACTCAGCCTGGTGAAAAAGCATTGGGAGTAGGTGCCAAGGCTGAGGAGCACCAGTGAGTCAGAGCAGGAGGTTGACTGGTGGAATTGTACTCTGCTGTCTCTGAGACAGATACACAGTGACACAAGATGATGGACTCCCTATGCTCTTGCCACCAGGTGGAAGGAGAAGACCTAGGAGACGGGGCAATGGAAGCAGGTTACTGCTCAGGATGGCAGGCGTATCCCTTTGCAGACTGCCTCACCTCCCCAGGTGCCTTTATACAACAGCTATGAGGCCCTGGAACAGGATGGACAGACAACTGATGATACAGCCAGGACTCTTTCTGGGACGGAGGGGTTGTCCAGGGCAATACAGCCTACTCTCTGCATTACAGCCACCTATGTTAAGGAAAAAAAAGACTAGTTGTTGTAGGTGACTCCATTGTGAGGGGAGCAAAGGATCTAATATTGCTGACCAGACCCAATCCACAGGCAAGTCTGCAGCCTCCCTGTGGCCTGGGTAAGAGACATTTCTAGTCAATTCCCCAGTCTGGTGTGGCCCTCGGATTACTATCCTCTGTTGGTTCTTCAAGCTGGTAGTAATGAGGGAGCAAATTAAAATCTAAAGGCGATCAAAAGAGATTTCAGAGGTTTGGGATGATTGGTTGAAGGTCCAGGAGCACAGGTAACATCTTCCTTGCTCCTTCCAGTAGCAGAGAAGAATATTGAAAAGGACAGGAAGATCCAGTTGATCAACATCTGGCTATAGGTTGGTGTCACTGGCAGAATTTTGGGCTTTTTGATCATGGTCTGTATATAACCAGGTCTCCTGTCACCCAATGGGATGCACCTTTCTCAAAGGGGTATAAGGGTCTCTGCACAAGAGTTAGCAGGGCTGATTGGTAGAGCTTTAAGTTGGAAAGGTGCTATGCTGGAGGGTTATAGGTTCTTCAGGAGAGGTAGGCAGTGGGGATGAGGCGGTGGGAGGTAGTATGGCATGTAATGGAGGAGCTGGAATGCATGGAGCTTGCAGTTGGCAACGGCAAGGTAGATGGCCTCTGGGTTAAAGATTAAGGGACAAACAAATAAAGCAAATATTGTTGAGGTAATCTGCTATAGATCACCCAGCTAAGATGATGACACTAACAAATTATTCTTTGAGGAACTAAGGGATGCCTTTAAATAAGCTGCCCTTGTACTTATGGGGCACTTCAAGTTGACAGATGTCAACTGGGAATACTACACTGCTGGCACAAATAGGTCCAGAAGATCCTAAAAACACCCAGATGATAACTTCTTGGTACAGGTACTAAAGGAACCGACTAGGAAGGGTGCCTTCCTTGATTTGTTGCTTGTAAACAGATGCGGTCTCATGGGGGAAGTGGCAATGGGTGGCCATTTTGGCCACAGTGACCATGAAACAGGTGAGATTAAAATCCCTGGAGAAAGGAAGAAAACTGCCAGCAAAACTTCAGCTCTGGATATGAGGATTTCAGGTGGCTCAGGAACTACTTAGTAATGTACTGCTACTACTTAATAGAAAAAGCTTGTGAAGGTGCTGGGGTATATCAGTACTGGTCACTTTTCAAGTACCACCTCCTAAGAGCACAGGAGCAGGCAATTCCAAAATGTTGGAAGAGAAGCACGTGAGACTGAAGGCCAGACTGGCTGAGCAGGGAGCTTCTTCTGGAGCTAAGGCAAAAGAAGAAAGTGTGGAGTGGGTGTAATGTCAGGCGACATGAGAGGATTACAGAGATGCTGTTTGCCACTGTAGGGAGAAAATTTGTGTGACAAAAGCCCAATTAGAATTGAAGTTGGCCAGTACTGTGGGGGACAAAAAAAAAAAAAGGCTTTAAAAAACGTAGCCTTTAACATAATAGCAAGAAGCAGACCAGAAATAACATTGGCCCATTACTTGATGTGGATGGTCTCCTCTCGAACAGGGACATAGACAAGGCAGAGATGTTTAACGTTTTCTTTGCCTCAGTCTTTAACACGGATGATGAGCTCTGGAGCTCCCAGAGCCCTGAGCTAGAGAACCGTGACTGTAAGAATGTTAAACTCCAGTTAACCCTGAACTTGCATGGGACTTGCTGCTCCAGCTAGATCCTTATAAGTTTATGGGGCTGGGTGGGATTCTTAAAAAGCAGGCTGATGTTGTTGTGAGACCCCTCCCAATGACTTTTCAGTGCTCCTGGGAATCTGGGAGGTCCCAATCTGGCAAACGTTGTCCCTGTTTTCAAGAAAGGCAAGAGAGATGACCTTGGTTACTACGGGCCTGTTAGTCTTACAAAAGTAAAATTATGGAGAAGATTATCCTGGGAGTTATTGAAAAACATCTGAAAGACAGTGCAGTCATTGGCCACTGCCAGCATGGGTTCACGAGAGAAAAGTCCTGCTAGGCAAACTTAATTTCCTTTTATGACAAGGTTACCCACCTAGATGACCAAGGGAGACCTGCTGATATAATATTTTTGCATTTCAGTAAAGGTTTCAATTATGTCTCCCACAGTATCCTTCTGGACAAAATGTCCAGCATACAGCTAGATAAGTACACCATGCATTGGGTGAACAACTGGCTGACAAGAGTTATAGTAAATGGTGTTACATCAAGCTGCCAATCAGTTACTAGTGGGATTCACAGGGCTCTGTTTTAAGGGACACTGCTCCTCAATATCTTCATAAAAGAGTTGGACACAGGACTGGAAGGTAAGTGTGCTGATGACACTCAATTGGCAGTAGGTGTTGACTCCCTCAAATGTAGAGAGGCTCTGCAAATGTAGAGAGGCTCTGGACAGCTTAGAGAGCTGGGCAATCACCAACCATATGAACTTTGATAAGGGCAAGTGCTGGATTTTGTGCTGAGGACTGGGCAACCCCAGATGTATGTCCAGATTGGAGAATGAGAAGCCAGAGAGCAGCACCATGGAGAAGGATCTGGAGGTTCTGGTCAATAGCAGGCTGATTATGAGTCAGTTCAGTGCACAGCATTGCTCACCAGTCAAGGGAGGTGACAGTCCCATACTACTCTGTGGCAGTGCAGTGTCACCTCAAGTATTGTATGCAGTTTTGGACACCACAGTGTAAGAAGGATATCAAGTTGCTGGACAGCATCCAGAGGAGGGCCATAAAAACATGATGAAGGGTCTAGAAGGGAAGCTATATAAGCAATGGCTGAAGTCACTTGGTTTGTTCAGCCTGGAGAAGAGGAAACCTCATTGAGGTCTATAACTTCCTCGTGAGGGGATGGGGGGGGTGGAAAGCTGATCATTTCTTTCTGGTGACAAACAACAGGACCCGAGGGAACAGGATGAAGCTGTGCCAGGGGGGATGTTTAGGTTCAATGTTAGGAAAATGTTCCTCACCCAAGAAGGTAGTGGAGCACTGGAACAGGCTACCCGGGAAGTAGTCACAGCACCAAGCCTGACAGAATTCAGAAGCATCTGGACAGTGCTCTTACACACGTGATGCGACTTTCAGGGTTGTCCTGTGCCTAGATGGGAGTTGGACTCAATGATGTGGGTCACTTCCAACATAGAATCATTCTATGATCCTATGATTGTAATGCCTTTTCTCTGGAGCATATTAGTCTGAGACAAGACTGTTCACAATGACTATCACTGAAATTATCTGTAGTGTTTCACAGAGTGCTGTAATTGTTTGAGCCATCTACTATCAGCCTTAAAGAGTGTCTTTAAAGAGTTGTGGTAGCACTTTTTTGTGTGCGCACACAGTGGCAGAAGGTTCACTATTAATTAGCCTGTTATCTTTCAGCTCCAATGGCAATTCCTCCATCATACGTAGACCTTGGCAAATCTGCCAGAGATATCTTCAATAAAGGATATGGTAAGAATATATAAAACGTGGGGGTTGTGGGGCAGCAATGCATTGCCTTTCTAAGCCTGTAGGTAAAAATGAGTGCTGAAATGTTTCTGAGGAGGGGGAAGGTGTGTCAGTTTTAGATTTTTACCCTCAACTAAGAGATCATTGGAGGCTTTTTGTGGGCAGTTTTGATGTGAAATCTGTTCAGTCTTACTGCTTTAGCTACCTGAATGTCAGAGGTGTACAAGTTATGCAGGAATAGAAGCATCAAGCTCAACTGAACTTAGGAGAACACTTTGTTACAAATATGTCTGTGCCACAGTGTTAGTTGATAAATATTCCTGGAACATTATAGCCTTTATTGGAATAGAAAGAGGATTACCTAATGAGATAAAGAATCCTTCAACATTTTAGAATCTTTTAATACCAGGCAGTTGCATAGTTAAGATTCTGCTTTGTTACAGTACTGTTTCTTTCTGTTCTCTGGGAATGCATGTGGGGCTTTCTTGACCCAGATGGTTGCTCAGCTCTAAGGGTAACCAGGTGAATTGACACTCCCATGAAACCTACTTCTGTTATAGTTCTGATGACTCTCTATTTCCTAGTAGCTTCACTTTTACAGTTTTCTGCTTTGAGATGCTTCTTGCTGCTGAGAGACTAATTTTATGCATTGGGGTAGCTCTTCAAATGGCATTGACTACAAAGCCAGCGCCATCCTGGGAACAGAAAAGGATGCATTTTGTCTGTCAGTGCTTTTTAATCTTGGAAATTGGTATTTGGTAGTTAAATGTACAGTGTGCAACTGAGAGGCTACTCCCCCACTTTGTGTATGGTGATGACTGAGCAGAACTCCTGGCTTGTTCTGGAGTGGTTGCCTCTACCTGCTGTGGCACTTAAGACTTGCGTGTGACTACTGAAGTCAGCCTATGATTGTTTTTGATAAATGTGTAGACATGACAGTGCTGAGACTGCTTGGAAAACCAGCTTCTTGGGAAATGTGCACGGTTTTAGTTAAAGCCTACTTGTGTAACTTTGACTTCTGTCTGTTAAGGTTTTGGGTTGGTGAAACTGGATGTGAAAACAAAATCTGCAAGTGGAGTGGTGAGTTGAAATACCTTTTCTGTGTTATATTTATTTCTGGCTCTGTTTTGATATTTAATTAGAAAAGACACCTTCCAGATGCTGTTTTGTAGATACAGGTTATGTGGATAGTAAATTCTTGGTGTAAAGTAATTGCAGAAGCCTCTGAAGATCTGACTTTATTTTGACCGTGACAGGGGTCCTGCAGTGTTTAGTAATCTTCGTAAAATAAAAATGTTTGACTTGTGCCTTGTCTTATGCCAGAAGGTGAACGAGGAGCTGACATGTTTTTGAAGTATTTTAACATATCAGTCATAGTACAGAGAACTACTTTCTAAAGTACCTTGTGATGCTATATGTGTTTGGGTAGAGAAATCTGACATGCTGATGCTTGTGTGAGGTAGTTGGCAGTGAATTAGCACGTTGAGTCTTTGGCTCCTCTTTAGAGGTATTAAAGTGTTGCAGTAATGTTCCATGAAAGATGCCTTGGTCATGCTGGCAGTGCCTTCTTTAATTGTATTTCTGGAGCATACTCTGCATGATATAAAAATAAAGTTTTTCTGTGACTGGAAGGTTTAACAGTGTGACTGACTGTTGGAAGCAAGGTGTGGGTTATATGCTGTGTTATTTTCTGGAAGACTGTGTCCCAGCTGAAGCAGAGTTTGCAAGAGCTCTATTACAGATGTAGTCATTCTTATTTTAGCTGCTTTCTTTTGAGGACTACCAGCAATAGTCGTAAAACTCTCTGAAAAATCCTAGACCTCACATGAATCCCTCGTCTGTTATAAACCATCCTTTCCAGGAAGAGAAAGAGCTCGTGCGTATGTGCTACAGATGTTTTAAAGCAGAGATAAGAGATAATCTAGTAATTTGCTGCTTCTGGAGCTGTTGCCACAGTGATTGCAGCCACATAATACCCTATGCAGCATGAATAGCACAAATCAAGAAGTTAAAGCTGAAGGTATTTGGATTTCAAGTTGTGTAGTCCCTATCACTTGCCAAGTAATTTGTCTTACTGGCAGTATGCAAATGTGTAGGTGGTTTAGTGGTTCACTAACATAAAACTAGCAAAAGTCTTGGCCATAGTTAACTCTAGTCAGGCACCACTAAAGAACAGTCTCATGCATGCTTGTGTTGCGCAGTAGGTCTTGGGCCTCTTATGAGGAGTGCTTAGGGACTTGTGATTTCAAATCCTTGTTTCCGTGTGGGGGAGGTAACTGTGAGGTGTTGATTTTAAAATAATACTATGCATGGATGAAGTTGGATATAAAAATTTTTATGTTTCATATGTTTTAAAAAATTGAAGTAAACTTTTTACATCATGAGGGCAATCATATTTCAGTGGAAAGAGCTCCTTAACATATATATTTGCAAACCAGATTTTCACTTCTACTGGTTTTACCTTTAGTTTCTGAATAATGGTACACAGAAATTATTTATTTTGTTCTTTGTGAGAATCCAAATAGTGAGAGACATCAGGGACTAGTTGGTGTAATGAGGAGTTGTGAGTAGATATTAACTTTCAGATATTTTCAAGAATTGCAAGTAAGACTCTCTCAGAAGCATAGAATCAGACTGTTGCCTTAGCTCACAATTCAAACATGAATATTCCTGTGTGTTATTAAACTGAAGCGTCAGGAGAATAGGAATTTTATATATGTCAGTAAAAATAAGTGCTGCCTGTGGCTTGTGTGAAAAGCTGATGCACAACTCTCTTATAAAGCAATAAAAAATCCCAAACAAACAAAACCCCAAGCCACCACCACCCATCCCTAATTTGAAAAATGATGACGTTCTATGACATTCTACAATTGAACATAATATATCTTTGGAGGTATTTACTGGAATAATGAAAATAGATTAAGTATTTATTCCCATGGGGGAGGGAAAGAGGATAAGAGAGAGAGAGACACTTGTGGATTGGAAAAGAAAACTAAAACTACTTTAATAATAAGAGTGATAAATGAAATATATACAAATATGTATAAAACCCAGTCCTGAACCCAAACTCCCCTTGGTGGTAACTATGTCACATCACCACTGATACTGCAGCAGAAGGCCTCAGCAGCAGATGGGAGCCAGGCTCAGGGGCTGGATCCTGGTACTGGATGCAAGAACTTATAGATCAGGATTGAGGGCAGAACAGACAGAGTTCTTTTCTGATGCCAGACATTGAAGCACAGGAGAAGAAGACAGCAAAAAAGCTCAAGCTGGCAAGGGGAAACTGACCCCCAGTTTATATATTGAGTATGACATATATGGAATGGAATACTTAGTTGGTCCTTAGCAGTCCTTACAGAATTTTACTGGAGTGGCATTATGTGCATAATAGTGCTCTTGGTTTGATTTTTAATTTGATCATTACTAGTGTCAGACTTAACCTTATATTTCAAGAACTTGTTTCTACTTTTAAGGGGAACAGTTACTACAAAAACTACTTACTGTCTTGTTTCTAAGTTCTGTTGCAATCCTGTGCATTTTGTAGTAGTGGCAAAACTACTTCAGTTGATATGGGCATTTTGGGGAGGCTCCATGTGGCTGTGAATGGTCTAGTTCTTATGTCATTCCCTCTTCTACTCTCACAAGTTATCAAATATTGTTAAACTTGTTGCAAAGAATAACAAGACCTTAGTGTTTGCTGAAGAAAAATCTTTTCTCTTTTGGCAGTCCATAATGCTTTCAGGATCACATATGTCTTTTGTATAACATGGACACTGCCCTTTCT
>VWZX01007732.1:0-40022 GCA_013399015.1 Galbula dea
TTTGTAAACTGCCTAAATTAAAATACTCGTTCTGTATTGATGCAAGCTGGTTTAGTTTTCTATTTCAGAACTACTGATTCTTCACAAAGTATAAAAATACAACATATTTTACTATAATTATTTTCATGTATTTCTCTGCATAAACGGCATTCATAGGACTTTTATAATAATGTAAGATTATTTTCCAAAAATACGTTAAACTTAAGGCTTCTCATAGTTTGGAAGGACTAACCTTTCCAGAAATTTTATTTCAAATGTTAACAATAAAATTATACACTTAAGTATACAAGAGACACATTACAGAGATTTACGCTTACAGGGAAGAAAATAAATAAATAGATAAATACATACGTACATTCATACATCTTATCTTTCCTATTTCCCCTTTCTGCCCCATAACATAGAACTAGTAAATCATGGGTAAAGACTTAATATTGAATAGTCTGGCAAACCTATAACTGATTTCAAAAGGTCCTTGAATTATTCCTGACTTCACTATGTCTATGTGAAATATGTCTATGCTGAAATAATTTGGCTTGAAATTTAACAAATTCGTACTGTGTATGATGATTCAAAAGGATTAGATCATGACCTTAAAAAGTTCAAATACATTGTTTAGAAGACTAAGTGGATGAATGAATGAATGAAATCATAGAATCATAGAATGGCTGAGGTTGGAAGGGACCTTAAAGATCATCTAGTTCCAACCCCCCTGCCATGGGCAGAGACGCCACATGCACTAGACCAGGTCATCCAGGGCCACATCCAACCTGGTCTTAAACACTGCCAGGGATGGGACCTCCACAACCTCTCTGGGCAACCTGTTCCAGTGCCTCACCACCCTTTGAGTAAAGAACCCCCTTCTAATCTCCAGCCTAAATTTCCCCTCCTTCAGCTTATAGCCATTCCCTCGTGTCCTCTTGCAATCAGACCAGNTTTATGCTGAGGAGCCCAGAACTGTACACAGTACTCCAGATGGGGTCTTACGAGGGCAGAATAGAGAGGCAGAATCACCTCCTTAGACCTGCTGGTCATGCCTCTCCTGATGCATCCCAGGACATGGTTAGCCTTCTGAGCTGCAAGTGCACATTGCTGGCTCATGTCCAGCTTTTCATTTATCATGACCCCCAAATCCTTCTCTGCACAGCTGTTCTCAACAAGTTCTTCTTCCAGCCCATACACATATCTTGGTTAGCTCCTACCCAGATGCAGGACCTTACACTTGGACTTATTGAATTTCATTTGATTCTCACAGGCCCACTTTTCAAGCCTGTCCTCTGGATGGCATCTCACCCCCCTGGCGTGTCAGCCACACCACTCAACTTGGTGTCGTCTGCGAACTTGCTGAGGGTGCACTCAGTACCTGTCCAGGTCATTAATGAAGAAATCCTGGGAATAGTAGCTTTAAAGCTACTACTCCGTAATAATACAGAGTTCTGGTTTAAGTATTACATTTTCCTTTAGGCTGTTTATTCATTTGGAATTTTTAAACTTTCCAAAGTTCATCAAGCACTTCTCTAACCTTAACAGTGCAAGATCACATTAGTCTGGTTCATATATGACTGGATAAAGTGGCTGATAATTGAAAAGAGAACACTGTAAAATGAGGACAGAAGTTCTTTATCTAAAAACGTGTCCATTATTCACATTTTCAGTCATGAATTCTAGGAAGACAAGGCACGTTTTCTCTTCTAAATAATTTTGTTTGGTATTAATTCTTTACTATTAGTTAGTTATAAAAATGGAACAAATACAAACTGGCTATCAGTGGAAACAAAATAATCAAAGACTTTGTGATGTTTTTACCAAACTTGGCCCATAAGAGAAACTCCTCTAAACCTATGAAATGAACAGTAAAACTTTTGTTTTCAGTTACTTCAGGAGTGCCATGAAGGAAAGATTTTAAAACTCCCTATTAAGTAGCTTAAAGGTTTCTGGTTTGTGTCTATGGCAGTAATGGCACTAAAATTTCAGAAAGCAAAATATAAGTGAAATTTTAATTTTAAAAGCAAATGAAAATGCTCAAACAACCTTTCCATTTGCAGTTCAGCTGACTTTGAAATAAGTATGCCCTGTAGCTATATAGCTGGTACAAGTGCTCGAATTTCTAATGCTGGCAGTTATGAGAAATACCACTTTTACCATCTGGCTCCTATGATTCTTCTAATATAGTCTGTTTCACATCAAAATACTATCAAAGTTTAACTTCTGTTCTACTGGCAACATATTTTTCCTTATGGCTGAATCTCCCATATTAAAACAAATTATAAAACGTGGGGTTTTATTTCTTTACTGAAATGTTTGCATAGTCTCTTCAAACATCATCATCTATTAAGAAGTTTAAAACTCAGTTAAAATATAAACTAAGTCTAGACATGTTGTGGTTTGGGTAAAAATATTCTGGTTTGGTGACTTTATTTTCTAAAAGGTATTCCATACTATGTACATGATTATTCGGTTACCTGCTAAGCTGGACTTCCCCTTTAAGAAACCTGAAATTCCTGAATCTTAAGTAAGGACACTGTCGTGTGTGTGTCCCCCCCCCCACCAAAGGGGGAAGCAGGGGGATTCTGGGAGTGTGCTGGGACCACGAGGAGTTTTTGCTGAGATCTGTGCCTTGCGGGACACTGTCTGTGCTAGCTGGGACGCACGTGAAGCTGCTACCGAGGACCGCTTGAACTGAGGGGAAACGGCATGTCTGTGCTGTGGTCTCTTGCTGGGCTGCACACGTGAAGCTGATACCAGGACGGAGGAGCTGGAGCTGGCACTGGGACGCTTACAGCACAGAACGTTTGCAATTTCGGTCCTGACGTAATTATCATTGGAGAGGGGGAGTGGGGTTCAGTATTCGGGTCCTGTATATATTTATATATCTTTTCCTTTACATTGTTACTATTATTAAAGCAGTTTTTAGTTTTTACCTTCCAATCAGAAGCCTCTCCTTTAACTGCTGTGAGTTGAGGTTGGGAACAAGCCTCTAAACCACGACAAGACATTGCAGCAACCGTTGTCACACATGAACAAAAGACAAAGTCGGGATCAGTCAGAAATGAAAATATTTGAGTTGTAACTGAATTTTCAGTTATTTTTGTTGGAATGCCTTCACAAATAACATAGTAAACCAGCAGTGAATAAAGCCATATCCACGTGCACTAGTTCACTCTTTAACTGAAAAATGGTGGGATTGTCCAAAACCAGGAATATCTTCTTAATACCTTTTGTTCCTACAACATTTCTAAGGTGACTAGAGAGGAATCCCATAATAATAATGTAGGAAAGCCAAAATCTAAATCTGTACTAGCAAAAGAAGAGAGATTTTTATCACCCTATATTACTATAACACTTGAGGAGAACAACAGGCTTATTGAAGGTTTATCCAGTTTTCTTTTTTACAGAATCTCAGTAATTAAATATTTTATTCAAAGTTCGTGAGAAGGCTTCTATTTAATAATGCCATGACCTTTTTTTTTCTCCTAGCAAAGTGAGAATAATTAAACTATGAAAATAGATAGAAGTTTTTAATGAAAATCAGTGCTATCATTCCAGAAGACTTTTGTTTAATTCTTTATTCATTCTTCTCTGCAAGGATAGGAATCTGTGAGCACAAGAGGTTTAGCGCAATTATGTCTAAGATATGTCTTATTCCCTTGGTGAATTGAAAAACACGAACAGAGTTAAGCTGAGATAAGCATTGGGGCAGCTGATGAGAAAACAAGTCTTCCCTTGACAAAATTAGTCCCTTTTATTAATAATATATTTCTCATCTTCTTTTCTGTTGAAAAAGTGTGACATTTCATTTTGGATTTTTTAAAAACCTAGTCTTTTCAAAATCTCTTATTTTATCACATAACAATTATACCAAAATAAGCATGAAAGAAAAATAATTACATTCTCTAAAATAGAGAAAAACAAAAATGCATATCACCATTATTTATTCCTAATGAATTATTTCAGTTTTAAGGTGTTCTTTACTATTTCTCACACACTGAGGAATTAATGGGCAATAAGTTTTGCACTACAAATTCCCCATTTCCTATGTTATTTTATATAACTTATTCTTGTAAATAAAAAAAAAAACCTAGTGCTGAGGCCATTCACACTATATTATTTCATGTATTTAACAGAGATATGACTGTATGGTGTAAGGTACCAATACAGCCCCTTCCAGTGAGCAACACAGAGTGTCTGAGAGTGAAGGTACCAGACACTTCAGGTCTCATAGCAAAGGAGTTTTAAAGCAATCCTACCACTACCTTTTCAGCTGTGTGTCACTGGGGTCTGTCTCCACACTTTAGCTATACTAAACCAACAGAGCCATCTGACCAACATTTCAAAACAAATCGCTGACATGATTAAAGATGCCTCTCCGCACTAGATGTTTTTGTAGAGGCATGCTTTAACCTAGATCATTGCAGTACTTTGGTTTGCAGACTGGTCTGTTGATGAAACTGACAGGAGAGCAAATTGCTGCAGAGCGAAAAGCTGGCTGAGGCAAGGGGCAGGGGAGCCCTGAACTGGTTTTATTACTACTGCCAACATCAAGTTGTGGGGTTAGCATCTTACCTTTTTCTCACTGTGGAGGAAGTTTGGGTGTCTAACCTGAACTTCAGCATCAGATATACTTAAAAAGAGTTGTGGTGGTTTTGGGTACCCCATCGCTTATGCTTACACATGGGATACTTGTATTATATTTAAACACAGGGAAACAAACCTCCCCCTAGTAACATCGACCCTTTACAAGTTTGATTATCGCTATCCAGAGCTTTTGATAGGTTTCCATTAAAACAGAATGAATCAAAATTGTGTTCTATTTTCATATGGATTTGTTTGATTTGTTAAAAACAAAACTTATGCAAAAATAAACTTCTCCATGTTCTCTGCCCATGAAATAAGGATCAAACACTTTGTGGCCCTTTTGTTCAATGCACAGCTGTTTGGTGATGCACAGAAGACAATTTTTTTTTCTGACAATTTGAAAAGCCAAGCACTTTCCAGGTACTCATTGGTTGAGAAATAAGAACTATGGATAATTATCTACCTCGATTTATATAAACAAAGTCTTTCTTCATACATCGTTGCTCAAGATGCTATGAATCACAATACTACACTTGGAAGTGACAGCAGTCACCTTTAAGAACGCTGATCATAGAATCATAGAATCATAGAATAGCTAAAGTTCAAAGGGACCTTAAAGATCATCCAGTTCTAACACCCTTGCCTGGCGGGGATACCTTCCACTAGATCAGGTTGTCCAGGGCACCACCAAGCCTTGTCTTAAAAGCTTCCAGGGATGAGGCTTTCACAACCTCTCTGGGCAACCTGTTCCACTGTCTAACCATCCTAACAGTGAAGAACTTCCTCCTAATATCCAATCTAAATCTACCCTCCTCTAGCTTGCATCCATTTCCCCTGGTTCTGTCACTATCTGACCTCCTAAAAAATCCCTCACCAGCTCTCTTGTAGGCCTCCTTCAGAAAGGGGAAGGCCACAATAAGGTCTCCTCAGAGCCTTCTCTTCTGCAGACTGAACAACCTCAACTTTCTTAGTCTGTCCTTGTAGAAGTGGTGCTCCAGTCCTCTGAATATTCTCGTGGCCCTTCTCTGGACTCGCTCCAGCACTTATATCCCGCCTGTAATAGCGGTGCTTTACAAAACGTTTTAACCAGTTGTGTAATAAAACTTTTCCCAAAAAAAGATAATAGTAATATATTTGATGACTTTGTTAAATGTCCGACAATACCATTGTCTTAATTCTCCCTGATTTTATTACATCTCTTAAATAAATTCCCCTTTTAAAAATAAATAAATAAATAAATAATTGTTACCTTGAATTTCCAGAGTATGTGTTCATTACTACATAAAGTCTTCATGAGTTCTTGGTGATTGTTCACACACATCAAGGTAAAAAGACTTAAACTTTAACATCAAGGACATTTGAAGACTTGCTGGTTGAAAAAATTATGTAGTGAGGGCTTTGAAAACCTCAGGGCATCTGTCTTCCGTTGATTTCTATAGATTTCATAGGAATAAGCACTTTCTGAAGTTTCAGGATTTGCCTGGCTCAGCCCACAGGGGTCTGTGGGACTGTATGGATAAAGAATTTTGTCCCCCAGGATACAAGTTAATTTTAAAAAATGGGCATTGTGTAATTTCAGAGTTTTGAAGCAGAAGTCCAGCTGAGACGCAGACTTTTTCAGTATAACTCAGTATTCCTAGGATATCATAAATCATTTATTGAGCTATTTATTGCTTGAGATTTTCTATGTATCAAATGCAAGAACAGGTCTGGCAAAGACATTAGCACTAGAAAATGCTGCACTACTTCTTCCATTTGACAAATGGACCAAGAACACAGCTAAGGAGAACATGTTCTTTTAAACCTATATTTGTACCTTTCTGAAAACGAGAACATACAGATCATACAGAAGTGTTTACTTGAACAACATTAAAAAAAAAAAAAACCAACAGTATTTTCAAATTAGCTCTTGTGTAACAATTCTGTAGACCACAGCTGGGGAAGTGGAACTAGTTATGGTTTCTGAAGTTACTTTTCTTCCCTGTCATGTATACTTGAAGAAAGATCTAATTGCTTACATGCAATAACTAAAGAAGCAGAACATATATTATCTATTATCCCTATCACAATATAAAATGGACAGGAATCTCTAAACAACACTTACTTTGCTTTCCTTATTTGAGTTAACTAAGTAATTTTCTTCTAAGTGTTAAAATTAAATGCTATAGACATGATGGTGCTAATTTCATAATCTGACATTTTATCTGCTGACGGACTAAAAGTGAAAGTTAGTTTCAAATTCTGGTTTAGAGAGTCTAGTGAAAGCAACATTTGTTGTTAATGAGTCATTTTGCTATCTAAAATACAGTAAAATGTAGAGCTACCAGAGCAACAATATCCCTTCTGGAGCTTTCATCTACACAGTATTAGTATGAGCAGCAGCAGACACAAATATCTAGACAGGGTACCTCTCAGAGCTGAAACAAAAGTGAAATATTACACATCAAAAGTAATTATTCCATGTGTGGAAAAAAGCAATACTGAAAATTCCAGCAGCATTCACATTTTAAAATTTGTATGTGACTGTTGTGCTGTGTACCTGCCTCAAAGGCAGAAGTACCTATATACTTAGGCTTAAAATACCACAGGGGTGGTAATGAACGAAAATACAATACAACTCCAATGTAATACATTAAAGGACAGGAACATACTTTCATGGAAAATCCATAATTAATCAGTGAATATAGGTGGAAAAGAACCAAATGTAAAAATTATGTCAGGACCTATGAGTGAAAAATGGACAGGATTGTTTTCTCCTGTTGCTGACATGCTAACTTTTTTTTCAACAGTTTATCTTACAAATTGAATTCTCTTCCAGCCCAGTGACCCTACAATAATGCTGTGAGCTAGTTAAATCCTGGGCAGATGACAGCTCAGTGCAAGCTCCAGCACACAGAAATTCTCTACACAATAAGTACAGCTTAACAGATACAAACATAGAAATGAACTATGTTCAACCTTAACACACAAGGTTTTCATTTCTATTCATCTCCCAATCACATGCTATTGCACAGCCTCTCAAGAAAGTATTGGAAGCACTCAAGTGCAGATGTGCCCCCCCATTTTACCTAAAGAAGCAAGGACAGTGTGTTGAAATTTATCCTATCTTCCCTTGGTTCACAACATAACTATGCAAAGCCCAATCTGAAAGCTGAATTGACTCTTAGCACCTACAAGCTAATGAGATGTCCTTTAACTTGTCTTCAGAGGAAGGGAAAAGGAAGACACAACTCCGATCAAAAAAGCCAAGCACAGGTGAGTCTGTGCCTACTACTAAGAACAGGCACCCTTGCTGTACTCTGTCCTCAGAAGTATGTAGTAATAGTTTCCTTGCTCCGGAGACTGCTAGGGTTTATTTCAACACCTCAGGTTGGTCTACTGCTCCTACACTGGCTTTAGCAACAGTCCTTAAACTTTGCATTATAACCATGTGTATGCTGAATATGGTCTTTGAGACTACTCAAGTGTAGATAGACATTAAAGGTCATATTTATTATTTGTACATGTTACAAATAATCCACTTTTCAGTGAAGAGGCAGCTAAATATGTTAGCTGAGTGAAGAAGTAATTGAGTTGTGCTGAGATAACAATCTGATAACATCCCATAATTCCCAAGTGTTGAATATTCCAGTGCTTCTGTTTACTCACTTTGCACTCTGCTGCCTGCACCTGAAGACACTTTCTAGTCCATACAGAGTCAGCATTTAACCTTTCCATGCAGCATCTCTTGATTGCTCAAACAGCTCACTGCAATTCACAGAATCACAGAATGTTAGGAGTTGGAAGGGACCTTGAAAGATCATCTAGTCCAACCCCCCTGCCACAGAACGATTCCCTACACCAGGTCACACAGAAACATGTCCAGACGGGTTTTGAATATCTCCAGAGAAGGAGACTCCAAAACCTCTCTGGGAAGTCTCTTCCAGTGCTCCGGCACCCTCACTGGGAAAAAATTTCTACATGTATTCACATGGAACCTTTTATGCTTAAGCTTACAGCCATTGCCCCTTGTCTTGTCACTGGGCTTCACTGGGAAGAGCCTGACCTTATCCCCCTGCCACTCACCCTTCACATATTTATAAGCAGAAATGAGGTCACCCCTTAGTCTTCTCTTCTCCAAGCTGAAGAGAGACAGTTTCCTCAGTGTTTCCTTATAAGGGTGATGTACCACCCCCTTAATCATCTCTGTGGCTCTGCACAGGACTCCTTCAAGCAGTTCCCTATCCTTCTTCAACTGAGGGACACAGAACTGGACACAGTATTCCAGATGTGGCATCACCAGGGTAGAGTAAAGACGAAGAAGAACCTCTCTTGACCTACTAACCACACTCTTTCTAATCCACCCCAGAATCCCACTGGCCCTCCTGGCCACAAAAGCACACTACTGGCTCATGGTCATTCTCCATCTATGAGGACCCCCAGGTCCCCTTTCTCCTTCATTGCTCTCCAACAGCTCAGTCCCCAACTGATACTCATACGTGGGGTTGGTCTTTCCCAGGTGCAAATCTCCACACTTGGCCTTACTGAATTTCATTAAATTTCTCCCTGCCCAATTCTCCAGGCTCTCTAAGTCTTGCTGAATGACAGCACAACCCTCCAGTGTGTCAGCCACTCCACCCAGTTTAGTGTCATCAGCAAACTTGCTGACAGAACACTCTGTTCCCTCATCCAGGTTGTTAATGAATAGATTGAAAAGCACTGCTACCAGTACTGACCCCTGAGGGACTCCACTAGACACAGGCCTCCAACTGAACCCCATCCCATTGACCACGACTCTCTGACTTCTGTCCCTCAACCAGTTCACAATCCACCTCACTACCCAATCGTCCAGACCACACTTCCTCAGTTTACCCGCAAGGATATTGTGGGAGACAGTGTCAAATGCTTTACTGAAATCAAGATGAACCACATCCACTGCTCTACCCTCATCTATCCACCTGGTTATGTCCTCATCAAAGGCTATCAGGATGGTCAAACATGACTTCCCCTTGGGAAACCCTTGCTGACATCTCCTAATGACCCCCTCATCCTTGATATGCCTAGAGACAGAGTCGAGGATAATGTGTTCCATCACCTTCCCAGGGATGGAGGTGAGGCTGACCGGTCTAGAGTTACCTGGTTCCTCCTTCTTGCCCTTTTTGAAGACTGGAGTGACATTTGCCATCCTCCAAACACCAGACACCTCTCCTGTTCCCCAGGACTTAATAAAGATGATGGAGAATGGCCTGGCAATGACTTCTGCCAGCTTCCTTAGCACCCATGGGTGCATTCCATCAGGTCCCATGGATTTGTGGATGTCCAGATGGCTTAGCTGCTCCCTAACCCAGTCCTCCTGAATTAAGTCACTCAGCAAAGGCCAGCCAAGAAGGCTGCCAACTGAGCAGAACCTCACAGAACAGGCCGGATTTGCACACTTAATTAGAGTCTCCTTGTTACACTCCAAGTGTTAACCGTAGTTCATAGACTGTTCAAACAGACTCTTCTCTCAATCTAGCACTCTGATAAGCAGGGAATCAGAAGTGAGTCAGCTGTCCTCAGGGAGGCTGAACTCCATGTGTTTTCCTTTGGACTATGATTCACACCATCTGACATTAAAAGACCAAGACTAATCTCTGTATGTGTGAGTGCTTCTCCTCCATTTCAGTGCAAAATCCAGGAGGCCAACCTGTCTGACCACATAGTGGAAGACAGCAGAGGAGTGTAGGCACAAGAGGAAACAATTATAACCACAGCTACCGCAGATTTAAAGGTGGGAGTCAAAACTCACTGTTTACACGCCACTGTACTAGAAGGTTTGACCTTTCACACCACCATTATTTCCTCAGTAGGAACTCTATGTTTTTGTATTTTGAAAGACTTAAGACTGAAAAAACAACAGAAAAGATAAACAAATTACATATGGATCACACTGTACAAAGTACTCAGACTTCAGTGTCCTGGATGAATAAGTTAACAGGAATCTTGCATTTACAGTTCAAAAATCTGTTCAAGGCTAAACCTAGAGAATCACTCTTACAGCAGGCAAACACTGGTGGTCCACTATCTCCAAAGACACAGTTGCACAGAAACTACCATCTCCAATCTCTATTACAAGAAGACTTGCAAGAAGTATGGGAGGAATTTCCTAGTTTTAATCAACAAAAATTGTTGTTCTGGAGAGTGCTGCATGTAGTGAAATGGCTTTATCTTTCATTATGAGAATTAAAAATAAAAATTGCAATGAAGTACCAGCATAATCTGTCACTCTTCACACTGTCTTAGAAACTCTAATGCAGCAATCAGTTGCAGTTTCTACCACTGAAGCTTTGCTCCTGGCAACCCACATTATGTTCTAATGTTGTATCTTTTGAAAAAGAGGAAATTTTTACATGGTGTATGCACTTGGCTCCTCTGATTTATATGTGGTGTGACATTTGGGGAACTGCTGCAGTTGAGCTGTTAGCTGTTTTCTGCAACATTCATCATATTGTCCCCATTGATGAAACAGACTGCTAAATTTGACTGCAGATAAACCATAGAGGCTTAAAGAGACTTTTTGGTGAGGGAATTGCTCCACAGCTTCATGCAGGGGATGGATGGAGCTGCTGGCAACTCCATTAGTGTTTATTTCATCTGAAGGAAAGAAGGACTCCTTTACTGCGACAGGTAAATACCAGACCTCTTCAGCAAAAATGCTATCCTGTGCTTTTCCAGAATATCCTGTGTTGTTGCTCATTTATGTGCCTTTATGGCTGTTTGAGGTCTATCTAGAAGCTCTTATGCCAAAAAACACATTACAGCTTTAGCATTCTTGCTCTCCAAATGTCAGCTATACCTAAGAGATGTTCATCCCGTCCAGGGTCCTATTCAGAGTCCATGTAAAACATGACATTAAAGTTTCAGATTCACTGCAGTGTTTCCATATATGCAAAACCAGCAAAAAGGAAACCTGTATTTTTTTTTTACACATGGGAACACAGATTGACATTTCCACATTCACTCCTTAGTCTTTCATTAAACAGTTAACAAACATAAGAGTTGCAAGACTGCTGCTTTCAGTAGAGAGACCTGAGAAGCAGAAATGTAAAACCATCAACTCATTTCAGTGTGACCTACGAGTAGTTTAAAGACGTCAGTGATTTTCTGCAGCTGAATCACGATGTATTAAAGTAACAGGTTTTTATACAATAGTATTTTTCTGAGTATTTTCTGCTCTGATTACAAATTCTTCTAAAATTTCTGCAATCATTATTTTTATTTCCTACACAATAGTAAAATACATAGAAAATAAAGCATATGGTTGTGAATTGAAAATATATATCTTTAAAGGTAGCAAAAAGGAACATAGGCACTTCTGTTATGAAACACAAACAATAAATTTTTAATGTTTTGTCCTGGACATTGAGCACTCACAAATGTGCTTCTATGCTTTGGTAAAAGTCTTTGTAAGAACAGAATTTTAATCACGCATCCTTAGTATGATGCAGATCACACCAAATTTGTTACATGTGTGGTTTGAGACTTGGCTGATTATCTGACAACAAGTCTTCTTTTACACTTAAAGACACAAATATGCTAAAATAAGCCACATCTGCTTTCTGAAGATTTTAGTTGTCTGGTGCGAGGGAAAGCCCTGAAAGAAGAGAGTCTGTATATCTCAAAAGACTCTACTTAGGTTTTTTTGGTCGTAGTCTATTTTAGTAAAGAACATTGCTCATTACAGTGTTTCCAGATGTTCCCTTCTTCCTTCCCCTTGCACCAAATATTCTATATTTTTTTTGGATTAGGACTCTTCAGGATGCTTGTTCAGGGGCAGAGGGCATTTCTGACATAACGAGGGCCACAGAGTTGATTAGCACATTTGCTGCTCTACACCCACTCTCTGCCAGCAGCTGTCTGCTACTTAACAGCCTGGAGCAGCAGGGAGCTGCCAGAGAGAAACCACCAGAGAGGTCTGGTGGGTGGTCAAAAGAAAAAGATAACTTGAAATAGACAACCGAGAAATATAAAGAAGTTCAAGCTCAGACTAAAATCCAATTTCCATCTAGTAGAAATGAAGGGGTATATGTAAATGGACGCACACCCTGTGGTGATTATTTCTGAAATGTGTTAAACCTTACCAGTAAGTGTAAACACTGAATTCTGTAATCTTCCCTAGCAGTACAGGCTCAGTAGATTTTAAACGTGCAGATGGAGAAGACAAAGGACTACACGCTTTTGCTACTGCTAAGTGGATTATGAAATATATTGAATTAAATGGAATATATTGAAAACCATCCACTTATAAATGTATTTGCAGTTCACATAGTATAAGCCATCTTTTCTGTCAAATGTGCATATTACTGATTATTATAGTAAAGGTCTTATATCCCATTGTGCCAAGTTAAAAGGTTGAAAAGATCAATTAAGAACATTTTGTGGCTGACTGCTCCTGTAACCACAGAAATAAGTGAGCAAAACTACATTGAATGTTGGAGGCTCCAATGAAAAATCTAAGACACATTCAGGAAATGGGTGGTTCATGAATATTTTTATAGCAAAGCTTCTGTGGATTTTGAATCAAATAAGCAAAGAGTTCCTACTCAAAAAAGGTGTGCCAAGTTCAGTAGCTCCAGTGTGGAATAAGTGCATGAAAAATGACTTGGCAAGGCAAGGTACACAAATGCAAGATGAAAGCATTTATAACAACACCTCCTTCCTATTCATTCAGCTAATACAGGCCTATCTGCCAGACACTGGCAAATACATATATACTCCACACAGATAACTTCAGAGGATGTAAGACTTCGCCCTCAAAACATGCCTCTACTACTAGCTTTCTCTTGAGTCTACCAGTTGAGAAGCAGTGAAAAGACACATGTACCATAATGAAACCCAAGACCAATGTTTGTCATGGTTTTGCAGCTGTACAGGTAACATAGAAACTCAGACCGTCTTTTCAGAGATCCATGAATATTTGGAAAAATGGTTGAACTCTAAAGGAAACAACAGTGCAAAGTAGAAAATCTTTCTAACTGCTATCTATGAATCCTTCTGAATTTGAATGTTTTTAAATCTGAGTAACACCATTGACTGACAAGGGGAACAAATACAAGTGAAAGAGAATGAGGAAGAACAAACAAATCCATTTATAGAAAGATTTCCAGTCTACAAGGCTTTGACATTGTGAACTGCAAGATAAATCTTTCAGTGATTACCATGTTTTAGTGAACAGCAAGACCTTTGATAGGATCAATATTATCCGTGGATTCATATCAAATGCAGTCATCATCACAACTTCAGGTTAAAGAAATCGGGGATATTCTTTGCTAGTAGCAGAAACATGGATTAGAGTGGGAAGATTGACTTACATGAAAGTCCCAAAGCATATAAATAAGTTACACTCATTTGTAAAACCTTTAATCACCACCATTGTTTCAGTTCCTCAGTTAACAAGTTAGTCAGGAACTAGATAGATCATTATGCATAATGGGTTTCTGTGATGTAGAAGGCTTCGGGATCTGCTAAGACAGATGGACCCTGGTGCTAACCAGCTCTCCTCTCTGTGCCCAGAAAGCCACATAAAGAGAGAAGCAGATCTTACTGCCAGCTGCCTGTTTCCTCAGATACTACTACTACACTGCCTACTTGCTGCTGCTTCTTCAGTGACTTTCACCTGGGAATACACTTAATAAAACACTATTTCTGACAGCTTAACTAAATAAACTGCATCATGATCTACTCATACTGAGACAGCATACAAATAAATTCAGTCTTTGGCCTGGGAGATCAAAATAATTTTAGATAGCAGCTTTTTTTTTTTTTTGCGACAGTCCGACCGCCCTGTTAATTGTCATAAAAATGACAATATTTACAATCTCAAAGTTAAGAGGTTTGCAAAAAGTAGTTTCAGAGTAATGGCAACCTTGGTTTCACACACCAAATGAGACCGTTGAGCCAGGAAAGATGAAGTTGCCACTTTAACTAGAAGCGTAATCTCTTATTCCAGCTTCTTGGAGATACATAAAAGTAAAACTAGTTTTCCTATCCAAACAAAAAATACTGAGTTCATAACAGAAATTTTATCTCCTCGTGACAGGAGATAAGAGATGCAGCACTATTATAATTCGTTGTCACTTCAGCCACCAATTTCAGATTGCAAGGCCATTCACCTCTACCTTATGAAAGAGCTGTTTTCTTCCACCCCCACTCTCCACTAAAAGCACAGAAAATGACAGCCAGAGCTTTCTAAATTCCTTTTCTTAAAGGAGAAGAGAGTGAAGGAGAAAGGTGGTTTTCCCCTCCTCCATCCCAGATAATAAGTTCTGAACTGGCTTTGAGTTTTTTCTTCGAGTTCTAGTTGTGCCATTTAAAACAATTCCGAGGGAAAACATTTTTTTCTAAAATACGACCACTCCTGTGCCAATCAAATGACTATAACACATGATAGAGCGTTTCCAAAGGGCTATCAAGTGCATGAGACAGGTAGGCACCAGCCTTGAAGTCCGTGGGATAGGACTTCTGGTTATTGCTTCATTCACCTACAGACACGTGGGGCTGAGTAACAGCAGCTCCATCTGGTGTTAAGACACTGACTCATTGGTGGCAGTGATTGCTAGAAGTGGGTCCCTTCAAGCTTTAGCTTTCTCCCTTGTCACTTCAGAAAGAAGGAAACACAGTTTAAGTAGTAATTTCAGCAGTATAAAGTTCTCGCTGCTTACAAATTCCTTCACTCAGAGAGTGGTTGGGATCTGGAACAGCCTCCTCAGGGAAGTAGTCTCAGTACCATGCCTGTCAGAGTTTAAGAAGTGTCTAGATATCGCTCTCAGGCACATGGTGTGATTCTTGGGGTGTCCTCTAAAGAGTTTAAGAGCTGGACTCAATAGCCCTATTGGGTCCCTTCCGGCTCAGATAATACTATGATACTAAGAAATGTATGTTGAAAACCTTGTAAAAATTATTACAGTTACTAGCATTGTCAGAAAATCTTTATTAATAAGGTAGGGCATTTGCAAACAAAACATATACCCAAATGGTCCTGTGAAAGACTGAGGGGTACATTTTATCTATTAGAAGTCTCTTTAAAGGGTATTTTCCCTCCCTGTCCCCTTTATTCCCAAAGTTGTAATCACTTTTCTAAAGGAAAACTGAAATGGTCATGGACAATTCTGTACAAGGTGCTAGTCTGAGTTTGAAAGACACTATGCTGAACAGAAACAACCATCATTGCATCCTAGAGTCCTGGGAGAACTGGCTGATTTATTTGACAAGCCACTTTCTGTGATAACTGACAAGTCATGGCAGTCAGGTGAAGTCTGTAGTGACTGGGAAAAGGGAAATATTGGACCCATTTTAGAAAGAACAGAAAGGAGGACTCTGGGAACTGCTGACCTCACCGACTAGCCTCTCCCCTGTGCCGTGCCTGGGAAAATCATGGAACAGGTTCTCCTAGGAACTATGCTATGGCACATGGAGGACAGAGAGATGATTCAAGACAGCCAGGATGGCTTTACCTAGGGCAAGTCCAGTCTGACCAACCTAGTGGCCTCCTATGATGGATTGACTATACAAATGAACCAGGGAAGAGCTCTGGCTGTCATCTATCTGGAATGCTGTAAGGCATTTGACATAATCCCCCACAAAATCCCTCTCTATAAAATGGAGAGATAGGAATATGGTGGGTGAATTGTTCAGTAGAGAAGGAATTGGTTGGATGTTAGCATCCAAAGGGAAGTGGTTAATGGCTTAATGTCCAGATGGAGATCAATGATGAGTGGTGTCTCTCAGGGGTCCATGTAGGGATGAGTACTGTTTAATATCTTCATCAACAACATAGACAATGGGATTAAATGCACCCTCTGCAAATTTGCATATGACGCCAAGCTAAGTGGTGTGGTTGGACGCTTGAGAAGTGGAATGCCATCCAGAAGAACCTGGACAAGCTCAAGTAGTGGGCCTGTGTAAGTGTCATGAGGTTCAGTAAGGCCAAGTCCTACACCTGGGCTGGGGCAACCCCTGATATCCATACAGACTGGGGCATGAAGGGATTGAGAGCAGCACTGTGGAGAAGGACTTGAGGGTACTGGTGGATGAAAAGCTGGACACAATCTGGCTATGTGTGCTCACAGATCAGAAATCCCACTGTATCCTGGGCTGCATAAAAAGAAACATGGCCACCAAGTCAAAGGAGGTGATTCTGACCCTCTACTCTACTCTGTTGAGACATCATCTGTATTACTGTGTCCAGCTGTGGAGTCCTTAGTACGAGACAGAGAGTAGCTGTTGGAGCAGGTCCAGAGGAGGGCCACAGAAATGATCAGAGGACTAGAACATCTCTCCTCTGAAGAAAGACTGAGAGAGTTGGGGTTGTTCAGCCTGGAGAAGGCTCTGGGAAAACCTTATTGTACCCTTTCAGTACATAAAGAGAGCCTATAAGAAAGGTGGGACAAAATTTTAGCAATGTCTGTTGCAACAGGACAAGGGGTAATGTCTTTACACTAAAAAAGGGTAGGTTTAGATTTGGTATAAGGAGAGAATTTTTTACAATGAAGGTAGTGAAACACTTCAGCAGGTTTGCCAGAGAGGTGATGAAAACATTCCTGAAAACATTCCTGATCAAATTGGATGGGGCTCTGAGCAACCAGCTCATTGCTGGGGTGCAGGACTAGATGATCTTCAAAGGTTCCTTACAATTCAAATCATTCTACGATTATAAGCAGGGGGCCAGTCTCCTAAACAAGGTTGTTGTGTCAAAAACCTAATACAGTAAGAGCTGCACGAAATTAGGGTGCTCATGTTTCAGAGACACATGGTTATGGCTGTGTTCAAAGACAGAACTCCTTGAAGTATTAATATCCTAGTTATACAGTCTAAGAATCTGAACAGGATCAATACAGGAGAAGCAAGGAAATAAACACAATTGGATGGAGAACTGAGAGAACTGATAAACAAGAATATGAAGTGAAACCTGTGCAATGTAATGTGGTAGAAATTAAGAACTGCTTACTAGTATTGTCTGTTGTCTTACCTTGATGGTTTTGTTATTTTCGTGCAATTTGAAAAAGACCTTGAAGCTAACTCCAAGTTTAAATTACTTACAAGTATAAATTCCACACCACACCCTCCTAATGTGATCACAGCACAGTTCAGAAATGCTGCAAACCTAAAGAAATGTTCAATGTTGCCACATTAGACCAGTTAGGGAACTTTTCAGTCTTTTCAAAGGTGGAATTAATCCAGGACATGGGATTATATACTTCTGTTCTTCCTCTTTCTTTTTTTCCTCAATTAAGTAGGAGGTATTTTTGGTTTTGGGGTGGGTATTTTTGTTTGTATGTTTTTTAACTTTGATGTGGAAAAACACAATGAATAAATAAACAGGATGAAAAAGAGTAGAAAACAATAATTTTTCTTTTCAGAAATTCATGATTAAGGTTTGCATAATGCTACTCTAATGTAAGGAAAAGTCATTTTAAAGTTTTAAGTGAAAAACTTCCACCTTTATCTAGGCAACTCTTACTATTCAGAAATAACAGGAAGGCTGCTTTCATATTTATCTGGTAGACAGTTGATAATCTGTGGCATTTTTGAAGATTTCCTTCAATTTCCAGCACTTCTTGTTTGAAAATAAATGTTTTCTCATAAACCAGCTCATTCTTCCTCATTGTAATGGTTTTGTGTCCATCCAAAATTCTTTGTTAACTGTTACATCTCAAGCTGTGAAAATGTTAGCATATTGCATTAATTAGGAGACATATCAGCCCAAATCTGCCAGAAAACAAAGACAAGAAGATTTCTTCCTGAGCTGGAAGAAGTATCACAAATAACTTGCTATCCGGTTCAGTAAGGGAGAAGAATACGAACATACTTCATTCCAGTTAAGACTCCCCTCAAAGAAATTATTTAAAAGAAAGTAACATTTATTTCACTAAAGCGGAGAAATTCAGTTGCCTGGAAAAGATTCATAGTAATTATTTTTCCCCATTACCTTTAAAACTAGCCACACTTCTCCTGGTTACATACTGCAATTTTCAGAAAGTGAAACAATGTCCATCCCTGACTTTTGGAAGTTCAACAATGAGCAAAAATTCTTTGGGGTTATTTGGTCTTTTTCACCAAGCAGATATTTACTTTAAATATTGTCAAGATTTTGGAGATATTTTCCAGTAAAATGTGGGAAGTTTACCACAGAGACCAAAGAAGATGTGACCACATACTAACACATTTTGATGGGGCAAGAAGTTTCCATATACATACTGTTGTTAACAAAATGGTCACTTTCACTTTTCCTATTGACCTGCTAAGTACTTTTTAAAAGGAATACACTACTTGCAAGGGTTTTTATCCTTATTTATTAAGAATTCAAAATGAGGCTGAATTGCATTTAGGTTACCAAAGAGTTTCATCTCAGGTACTTTGGAAATAAACAGCCCTGGCAACAATATCAGCATAGAAAATTTTATTTAAATATAGCAAAATATACATCATAATCAAAGGCAAAATCTGAACAAAATAGCAAGAGACTGGTATAATTATCACAGTGAATATTCAGGAACAGTAGCACAGATTTTGTAAAAGTCAAGAGGGCACTTGACACTATATATTTCCGATCAGTATGCATAGGCAGTATTTAATACTCTTGCTCTAATGAATACAGAAACACTACAGTACTTCAGTCACCAAACACTGAGCAGGCAAATAGAGCCTGAAATCAACAGGCTAGCAAGCTTACCTTTGAATTCTGAAAAAAAATAATGAAAAGACAGGAAAGAAGGATGCAAGATGAGACAGGAGCATGGATTTTTAACTAGTGTTGGAAGTCATCTCAATGACTTCAAAAATACAAAAGCATTGTACTAGATATGTTCAGGATGTGCTGAATCTGAATTGTTTAACTGAATTGTTAATTGTTACATCTGAAAAGTCACAGATTACATAAAATAATTGTAACACATGCAAACTCCAAAATAGAGATAGGGAAGAAATTTTCAAATAAGCTATAAAATCTTTGGGGAATGAAAGAAGTATTCACCTGCTTATGTTATCTCATGGTAGCAAGACTAACTGCTGCAGAGATCCCATAATGAAAGAGAGGATGCCAACGCTTTCTTCCCACCTTACTGGAGTGACTGCAACTACAGACGGTTGCATAATTTTTATTTCATCAAATATAAAACAATACTATCTCATACCAACACTTTACTATCTTACCTACAGTTGTTTTTACCTTGGGACCCTTATGCTTCATTTTGTAGACTTATAATAGCTACTATTTCAACACTCTGTAGTGTCTAATTGCCTGCATCTGTTACAGATTGTTAAAGGAGCATGAAACAAACGGGTTGCAGTAGACTGACATCAGGCTGAAGGCGCTACTGCAAGAGCTTAGATTATGCTATTCAAGTAGTATCCTTGTTTTCAGTAAAAGCATAGACTACTATTTCTTCCTCGGTATTTTGTTAGAGCACTCAGTCACATATATTCTACAGTACATGAGGAGACGCCCGAAGATTCATGTGTTCTCCCCTACTCTTGAGCACATTTTTGCCTTTTTTACAGGAAAAAAAGGTGAATCTTCAGGTTGTAGGACTCCTTAGTCCTCCACTGTCAACAGCTATGTAAAAATAAAAGTTTGGCCTTGACAGCACTTCCTCGGGCAAGTCTTAACAGCACAAAGCCATGTCCAATCCCAGCTTGTCCAGACAAGTGTAGACTTACCGTGAGCAATAAGAAGGTAGCTCTGCTTCAGCAACATCTCAACAGCAAGTCAAAGATACAATGACAAAACAGAGTCAGGAAACAACAATAGTTATTGACACTGCTGAAGACCTCCTGTGGAGGAGAAAGAGGTTTGAAGCCCCTCACTGCATATTGCTTTTAAAGTACAGAAATACTACTTCTGGAACACTTACTTCAGCTTAAAAATAGATGCTTCAAGTTTATCTTCCTCTACTTAAATGGTTCTTACACAAATAGGCTTGTCATTCATTTGGGAGGTTTCCTGTTGGTTTCAGCAATTACTGAGACACACCTGCTGACACAAAGAAACCCTCACACCAGCCAGCAGCAAACTGGGGCAGAGCCTGCCTCTGCAGCACAAAACCATCACCACGAACTACAACCACATGCAAGCTTCTTATTCCACATCCTCTTCCCCAGGCAAAATATGCCCTAGAACTTAATTTTTTGTGTGACAAATGCCAGGTTAGATAAAGAAGAGGAACATCGGTAGGCTTAAAATTCCGCTGCTGAGGCATTCATTAAGATTCAGTGCTGCTTTTCCATGACATTAGCTACCAGCTGCCTCAGGAAGGTTACCATATTCACGTACAGCAGAAATTCAACAAGGAGTCCTGAAAAACAAGCCATGATTTTCATTTAGCTTAACCTGTCTTCAAAAGTACAGTAGTAAATAATTCCATTAAATAAAAATTTAATAAAAGTATGTAAATGTCATAAACTAAACCAGCTTGGATATACAAAATTATAACCAGACAGCTAAAAGCAAATAATTACTAAATGTTAGCATGCGTAAATATACTAATTGAACTCCTACCTTT
The DNA here is from genome assembly GCA_013399015.1 of Galbula dea. Taxonomy (NCBI): domain Eukaryota; kingdom Metazoa; phylum Chordata; class Aves; order Piciformes; family Galbulidae; genus Galbula; species Galbula dea. The sequence goes on from VWZX01007732.1 coordinate 21,093, forward strand.
TCCTTCCTTCTGCAACTTTCCTGTCATTCTGTTCTGGGGAGGAGGGAGAGGTTGCTTGGTTTTAGTGCAGAAGAAGATGGATAAATGATTGGTCACACAGTATGGCAACTTCCTAATATATCATTTGGGTCTAATTCTGCATAGTTTTTCACATTCTTTACACTATCAAAAATAAGGTCTTTTGTGGCCTCTGAGAAATGTGTACAATACCTTAATCCAGTTCCTCATCATCTTGTTTTAGAGCTCACACAGGTTAGCTAAAAGACACAAGACCAACTGGTTTTCCTTTATGAACAGTGAAGACAAAGGGCTGAACTTTAATCAGAGTTACAAACTCCTTTAAAATCTGTTTCTTTGCCCAAAGCTTGACTGGGTGGGGAGAGGGGAAGAAAGTGAGAGACTTAGAAGTGATATAAGAGAACTAGGAAATTAGCACAGAAGCTTACACTTCCCAATGATGTTAACCAACTGAAGTCTTTCTTCAAGTTGATCATCTGAATCCTCAATTTAAATATCAGGTTTACACAAAGGGCAAGCATGTTTACCACAAAAAGTAGATACTGCATACTCCCTGTCCAGACAAACCAAGCAGCTATAAACATATAGAAAGGCGTATGAAAAATGAGAACATGCACAGTTATGCAACCTACATGGATTTTAAAACCATTTTTAAGCCAACTACTAACAAATTCATAAGGAAAAATCCAGACCTGTAGGTATATATTACAATGTTTCCTGCCTTTACCAGGAATTTTGTTGATTTTCAACTAAACATGCCTGTAAGGTTGACATTATAAGGACTATTTTAGGACATGCGTAAAATGATTAGACTGTGTTCCACTGATGAGGTGCCACAGGGATACTGCTATGGCAGCATGCATTAGCAATTGCTGTTATCGTACCTGTTTGAAACACAGATTATTTTATCATGTTAATCGAGAGTCCATTTTAGCAGTTTTCTTGCAAGTCTTGTGACGGAATACATCTAATAAAGCTCAAAACTGTACATAATTAACTGTGCTTTAAATACAAGTGCTGATACAGTAGCATGACCTCAGATACTAGATAATAAATAGCATTAAATTCCATATTTTAATAGGTATAACAAATAACACTATTTTCATCCAGCAGAAATTGAGACTTCATTGTTTGTGTTGCATTCTGAACTCTAATCATGTGAAGCACCTGGGAAGTTACTCTGCAACCCATGAAGCATTAATATAACTCACATTTTCCTATTAAAAATATATTTGTTGTTCATTTTCATTGGAAAAGTCTGTGTTCTCCTGTGGATAATAACTTAATGAAACAGAGTATTAAGTTAAAGGATATTTACAATATTTAAAGAACTCCCTAATAGTACATGCAAAGCAACCATGGTTTAATTATCAAGAGGTGGAAAGGGTTTCCACCGAATTAGAACAATCTACTCATTTGTTATTTTTGTTGTTTGGTGTTTCTGGAATTAACCCAAGACAAAACAGATATTTGTAATTCAAACTACTAGTTTAATTTGCAATTCTTATCACCATGCCAGAAGCTGAGAGGCTGTGTCAGAGAAAGCATTATTCTATACATGCTGTCTTAAGCACTTCTCTAAGCATCTGTTTCAAGCCATCAACAAAAGGAGAATGCATCATTCAGTAAAGCTTTAGGATGACCAAGACTTTTATGGTTAACATGTAACACCACTGCCACAGGAGAGAAGAGGGAAAGCACAAATGGGTAAAAAGTAATATAAAAAGGAAATCACAGAAAAAAGTAATCTTGTTTATTTTTGTCCCTGGAGTTCTTAAGAGATTTCACAAAAGCAGGTTTTCAGAATCAGTTGAACTAATCCATTTTTTTCCACCGAGCTCAAAACTGAACATATATAAGGAGCAGTGACCCATGCACTTGCACCACTAAAACTGGAGAACACAGCAGAAAGATTTTTCCTCCCTCAGAAGGTGACAGTATCATTAAATAATTGGAACCTCGTTATTCAAAGTTCAAAGCTGAAGTTTTACCACTTCTATCATAAATAAATTCTACGCAAATTGAGAGGCTAAACAGGGACAGTTTCAAAATATAACTTCTATACCCCTCTTTGGATTAGCTTCCACTTCATTACATTTATCCAGCAATGAACAAAGTACTTTAAATTGAGCTGTGTTTGCTCTTTTGCTCACTCCTTCATAAACCATGAAATTAAGCTGTAAAATTTAATAGCACAAGTAACGATTCTTCATCAAGCAGCAGAATGATGACAGAGAAACTCAAAGGAATACACATGACAGATACATCTAGGAATAGTTTTCATTTGCCTGTACTATGCCCTTTATGTTTGTACCCATCTATGTATATCTCATGGCTGTTTTGTTTACACTCTTGATCCCTCACAACCTTCACACTGGAAGACTTTAATGTAACCTTTTGTGACCAAGAAGCACCTAATAAAAGAACTTTTGCATGTCATGGCTACTCATGTTCTCCTGACTCTTGATCCTCAGAACTATGCCAGGAGGAGTGTGAACCACAGGCGCACTGAGCCAATGCAGACAAATAGAAGAAAAGCAATCACTTGGCAAGTAGCCGAGGCAGCATCTGGTATTGCACCATGCTTGGGTCAAGCCTGAAGCGAAGAAAACACAAGAAGACAGCCATCCCAACTGAGAAAGTGCTTGTCCTTAGTGCTTTGCATTTAAAATGTTTTTTTTGCAATGTGCTAGTTGCATGTTGACTAGAACTTTTTAGATTGTTTTTCCCCTTCATCTTAAACAGGGTTGTGTGAACTTCTTTCATTCCTTCTGTTTTGCTACCTTGCCATTCTAATGTTCCAAAGCAAAACTATTTCTTTAAGAGGAATAAGTAGCAGTAACAAGCTGTTTCATGAAAACAAGAACAGGATGTGCATAAAAGAGAGCAGTCAAAAAATTACCTCTAAACAGAATTGCTCAAGATTTCTATATTTGGCTGTTGAATTGTGAAAATATATAAATGGCATACACTCAGCATCAGGAAAAAATTCCATACTGATCTAGTAATCTTGAACGTAGCAATACCTTTTTATATATCAATTTCACAAAGAGTTCTGCATGATATAGATAGCAGAGTACTGTGCTAACAGGAGATTTTCAGTATCTTCAGCGTAACACAGAGGTGGCAGCTGGGAACCTGACACCAAGAGGAAAAAGCTGTTCTATGATAGAACTTTACTTAGTCATTAAACTCATTATTCTGATAATTATTCTGATGTCTCTGAAGCTGTACCTGATCCTGTCAAGCTGAGCAGCTGAAGGTAATGTCCGGGATAAGGACTTTCCCCAGACTATATTCCATGTTATTCTTTCAAAATCCAATATACACCAGTATCTTAGCAATATTTAATGAAATCTGAGCTTAGACCTTGGGGAATTAAATAAGTTTCTTTCCTCTGGCAGTTTTTAAGCTTTTGTTTTCTCTTAAAGAAAATTCACATGCCTTCCTTACACACATGATCTGTTTAATGCATCCCTTGTTCACACACTTTTCAGGGTGAACTGATAATGAAATCCATTGCTATGAAGTGTGTAATGAAAGCAGTACAATTTAAAATCATCCATCCAATTAAAATATTTTTAATAAAGTATCTAGAGATTAATAAATATATCTTCCCAACTAAATTGTTCAGCAGTATTTGTATTTAAGTGACTGCTCAGTTTTAGACAAGAACAAAATTAAAAAACCCAAACAAACAATTCCCAAAAACAGGCAAGGGGAGGAAGTATTTGGAATGGAGTTTCTCAGCTGTGATTCAACATTTATACTAATTCTCCCTCAAACTGGCTGACTTACAGAACAAGTACACACACAGCACGCATTTTCAAAAATAACTATTTTATACAAATGTGCTGAATTCAAAGAGGAAAGCCACAAACAAAAACATAGCATAAGAAAGTATAAGTACATGAAATAATTTAGCATAATAAATGGGCGATTTGGGGCTTTCCCAAAAATCATGAAAAATTACAGGAAAAATGAGCAATTGCAGGAAAACAAAAAAAACGTTGTTTCTCAACTTAATATACGATGAAAACTATAGAATAAATTTGTGGAATCATGGAGTCATTTAGGTTGGAGAAGACCCTCAACATCACTGAGTCCAGCTGTAAACTCAACACTGCAAAGTCCACCACTAAACCACATCCCTAAACACCATGTCTACTTCCCTTTACCTCCAGTGATGGTGACACAACCACTTCCCTAGGTAATCTGTTCCAGTCCTTTGCAACCCTTTCAGTGAAGATTTTTTTCCTGATATCTAGTCTAAACCTTCCCTGGTGTGACACGAGGACATTTCGTCTTGTCCTATAGCTTGGTGCTTGGGAGAAAAGCCTGGCAAAAGCCTTCTCTCAGGTAGCTGTAAAGCGTGATGAGATCTTCCTTCAGTATCCTTTCTTCCAGGCTAAACAACCCTCATACTTGCATGTTTACACTGGAATACAAGACAAGAAACAAGGTAAAGGATTTGAGAGAAATGTCCTATCCCAAGCTGTTACGGTAATGGAGCAAGCAAGGCATTAAGCTATCTAGAACTGGTTGAAAAATGAAAACGCTTCCAAAGTTTATAAGGTAGCAAAATAATTTTTATTCAAAGCAAGTATAAGTCTTTTTTTCCCCCTCCATGGAAAACAAAGAAGGAAAATTATCAGAAATATACAGCAAGGGAACAAGAGTATACAACATGTACTCACAGAGTATTTTTTCATTTTATCTAATATTATCTAATTATACTCCCAATGGCAAGTCCAACTTTGTCCTTTTCAGCAGGCAAGTCTCAACACTAACTTTTGCTGCTACCTGTGTTATACCAGCTTTACAAAGGATGAGGGGAAGGATGCATTGCTGTTATATGGACAGGCAGGGTACAGAGAAGTTAGATCAAAATCAGTTTTAAGACAACTTGTCAGACATAGAAAGGAGCAAAGTTATCAAAGAAAAACTGTGAGTTACAGAAATTGTTAGAAATGAGTGAGAGACAAAAGTCACAAACATGATTTGAACAGTTAAAAAGAATTAAATAAATAAAATGGCAATTCATATTTTAAAATGGTTTTTTTGGTTTTATTGACACTGTATAGCCACATGTTTCTGCCCAGGAATTCTCACTAAGAGCAATTCTATACCTACATTATGTAAGATGCCATTTTAATTTACTGTCAGGATGACCCCACACATGGAAGGTTTCAATACATGGAAGCATAAGTTAGAACACAGAAAGCATTTAAGAAAATATGGGAAGAATCACATGAGCTAACCATGGACATGAAAGCCAGGGTCTTTTTCTTTTTTTTTCTATATCAACTCCAGAATGATTGTGCAGTTTCTCACAAGAACTTATTAAATTTGTTTGATTTAAGGAAGTTGTTGCAATACTGAATACCTGTAACATGGTATACACAATTTTGCTTCAGAGTAGCAAAGAGACTGTAGTTTTCTACAAAATGGAGTCAAGATACTCAGTCCTGATGGCTACCATTGGGATGAGCACGACACAGAAAACCAGAAAAATTCTGCCTTGTCTATAAGTACAGAAGGGGGCAGAGGGAGGAGGGAAATAGAATTTTCCTGAGGGGGCTGAAGTCTATATGTTTAGGAAATAGGCAGAGAAAAATGGAGGACAAAAAGAGGAAATTTCAGAGACTAAGTCAGAGAAGAATTACATGATTTAGAGATGCTCAGCACACCAAAGGAGCCATGAAAATTTGAAAGGATCCTGTTTTAAAGTCCAGAGGGCACACTGGAATAGAAACTAACTAGCTACAAGGAATGGCAGACATGCATGTTACTACTTTACCCAGTCTAAAATAAATATAAAATGTATTAAATTAATCACTGTTTTTCAGTACAAAGTCTTGATTTGATTTAACAATCTTCTGGTTTTGAAAACTGCCCACCAAAACAACCTCAGTGGGACTACATATCCTTATGGAGATATCTTTCAGGAACAGCACAGCACTCACTGGCACTGAGTCAGAAGGTCCACTATAGGAACAGGTGTAGCAGACTGCTTGCAGAAGACAAGAAGTCAGTGGCCAGTGTAGATAACTATAGGGCTGATCCAAAAACCAGAGTGAATTAAAAAAAAAACAATCATGCAGCATGCCATCCAAACAGCAGCCTGTCAGAGTACCATTGGGAGATTTTGAGCAGAGAGGCAAGTGAGCACAAATACAAGTTTGATTTGGAAGCAGTCTAACAGACAGCACATGGGCCAAACCATCCTGCTTAAAAAACACCATTCAGCTCAGTCTTTCCCTTTATGTGTAACGAAGAGCTGATATCCACCCTTCACAAGTCACTAGAGGGTTCAATTAATCCTTATAGAAGATTTTGGAAATGGGAAGGGGATTTTTTTGCTTTGAAAAAGTGCCAACAATGCCAATTCCTACTTCTTTTTGAAAAAAATTACTTAATGAAAACTGAGAATTCATAAAAAGCAAGTAATCACGTAAATTCTGCATTGACAAATCAGTAATCTTATGGGAAGGGCTAAACCCCCTACCAATTGCTTATAAAACTGATAATGGACTTGCACTGAAACTTGTAACATTTCTCCTACAAAAATGAAACTTGGATGGATGCAGTTTTAATGCTTCCTGCGCTCAAAATAAACTACTGCTGAAAGCCCTTGTAATGTCCAGGAGATAGACTCAATTTGTCATATAGTCTGAGAACAAGCCTATGGTAGTGAATGAACTGTGCTAACACTCCCTTTCTGCCCAAAATGTAAAAGTAGATGACCTTGAGTCATAAAAAAAAACAGTTTTGAAGATTGCACATGTAAACCAATCTATTTGAATTACTTGGACCTCTGCTAATGTTGTTACATGTTGCCAAAGGCTTATCATGTGTAGAACATGTTTTGTGATTTGGACCTTTCTGCAAGAAAGCCTCCACATAGGAGAGAAAGTCTCAAAATAGAGATCTGAAAGCTTCCAAACTGTTATTATTATCCACCCACCAAGTTAAATTACTAATAAAAGACAAAAAGATATAATACTCAGCAACACACAGTTTCCACAATTTTACATATCATGGGATGAATCTAGCTTTGTGAGTAACTGTTGTCATGGCAGCAGTGTCATGGTCCCAAAGGGAAATAAATCCTCCTAACAATTTGTGACAAACCGGCGTAGCAAAGAACAAAATTACTTCAATCTTGCTAAAGGATTATTGATTTATTATTTGAGGCTCAGCACTGCTTATTGAAGAATCACTTCCGTCTCTCTTTTTGGAAGTGTTTCCAAGAGCAGGATGGGAGTTAGCTAAAGATTTCCTTTAGGGGAGATTTTCTTTCAGAATATGGAATTTCTGCAAAACCAGAATTTCTGTTCCCACCAAGCACAAATTTCAACTTAACAACAGAAAACAAAACCAACAACAAAACCCTGAAAATTAATTTGAACTAACACATCATGTTTTGAACAACTGGAAAGAGGCAAAACATTTCTTTTTAGAGCAGTTCAATATTAACTTGAATTTCTCTTTCATTACCCTCAGAATGCATGTAGTGTATGTAGAAAAGGAGGGGATAAGACAAACCTTATACCATTTTTTTTTTCACATAAACAATTGACCTTTATGACTCCTACCCATATGGAAATCATATCCAGTTCAGGAAAACCCACACCTCTTTCACCATAGGGTGCTGGATTGCATTGAAATTTAGGGTAACATTATGGGGAGGCACTCTCTGTGCTTGCTGTCTTCCTACATCCTTTTTAAACACTGTCTAAAACACACCAAAACAGAGACAGGATACAGGTCAGTCTGACACCAAACATCCCTGTGTTTGTTTTTATCTATATCATGTTTTGGTAATTCAGTCTCTAGGGTACTATCCCTGATTGCCAACAAACTGTTGTCATCTGAAAAGGTTATTGAACTGTACTTTGCATGTAACATCATCAGCATACTTCACTGCATATTGTGAAGCTTAATGAATGTTCTTAACAAGCTTTCAGAGATCATCAAAACAAAGTAACTACCTCATCAGCATATCGGAAAAGGGAAATTAAAATAAGGAATCAGGATGTGTGGGATTGACTGTTCATATGTATTAATTCATCTGTCATTTCTCTGTGTTCCTTCCAGTTCTATAATGAAGCAATTTCAAATCAGACATTTAAGGTTACATCTGCATCTACATTTTAATACTACCCATTTAAAGTTCTAAAGAGCTATGTCAATAATTTCCATATTTAATTAAATATAAGAAATATTTATAGATACAGTTATTACTTCTACCATTATACTATGGCAAATTGAATCATCTACTAGAGATACTCCAGATGATCAACAGAATTAGAATCAATCACTCAGAAATAAGGGAGTGAGAGACATGCAGGCCTGGTATTCAACCATAGCAATATTACAGTATGATCGTTATGTGCCTTCTAGCATTTCTTGGCCTCTTCATATCATGACTCTTAGAAAATATCCTGTCTAAAGGTCTTTTTATTTTATACAGAATCTTCATATATCTATTCTCTGTTTCATTTTATTGTTCTTTTCCCCCATGTTTCCTGTTGAGTACTTCCACCAGAGACTTCGATATCAAGTTTCACAGTACTTTTCCAAACTGGATGCTACCATGCCTTAGTTTCCCTGCTGCTGCAGGAATATATCTTAAATCCTCAGTTCAGACAGTGACTTTCACTACAAACCCATCTCATGGGCAAACAATTTACAAATGAACTCCAGTCTTTTCTCTTTTTCTTCCTTTGGCACCAAGGTGAAGAGTCATTCTTGGCTACACTTCATCAAAATGCTGAAAGATCCCTGCCAACCTTGTTTCTTAACTTCTGTCTGTATTTGCTCCTGTACAGAAATATGTTATTCACATTGAATCACAGAATAGCCAGAGCTGGAAGGGACCCATTAGGATCATCTAGTCCAACTCATGTTTAGGCACAGGACAACTCCACTGTCACTCCATGTGTCTAAGTGCCTTGTCCAAATGCTTCTTAAATTCCGTGAGAGTTGGTGCCATGGGGACCTGTTCCAATGCTCCACCACCCTCTGGGTAAAGAAGCTCTTCCAAATATTCAATCTAAATTTCCCCTGGCACAGCTTCATGCTGTTCCCCTGGGTCCTGTCGCTACCCACCAGAGAGAAGAGGTCAGCACCTACCCCTCCCTCTCTGGTGAGGAAGTTATAAACAGCTATGAGGTCTCCCCTCAGCCTCCTTTTTTCCAGGCTGAACAGACCAAGTGCTTTCAGCCTTTCCACATAAGACTTCCATGGTCTGTGGTTGTGCTTGTCTGTCACAGATGCAAACTGTTGGCAATAGCTGATGTATGATGATACAACTGAATCAATATCTGAATATGAAGGAAAAAAATGTTTTTATTTTCACCACTGAAAGAACTATGAATGCAAACCTGAGAAGAATGTGGGGAGAGCTGAAGACAGCTTTTTGCCAGAGGCCCAAACATTATGAGCTACTACTGGGGTGCTTGTCCAGGTACTAACTAAAGACAGTTAAAAATTTTCAAATGAGATATTTCATCAAGAAATAGCGTCTATGTGGAAATGTATTCATTTCAAATAAGCTTGTTTCAAGAAGGCTCATATGGAGATTGAAAAAAAATATTGATATAGCTGAAGAATTACTTTGACCTTTTTTAGAAAATGAACATTTCTATCTGCCATTTCAACAGAACTCTTCATGTTTTAGTTCAGAATTATCATCAAAATGGAAACAAAACCTCTTATGTCAACTGAAATGAGTTTCCAGAATACTGTGGATTTGCAGATATAAACCAAGATCCCACCTGATTCAAGTCTTCACAGAGCCAAAATATGCTGCTGTGGGAAGCTGCAAACATTATGCACATGTGTCGTGGCTTAACCCCAGCCAGCAATTAAGCACCACACAGCTGCCTGCTCACTCCCTTCACACAGTAATGTGGGGGAGAGAAGTGGAGGAGAAAAGAAGTAAAACTCATGGATTGAGATAAAGACAGTATAGTAGGACAGAAAAGGAAGGATTATAGTATTACAATTAATATTAATAATTATTTTTAAATATATTCAAAACAGGTGATGCACAGTACAATTACTCACTATTCACCCACTGACCGATGCCTAGACAATCCCTAAGCCATTGTACCCCTCAGCCAACTCCTTTCAATTTACATACATGATGTCATATGTTATGGAACATCCCTTTGGCACAATTGAGTCAGCTGCTCTTGTTGTGTCCCCTCCCAGATTCTTGTGCATTCCCAAGCTGAAAAGTGCTTGACTTAGTATAAACACTGCTTAGCAACAACTAAAACATCAGTGTTTTATCAACATGATTTTCATCCTAAATCCAAACCACAGTACTATACTAACTTTTAGGAAGAAACTTAACTTTATCACAAGCTGAAACCAGACACCATACCAGTACACCAAGCAATAAGGATCTCCCCTGGCTCTTCAGAGAATGGAAAAGAAAGAGATATCTATGCTTTAACAAGCCACAACAGGAGAGAAGGCTCCTAAACAGCGCTACTCACTCATGTATGAACATAGGCCACACAGAAGACAGCAATGTAATTCTTACCTAGAACACCTAAAACAGCTCTTGGCTCATTAGTTGCAGATGCAAAAAGCCACGAAATTTGCTGACACATACATAGGATAATTGTTTTCCTTTCTTTTAGATTTCTTTACAGTGGGTCATTTTTTTTGATATGTAATGTATTTGGACAATGCTAATTTAGTTGAATGTAACTCCTTGTACAGGAAAAGCTGAAAAAACATGAGTATTTGAATTGAGCTTGAGTAAGTGATGATTTCATGTAACAATTCTCAGTTATCTCTATCTACTTGTTCACAGGAGTGTGTTTTCCCAGAAGCATTCCTGAAAGTTAGAAGACAAAGGTGGTAGCCTATGCATGCATATCTACTCCAAATAAGGCAATTGTTAAAGACTCTTAGCACGAAAACAGTCTTGGCCTAAATTAAAATATAAGTCTAATCTTGGTGAAATTCATTCTACCCTATTTTGTTGGTAGGAAGAGGAAGAGTCAGAGGAATGAAAAATTCCCAAGTGGAAAATAAAGACTCCAGCTACCAAAAGTGACTTTTAAAGGCTAAAATATTAAGAAAATCAGCAAGGTATAGAGCCACATGACTTTCAGTAAGCAGGAGATTTGACTCCCAGTGAAGCTGAAAGAAAGCAAGCACACAGGAAGGAGCCAAAGGAGCAGTCAGGATAACCCTTGGTAGGGAGAACCTGAAAAAAAAACAAAACACAGAGAAAATTGCCAGGAACATATGAGCATACAAAAAAAACTGAGACCAGGAATGGGAAAGAAATGATTCACTTTATTGCCCTGTCCTTGTTGTCAAACTGAGCTTGTGTACACAGTGTTACAAAGGGATGTTCCAAACAGGCTTAATAGTAAACATGCTTATTACAGCAGCACAAAATGAAGCCATGCTACACTTCTCTACCTATACAGACCACTGCCAACTGCTATGCATTCCCTGTACTGTCTGAAGCAAAGAGCACTTGCTTTATAAATATATCAAGATAAACTATATGTTACTTGCTTCCTGTATTTTGTCCTTGAAAGGATAAAAACAATACCAGTGTAGGGCAGGGGAAGCAGGAAACAGGAATATGTGCTCCAGTCACTAGATGGTTTGGGAGATGTTCAGTATTTACAGCCAAGAAGGTAACAGTATCTTGCTGCATATTCCTTATGGACTCTTATAAACATCTCTGCGTTGGTTACACAGCCCTTGTTTCTGAGTGCTTTTTCACAAGCAGATAGTTACTTTTTCTCTAAGTATGACTCTGGAAGAATGATGGGCATCTGTATATAATGAGAATGCACAAATTTCTCTATATTGAGTAGTCTTGTACTCCCTTTGTCAGGGGCTGTGCCAGCACCTTTTACGCAGGTAGATGTGCATGCTCGCAGGGCATTGCCTAAGCTAATAAAGTCCACCTGACACGTGTCAACAGAAGCATGCTACCGTGTTACATGTCTTAGAGGCTCTTAAAATAGGTAGGGTCAGTTTGTCTTCTTCTGGCCTGTAGTACATTAACTACGTGATTATGCTTTGGAGAGCTACAGCTTGCTTTCCATGTCTGTCATGTGTTCGCTCCTACCATAGAAAAGGAAGGTAACTGCTCTTCTTGCCTGTTCTGAAGTAGTGCATCAGCTGATGTTTTTCCTCAGAAAAGAAACAAACAATAAATACCAGCCCTTAGAAGAGAGAACTGCAGGTCAGGATGATACTGAAAACTGAAATGTGGGAATATAGCAGTGGGAATGCTGCATTCCCAAAGCTGCACAGTGAGGGGGAAGAAGGAAGCTGAACAGCTGATTTAAGCTACATATTTATATCATTTCTCAAACTTTCCGGCTCCTTACTACTCAAAAGACATTGTGAGGGTAGATTTAAGTATGTCATGACCATCTTCATGAATCTCATAACTTTCCAGGAAGGTAGATAATGATAGTCTGAGAAAGAGGCTGATGTTCTGCCTAAACTTTACCCAAGAGGGCAAGAACAAATCAGCTTATGCAAAGGGTCAAAAAATACAGAACCGGGCAAAATTTACCCAGGAAAACACAGTGGAACAAAAGCCTTGGAACCTGATGTAACAAACTGTAATTCTGCACTGTTGGTTGGGCAGTTGGACTGAAAGATCTCAGAGGTCTTTTCCAACTATAATGTTTCTATGATTCTGATTCTGTGATAAGGGCAGCAAAAAGCCTTTCCACTGCAGGGCTCTGCACTATGGCCATTCCAGAATGAAAGAACACTGGACTTGAAAGTCAGAAAACCATGAACCCCCAAAACTACAACCACATTGAAGCAGGAGCAGGAAGCCTTGAAGCAGGACCTTTCATTATTGCATTCCCATACATATACATGGTCCATGCCATATCAAAAAATCAGTTCAAGTTAAAAAAGAAACCTGTTTTTACACACCATCACTGCATGGGGTTATATCGATATCAAAGGTGATTACAATGATATTTTTGTGTGACTACTAAATGTTAGTTTCTAAAAAAACATTGTTTAAAGCAAAATATAAGTTTATACAAGTTCTTATATGGGTAATTTGAGAGATCGTAAGTAAAAATAATGCTTCTGTGTGGTGATCTGTGTGCACACGTGTATTTTTAGGGCTTGTGCTTTTTTTCAAATGAGTTAATGTGTTTCCCTTTACAAAGCTTGTTCCAACTAAGCAACTTTCTTAGGGCATTTCCTTTTATGTACAGTTTCTAAGTAAAGCTGTCTTCTATCCTGCATCTCTCTTGATTCTTATCAAACATCTGTAAATGCCACGTACAGTCTGCACAGGACTTTCCAGGCAGCAAAGTACAAAACTCCTAGCCATGACATATTTTAAGTTGCAGGGATCAAAACGAGTCTTAGGAAAGGTAGTAAAAGCAAATGAACATATTTATACATCAGACTGACAAAGAATCTAAAATCTTTCCCTGGACCATTTTACAGTGAATAAAAGACACTACTGACACCATCAGTGATGACATGAATGAGAAAACTGGCCAGTATCCAAGATTAAAGATGTAGATGTCTTCTGTTCTTCATTTCTACATTGCACCAGGAGACTGCATTTGCTCTTTTTTATCATTTAAAAGTCTTGTGCTCAAGTTTGTATCACAGGTTTATCTCTACCACTGTATTTCATGATAAACAGTCTCATTTACTTTTTGGTTTTGTCATATTTCCATACATCTCCCCTAGAGCTGAAGAGAACTTTCTGGCTGCACTACCAATTGTGTGATCAGCTATAACTGGGAGCAAAGGGAAGACCTGCCCTCTTGGTATGGAAGAGGGGAGAGAAACTAGTCTGAACTCTAATGACATACAGTGTTCTTGCTTATTTTCCCAACTGGTTGCTTTGGATACCAATAAAAACATACGAAGGGTCTCAGTTACTGTTTTACTAGACAACGTCAAAAAGCCTAAAATATACAATCAGTGATTATTAAATAAATCAGAGTTGTATTTTTAACTCAGGCAAATAATTACCCGTGACATACCACATGTTTGACTGTTAACTTAAAACTAATAAAATATATATATATGGACAGGACACTTCAGGTTACTTTTTGGCAAGTCACAAGACAACCTTAAATGAAGCAGACTTTATAATCAACAACTTTGCTTTTGTTTATTATTTCATAAATACAGAACTCTTACATTTAGAAAGATTTCAATTTTCTTTGATTATTTTTTCCTGCTCTTTTTCCTCTTAATAGAAGTTTCATTTTTAATTTTCTACTAACAACGTCAGATTATGTTTTGTTGGCTGCAAGATACATTCTGTCCATTTGTGAGATTGGTCATACTTGATTACAAACTGCCTGAGCATATTCTCTGAAAAACAGCAATTTTAAGTTACTATGAGGCAAGGCATAGGAGTAAGTATAATTTCTCCACCCACATGTAGAAATTATTTTGTCATTGATATTTGCAGTCTATTCTAATACATGGCTAATAAATGTGAAGGATACCACATGAAAGTAAAGAATATTTTTCAAATTTTCTCTGCAGATTGCAAAGTTTACTTGAACAGTTCTTATTCATCTGTTACACTAGAAAGTCAGTGAGTCATGGCAGCTGAGCCAGACACACTTGAAGATGCATTATTAATAAATTTCAGGGATTTTCTTGTGAAAAATGCATAACAAAACCCTTGAACTGTCAGGAAGATAAATATCTTCAATTTAAGTGCACCTTTCCGATATAGCTTCCTGCATGTCTTTTCCCAACATACATAGCCATTATGTCTGTCATAATAAAAACACATTTAAGATCTACCTAGGCACATGAATGTGTTAAAAGGTAATTAATAGGTTTTCCAAAGGAAACAGGAGTATGAATTCCCTACATAGTTTTAATTTTAAGCTCCCTTAAGGCATCCAAAGTATAGCTTGAAATTTTCTTATGTGAGTGCCCAGTTTTAGGCATTTGAAGTAATGTTTCGGTACTTAGCTAAAACCAAGTTTAGAAAACTTCCCCAGTTGAGAAAATAAATCAACATGAAATGTTAGTGAGCACAAACTCTTCTCCCTGAGCAGCTTTATATACAAGGCTTTCTTGGTTAACCCTACATGGCATCATCTTGGCAGGCATCCCCACTCATAATAAAATTTCCTTGACGAAGTGTAGCTAAACCAAGTGTAAAGGCAGAGAACACAGACAGTACACAGAAGCTTACAAGTTCCCACTGCACAAAGCTCCTCATTCTCATTTTTGGTCAACAAAATTCTCAGTTATGTTCAAGTGCAAATGTCAGCTCTTCTTTAAATGTGTCGAAACTGGCAACTGAATTGCCTCTATTACCTTATGAGTCATCTTCGATTTCTAGCTTGCAATTAGTTTGAGGCTATTTTTGCTTTCACTGTCTGCTTCCTCTTGTTTTCTTACACTGAAATGGTCAGCAGACCAGGGAAAAGAACCCCAACCAAGCCTAACAATCCTTGTACTAACAAGTTAGCAAATAAATAAAAGCTGTTTTACGTCAGTTATATTTAAAGGAGTGACTTCCTCTCAGATTCTTCACAGCGTACCTTTATTTATGCTGCTTAAAATCTGAATAGCATTTACAGGGTCCTTTCTGCATTCAGGAAAGTCATCCTTGGTTTCTTGCCTACTGAATTGTTTTCTGAAAATTTATTCCTGTTTACAGGCAAACATCCCTTGATTTCTTTATATGATGTCTTTCATCTTCATAAATATTCTCATTCAGCTTGCATTATTTGTGTTGGATGTTCTCTACTACCAGATTTACACTGTTAATCATAATATTTATTTAGGCCATCCTAAAACACATTAACACATCCTTGTTCCTCTCACTACAGCACTATCTATAAATTCTCACCTTTGGCTATTTACCACAATTACTTGAACACAATCTCTAATGACAGCACTAGAAGAAGCCTTCATACACATACTTCAAGCATGTTTACTACATACATACAACCTACAGAGCCGCTGTATGTTCTTACAGTAAACCCATTTTCTTCTCAGAAAGAGACTGTTGTTCTTCTTTCTGGACTTATTGCCATTTTAGATGCATTTTACAGAAGCCTGAAAAACACATTCTTCTCAGTCAACACAAGGATCACCTCTGCATAATCAAGTTTCCATCATGCACTGTCAATTATTCTTTAACCCTGCAATACACCATTTCCGAACAGTGCCCAGCAAACAACCATCACAAAACAAACCCAAAACAAACAACAAAAACGCCACAAAACAAAACAAAACCCTGTTCTTCATTTAAAGGAGTTGTTTTCACCACAGAATACATAATACATGTATTTCATTTTCTATCTTGTAGTACTAGCTTTCTACCCACTGGTAACATATCATACACTTTCTCTAACTTTCACCCCACTCTTTCAGCCTGTGGTATGACAGGTGCCTTCAAGGCCAGAATGCAGCACAATCTTAGGAAATCTACCAAGGATTAATTTCAGACAGGTTGTATCTAAGAATGAGTTAGGGGTACAATAACATCAAAGCATAAATCACAGAATCACAAAATGTTACGAGTTAGAAGGGGCCTTGAAAGACCATTTAGCCCAACCCCCCTGCCAGAGCAGGATTTCCCTAGACCAGGTCACACAGAAATGCATCCAGACGGGTTTTGAATATCTCCAGAGAAGAAGACTCCACAGCCTCTCTGGGCAGTCTGTTCCAGTGCTCTGGTACCCTCACTGTAAAAAAAATTCTATGATTCTATGGTCTCCTTCCTTGAGCATACTTGGAAACCCTCTAGGTGTGATCCTGGGCAACTTGTTCTAGGAGGTCTTGCCTGACAAGGGGGATTGCACAAGTTGACCTCCAGAGGTACCTGCCAACCTCAGCCATTCTGAGATCTCTGGCGCTTTCCCAGTGGAAACCATAGGTGAATATTTGTCCCAGAACAGCCCTCAGGGTGTTCAGTTGTCACCAAGGAGTTCACGAGGGTTCCCATGGTATTGTACTGCCCCCTTGCTGGGATTCTGTGCTGTGGACACCAGCCTCTCACCATGGGACCTTGGCTTCAGAAAGCCCTGCCTGACCAACATAGTGGCCCTCTATGATGGAGAGACCAAATCAGTGGACTAGGGAAGAGTTATGGATGTTGTCTCGGGAGGCGGGTGTTGGTCTCTTCTCCTTTTTGACTGGTGACAGGACTAGAGGGAATGGGCTTAAGCTGAGCCAGGGTAGGTTTACGTTAGATATTAGGAAGAATTTCTTTACTGAAAGAGTGGTGAGATATTGGAATAGGCTGCCCAGGGAGGTGGTGGAGTCACCATCCCTGGAGGTTTTTAAGAAGAGGATAGATGTGTTTCTTCAGGGGATGATTTAGGGGTAAGAATAGTGTAGGGCTATTGGTTGGACTAGATGATCTTGAGGGTCCTTTCCAGCTGTAATGTTTCTGTGATTCTGTGATTCTGGAAGTCTGTAAAGCCTTTGACACAGTCCTCAACAACATCCCCGTCTATAAAATGGAGAGGTAGGGATTTGATGGGTGAACTGTTAGGTGGATAAGGAATTGGTTAGGTGTTAACATCCAGAGTGGAGCTGTCAATGACTCGATGTCCAGAACAATGACAAGTGGTGCCCCTCAGGGGCCCATGTAGGGACAAGTACTATTTAGTATCTTCATCAGTGACACAGGCAACCCCTGGTATCATTGCAGGCAGGAGGATGAAGGGATTGAGAGCAGCACTGTGAAGAAGGACTTGAGGGTACTCGTGGATGAAAAGCTGGATGTGAGCTGTCAATGTACGCTCACAGCCCAGAAGACCAATGGCGTCCTGTGCTGCTTCAAAAGAAGAGTGGGAAACAGGTTAAATCAGGTGATTCTGGCCCTCTACTCTGCTCTGCTGAGACTTCACCTGGAGTACTCTGTTTAACTCTGAAACCCTCAGCAGAATGTGGACAAGAACCTGATGGGGCAGGTTCAGAGGAGGGCCACAAAAATGATCTGAGGGCTGGAACACCTATCCTACAAAGAAAGGCTGAGAGAGTTGGGGTTGTTCAGCCTGGAGAAGAGAAAGCGCTGGGAAAACCTTATTGCAGTCTTTCAGTATTTAAAGGGGAGTTATAAGAAAGATGGGATAGTCTTTTTACACAGGGCCTGTTGTGACAGGACAAGGAGTGATGCTTTTAAACTGAAAGAGGGTTCATTTAAGATGGATGTAAGGAAACAATTTTTTACAAGGAGGGTGGTGAAACCCTGGAACAGGGTGACACGGCTCTGGGGACTACTAATGCCACAGATCAGCAGGCTGGAAGGGAGCACCCAGCCATTCCACCTGTTGCAGATATAAGCATATACATAAGCCTATATACAGTTTCTCCATATGTAGTCCTCCAAAGGAGGCTCCAGTAAACACCTGGAGACCTCCAAGCACCAGTACAGACCTGTCCAAGTGTTCTGACTGACAGCTGGGCTGCAGGCCCTGGAGACTACCTACTCTGGGTAGCACAGAATCACACACAGAATCACACAGAATCATTACGGTTGGAAAGGACCCTCAAGATCATCTAGTCCAACCGATAGCCCTATACTACTCTTACCCCTAAATCATCCCCTGAAGAAACACATCTGTCCGCTTCTTAAAAACCTCCAGGGATGGTGACTCCACTACCTCCCTGGGCAGCCTATTCCAATGTCTCACCACTCTTTCAGTAAAGAAATTCTTCCTAATATCTAATGTAAACCTACCCTGGCTCAGCTTAAGCCCATTCCCTCTAGTCCTGTCACTAGACACAAGGGAGAAGAGGCCAACACCCGCCTCCCTAGAATGGCCTTTCAAGTAGCTGAAGAGAGCGATAAGGTCTCCCCTCAGCCTCCTCTTCTCCAGGCTAAACAACCCCAGCTCCCTAAGCCTCTCCTCATAAGGCCTGTTTTCCAGACCC
>VWZX01007732.1:40045-68268 GCA_013399015.1 Galbula dea
GGACTTTACATTTACCCTTATTAAAACTCATCCCATTGGTCTCTGCCCATCTATCCAGCCTATCTAGGTCCCTCTGCAGAGCCTGCCTACTCTCAAGCAGATCGACACTCCCACCTAGCTTAGTGTCATCTGCAAATTTACTAAGGGTGCACTCTATCCCCTCATCCAAGTCATCAGTAAAGATGACAGCTCTGTCCTTGATGGGTCCTCCTGAGCAAACTGCTCTGCCTCACCCTGCTTGAGCAGAGGTGGGGGACAAAAATACCTCCAAATGATCCTTTCAACATAATCCGTTCTGGGATTGTTGTTTTTAGATAAAACTATTTTTAAGTTGACAAGGTGCCAATGGTGGTCAGAAATATTTCCTAAAAGGGGCATTTTGTCAGGCTGTCCCCAGGAGGCAATACTTTTCCAACCAACACAGCACATCTATGTACCTTGGTCTTCAGCTAAACTGGAGTACTGAACCTATGTTGAGTATTCCAAGATGGAGAAAAGCAGTCCTATCTCATGACAACAACACCAACCTTAGACCCCTGAGAAAGTCTGATAGGCAGAGTGGTATTATCAAGTCCACTGCTTTCCCCCCTATCCCATCCCCCACTATGGGGCCTTCTCCAAGATAGCCAATTAGAAGCCTCACACATGTTCACAAGCCTCTGAACAGCATCTCCTCTCCTCCTTGGGGCACCCCTAAGTGGTCTTGCCCCGTATCCTGCAAGGACTCCTCCAGTCCTGCAGGCTGTGGCTTTCTGCAAGGGCCCCAGGCAGTGTTTCTGCAGCTGAGCCCTCTCAGCAATGTATAAAAGGCCCTGGGGGTCCTGGAGGATACCTACCCACTTGAACATGAGACAGCAGCATGCCTTTGCTGTAAAGTGACTGGAGCATTTACCGTAGGAGGACAGGCTGAGAGATCTGGGACTGCTCACCCTGGAGAAGACTCAGGAGGGATCTCATCAAAACGTACAAATACATGAAGGGAGAAGAGGCAGTAAGCACAAACTGAAACACAGGTGGTTCGTCCTGATCATTAGGAAACACATCATCACTGTGGGGCTGACTGCACATGCACAAATAGCCCACAGAGGCTGTGAAGGCTATCCTACTGAGGGGAACATCAGCCATCTATGCACGAAAGCAATCTGATCTGTTATTGTGAGAGCACTACAGTAAGCCCTCTGAGACACTTAGACAGTGGGAGAAGTGGTGTCATATTAAAGAAAATGCTCCTGCAAAATGTTCTGGCAAAACACACCTGGGGCACAGACAGTGCTAAGTATTTGTAGATTAACTCATAGGCTTTAGAGGAGACTACATGGTGATATGAGGTATTTCTGCAGGACATTGATTTGCTCCCACCAATTGAGCTTTTTTCATGACAAGGGCATCTGGAAAGGTCATGGTGCTCAGTCAAGTCCTTCACTTTATTTTCTGGTTTACTGTACAGCAGATTCTAAATACCTGTAACTTTTAACGTAATCACATAAAGACTATTTCAATATGTTTACATTACCTGCCACTGTACAAAAGATTTACTCCACAAATTCCTGCTCTTAGATCCACATTCTTTTGCATAGTCAAATATCTAGACAAAGGGCACATTGAGATTAATCTGAAAGTTAGTAGTGCCAACATCTGTGCAATACACAAACATTCAATAAAGGAAGAATTCAAGTAAAGAACAAACTAGGGTAGGCAGTACTCACACTCCGCCATAGGTAAATATCCAAGCACTTACCACAGCATTCTTCTCAGTATAGTAATGTGTATTCTCACTGTAGGAATACATACAAAGATCTGCAGGGTTTTTATCTTTTTGTCAACAAATAGCAAGTCTGTTTCTTCTACAGGTACATGCGTTAATGAAAATAACCTTTAATCTACAAACTGTTTGAGGATAAACTTGGATACCCATTCTTTTTCTTTCCTGTTTGCCCCAATTTTTGCTGGCCTGGGTCAAGACCCCTCATTATTTGTTGTAAATTACTCTGCCTATTTTGTAGACATAATGCTGCTCTGAGGGCAGTATGTTTGTGATAGCTGAATGAGCCCTGAGGCACTTTCATTTTTTCATGTTTACTTTGAAAGGAATTTTCAAACTTTCTTGTTTCCATACTCTGAAAGTTCATTTTGTTCCTTATGTAAAAGACAGACAAGTTCTTTATGAAAAATATATCTGGAAAAATACTTTTCCGCCAAAGGAATTCTATCCTGGGCATACAGAGCTGCCACTTGACTTAAACAGCAAAAATGTTTTGATAATAGAAAATGAGCAAAAGAAGCCAAATAAAGTATTTAGCAACATTATGGGAGCTACCTGATTGGACATGGTCCTAGGCAACCTGGTCCAGGTGACCCTGGAGGGTTTGGGCTAAATGATCTCCAGAGGTGCTGTCCAATGTCAGCTACTCTGTAATTCTCTTTATTGTAATTAAAGGTAAACAGAAGATTGCCAGGTACAGAATACAATAAAAAAATTCTGATTTTAAGTTGCACATACAACTTCATAGTGTTATAAGCATTGATCAGTTGTTCAACAAAACAGATCTTTTCTTAAGCATCTGAAAGACCTCTGTGCACATTAAAATAAATATTTCAGCAGCTCTGACACACATTTCAACAGAGAGGTTCACTTCCGACTTTTCTTTGGAAAGGAGAGGCTGGATCTAGGTAACTATCTTTCTGAATCTATCTTCATTTAACCAAACTATATATACAGTTTTCTTTCACAATCCACTCAGTACTGAAGCAGGAAGTAAAATGTGTTTTATTTTTCTTAGTGGTTTCTTTTTTAATAAACTAATTCAAGTATCAAACCAATGGTATTTATCATACTATTTACATAATATATATAACATAATAATTTACATAACATTTACAGAACTGACTAAAAATCTTTGCTGTGATAAATTAAAGCCATAAATCTGAATTTAAAAATTCTATTTCCTCTGAAAAGCTTATGGAAAGCTTTCAAAAATGCTTTTCCATTTACATGCAATTTGAGAGACCCATGGTTCTATTAGAGCTTTTCTAGCATATCTTAAAAGCAACATCTAGATTAAAAATAATAATAATTTGCTCTCTAAACTAGCTTTGTACTAAAGGTAAAAAGCATCCTGCTGTACAGAATATGCCCTGTATATATCAGCAACATATTTCCCAAGAAATGGAAATACATCCACACTAATATGGAGCAGACAGGAACGCTAAGCCTGATTTGGAAAGAATCCTTTAGAAATTCAGGGTCCAGATGGTCAGCTGCATTTCAAGCCGAGCTAATGATGGTATGCAGATATGCTTTGTCAGACAACAACAAACACATGTCTGTTCTGGTTTAGGGGTGATTGGGTAAACCAGTAAATACTGCCACAGCTGCCATGTTTTGTCAGTGGCCAGGAAGCTGGTTACCATCTAAACTAACACTATTGTATCTTTGAGGAGCACCAGAAGCAGCCATTCCTTGTTTCCCTCTTCAGATTCTGCCTATCTTATCATCCTTATAGACAAAAAACTCATGGGGTAACGATAGGTAACCACCCCCTATCCACACCTTTTAGATAAATTATTGTTACTCTCCTTCTCATTTTAACCTATTTTCACTTGCTCATATATTTTGTCAAACACCATTTTTTTGCAGTCAAATTGCTCTTAACAGATATTTAGTTCAAATATTTGGGACACAGGTTAGCCACAGAGTTCAGTGAGTCTGGAGAAGACTATGAAGGGAAAATGTGAATAGATGAAGCACATCAGGCTTGTACTTTCAGCTGTCCTTGTAAATACTCCCAAATAATAAAACCTCTGAGAGGAAGAGGAAAAAAAAATCATCTGATATACACATTGCAGGGACAAAGATCTGCAGATGAGTTTTCAGAAGATTTGGATCAACTGATCATACTCTGTCCCATTGCAACTCCTGTAGGCATCACATCTATGTTAAGCGGACATATAAGTGGACATGTCTACAGCTGGAGAATCATAGCAGACTGACATTCCAAATAAAAAACAAGTGCAGGTTTTCTTAACCGTCACAACTCTCCTCACTATTACAACAGTGATTTCCATTTTACACATGGCTACTATGAAAGCACAAGCAACCATGGCAACACATTAGGGAGTGAAAGTATCTAGATAAAAAAGGGAAAAACTGTGACACAGGTTATCATGATGGGAAAAACAGAAGAAAGTAATTAGGAACAGGAATCAACATGGCTAGTTAGCTAGGAAAGGGGAAAAGCTAGCAAAAACTGGCACAGAAAAATATAATAGAGGTTGCCAACAGTGAGTACAGTAAAGAATTTCTTCCTCATGTCCAGTTTAAGTCTCTCCTCTTTCAATTTAAAACCATTACCCCTTGTCCTGTCTCTATAGGCCCTGGTAAAAAGTCTCTATCTTTCCTTTAAACCTTCTTTATGTATTGAAAGACCACAAAAAGGTCCCCCACAGAGCCTTCTCTTCTCCAGGCTGAACAATAATGCCCTCAAAGTCCTGAAAGTGAATCCAGAACTCCAGTGTTCCTGAAGGGGACTGCTCGAGGCAATGCATAAGGCTGAAACTGCTGTCTACATCCATTCTCTTTCCCTTACTGAATTATCAGCACAGGAGTTACTGGCAGCAACAGACCAAAAATTTTGCTACAGTTACATGTTTTCTGCAACCTGCATTTTGATTTCAAAAACCCTAACTGAAATCGGTGCAGATAAGTTACACATCACATATCACAATCCAATGCTGGTTTATGTTTCTGCTTTCTTCAAATCTAGTGCCATGCAAAATCTTGGCATAGAACTGGCTTTATTTAAAGCTAAGGCTTTTAGAATTATGAAGTTAAATTGCAATTCATGAAATTAGTATTAGACTTGCTTTTAGCACTATGTTGCTTTTAAAAGAACCTGTTTGCAATTTGATGATTGATATGGCCTTACACAAGTTATTTCACTGAATTTTATTAACAAAAGTGTAATAATTCCAAAATTACTGTTTGACAGCAGATCACTGACAAATCTGAACGACATGAAATTGAGTTTAAGTAGCAAGTAGGGAAAAAAGAGGAATAATAAAACCAATAAATTACTACAAATTTTCATTCTATTATAATTACATGCTTTGCTCTCAATTCACCTGTTCTTTAATGCATTAATTAGTGAATATCTGATTATAACAGAGTATAGAACACTTTAATATATGTAGTGTGTGTCTCAGGAAGATTTTACACCCAAAGTGGCACTTGTAAATTTCAATTGTTCGATAGTAGTTTCAGAGTAAGTTTTATTTCACTCAGTAATATATAGGGTGTCTGTATGTGTATTTATATTTTCACAGCCTGTCTGGTAATGGATTAACTGCCTCAAGCAATATAATTGTGTTATTGAACATTTTGTAAGGAATCATCTATCCAGATTTTGGAATTTTTATGTTATGCACACAGCCAATTCTCTGAAGCTGCATGACAACTTTTGTTTCCCCACAGGAGAGGACAACATTACACAAATTAAAATACATGTGTTGTATTGGGTAGTCAGACATATGCTGATGTAAAGTGAATCAATAAAAAAATAAGCAAATACAACATGCTTTAAAAATTCCTTCATACTATTTCCTCACAGATTATCCCTACAATGAAGAGCAAAATCTATAGGTTATAATACAAAAATAGCAAAACATACAGAAGAGGGGAAAAGTTGCATTTTTCAAACTTCACTGTATTTCCTCTCTGAGACGCATTACTAACCAAATACAGTGCCTAATTTCAAGCAGACAATTCCATCAAAATCCATTACTTTAACTTCTGGTTTGTTTCAAAATGTTTTGTGCTGCTCCTTTGTGCTATCTTGATATATTGTAAAAATCTTGATGAGCCCAGATACAGCTTCCCATGGCAAAGCCTCAAATCAGTGTTTTTAACTCAAAAAAAAAGTGTTTTTTGCACAGAACCTCCAGAGCGCTTGCAAGCAAGGCAAGTGAAGCAGGAAAGGGGCTCCATCTAAAGCCAAGCTCTGGGGTCACCTAAGTTAGCTGCAAACTGTGCCCAAAGCCATTGCAACCCACACATAAAAATCCCTGACACAGCAGGTGCCCCAGGCACTGCACAACCTGCAGTGCCTGAAGTCCCTGATGTCAGAAGAGAAATTCATCTTATCTCTAGGGCTTTTCTGAGGGAGCTACTCTTCATCAGGAAGCTAGAGGGCCGCTGGTTTCGGAGGACCTGCCTCCTTGAGCAAGCAAAGTGTCGCCCAGGAAGCTGCTCAGCTGTTGTAGGAAGCAGGTTGAGAAGTTACCCAGGCAAAAGACAACGCAGTAGCACAATGAGTAAACACAGCAGATAGATTAGGACTCCTGAAAGCCAAACAAAACACGGCTGGGATGCAGGCTTGAACTCTGGACCACTGATCCACTGTAGGAACTGCAAACATGTTTCTTGGCATGGTACTGGCTGTGTCAGCTAGCATAGCAGGGACATGTGTTAGCTGGCACAGTATGGAAGGGTAGCCCATTGTGCAGGCCATTCCCAGTAGGAAGAACAGGCAAGGCATCCTGGCTTGCATCAGGAATAGTGTGACCAGTAGGAGCAGGGAGGTGATCTCGCCACTGTACATGGCACTGATGAGGCCACACCTCGAGTACTGTGTGCAGTTTTGGGCATCGCAGTTTAGGAAGAACATTGAGCTACTAGAGAGGGTGCAGAGAAGAGCAACTAAGCTAGTCAGGGGTCTGGAGAACAGGCCTTATGAGGAGAGGCTTAGGGAGCTGGGGTTGTTTAGCCTGGAGAAGAGGAGGCTGAGGGGAGACCTTATCGCTCTCTTCAGCTACTTGAAAGGCCATTCTAGGGAGGCGGGTGTTGGCCTCTTCTCCCTTGTGTCTAGTGACAGGACTAGAGGGAATGGGCTTAAGCTGAGCCAGGGTAGGTTTACATTAGATATTAGGAAGAATTTCTTTACTGAAAGAGTGGTGAGATATTGGAATAGGCTGCCCAGGGAGGTGGTGGAGTCACCATCCCTGGAGGTTTTTAAGAAGCGGATAGATGTGTTTCTTCAGGGGATGATTTAGGGGTAAGAGTAGTGTAGGGCTATCGGTTGGACTAGATGATCTTGAGGGTCCTTTCCAACCGTAATGATTCTGTGTGTGAGTTTGTTTCCCTCCATCCTTCACAGTCCCTAGCTGGCTTTACCTTTAAATACCACCACCACGCCAGACCACAGAGCATACTGGAGGTATTACATACTACAAAAAATTCTACCTGCAGGACACTTTCTGCATGAAAGCATAATTTCAACATTTTAGATACTTTCCAACAGAGAGGTGGGTGCAGGGGGTGAAGAGATAAATTAACAAATAAATAAATAAATAGCTGCTGTAAAAAAAATTCACAATGATAAAGCAGATTTTCCTTGCCACCAGGAAAGTACAGTTATAACTTTCAGTGGTTAACTTACAGCAAACTGTGACCAGGAAAGATCATGAAAGAGCAGATTCCAGTGAGAAAAATATAGAAGGAAACAGTACAGAAATAAATAAATATTGTTTGGTGGGGCTTTTTTTTCCCAGAACAGACTATCTTAACAGTAATAAAACACAGATGGTAAATTGCTTAATATCTGTGAAAGCAATGAGCCATGAAAACTTTCTGAGGATGAAAAGTATCCTCAATAAAAAGAATTTCTGAAGTAATGTTCCATATAGTTTAGATGGATCAAGAGTATCTAAAGCTGGGGACTATATTAAAAATCTTAAAACTGTAGCCAGGCCTGGAAGATATTTATAATGATTTTATCACACATTAGTAATGGACTTAACATTGCTCTTAAGCTGCAATAAATAAGACTTACTAATCAAGAGTCAGTAGCTGAAGCCAGAGGAAATAATATCCAAAAGTAAGCAATTTTGCTATCATTAAAACAGCATGTAAGAGTAGCATTTCATGAAGAAGCCAGTATAAGACCTCAAAAAAAATCAAGTTTTTAAGTCACAAAATTTACCTTCAAATGTCTTAGTCCAATGCTTTGCAAAAGTAGACAATTCCTGGCTTTTCAGTTAATGACTTCTGAAAACTTTTTCAGAAGTTTTTTCTGAAAACTTTTTCATGCCTTTCTCCATATTCTTTTCTCACCCTACTAAATATGTCAACAAGTGCCCTACAGAAAACTGCCTTTTATTCCTCTCTACTATTGCTGTATTTTCCTATTGCACTCCAAACCCGGACATAAAAGGTCATATAGCCCCATTACACTCATGTAGCTCTTTTCTAGTACTACTTTTTTTTTTGTGGATTTTAAATGTTATATTTCAGTATTCCTCTTGCACAGTAAAATTACTAGAAGACTGCCATTTGATATGTCCATGTTGTACTTCTTGGGGAACACGAACATTATGACTATCCCTTCCCATGGGTTATCCTATACATCAGTTTTCCCATAGCTAGGTACATAACAAGGCAATTCAACCTGAACATTTTAATAGAGGGCCTTAGTGTTATTCCTGTGAGAAGCCTTCAGGAAATCGCTGTAATGACTGGCTTTTATGTTCTCAAATTTTGTCTTCAGTAGTAGCAGACTTCATAATAAACTGGCTTCCAAAATAAACTTGAACGGATTATTCAGAGCAACAGATGTTTTTCAAACAGAGAGATTTGTGTTTAAATTTAATTAAAAAACCCCACAATGTTGATTAGTAGGGCATTAGGTAGATGTTCCTATATATTTTTATTTTACTTAAGCGCACCGTATATTGATAATTGGTCTTTTCAGGTCTCAGCTAATTGTTTCATTTACTCTGTACACACATGCTGTACTATATCCATTTTATGGGAATCTATTACAAAAAGGCTAAGTGATTAACAACAACCCCTCTCTACAGAATATCTTGAAAAGAAGCATCTATATGGAGATAACAGAAGCAAATCACAGACTTTATATCCTTGAAGTCCAAGGGCAGTACACTGCTAAACATTTCGTATCCCAAAAGGCTGGTGCAAGGCCAGTCTTTCTAATGGTCAAAGATAGGTGCATGTACAAACATGTTTGTTCCAGACACCACATTGTACTGCAAATGCCTAGGACATCACAGATCTTACCATCTGTTTAAATGAATGAGCCACAGATTTCCAAACCTTTATATGAGCTGAGTCCAGAAGCAGCATATAGTTTTCAGATTCTGAAAAGTGCAAATAGTAAAACTCCAGCCTTTGATCTAATTTTTAAGTGTAGTTTCAAATATAATTTCCATTTTACAGCCTTTCTTTGTGTAAATTATGGTTCATACACATAATTATCTACTTACCACAGTAATTTTATATGAGTATATATATTACTGAGAGTAGGGAAAGTAAAAAACACATTCTCCTACAAATATATCTTCTCTATATCACTTTACTCATGAGGCAGGACTGAGAGGGCGGGATAGAAATCAATGCAGACTCCTTGGCTGTATATTAATGAAACTACAACCCTTAACATCAAAGACCAGTTCTCAAATATCTTAAAGAGAATGACATCCCTAGATAGTAAGATAAATAACAGGCAAACTACATTTCAATATCTTAACTCTTACATGTCAATCAACGCTGTCTCCGCACAATCCTAAACATCCACTGATCAGATTATGTGACCAATACATCTGTTCTGGAACAAGCAGCAGTCACAAGTATTGAGGCCGTGTTACTGAGAACACAGTTGCGATGGGCAGGGCACGTCTCAAGGATGAAGGACCACCGCCTCCCTAAGATCTTGCTTTATGGTGAACTTGCCACCAGCTGCCGCAAGAGAGGAGCCCCAAAGAGAAGATACAAGGACTCCCTGAAACAACATCTCAGCCTTGGCCATATTGATCTTCATAACTGGTCTACTCTGGCCTCCAAGAGGGAGGCCTTGGAGACACACCATCTATAATGCTGCAGATGCTTTTGAGAAAGCACACAGGATCACCCTTGAGGAGAAAAGACAATGCAGAAAGAATCATGCCTTGCAGAACACACCATCTAAGGAGTCTTTCTGCTGTGCCTTTTGCAACTGGTCATGCCTACCTTGTATTGGTCTTTTTAGCCACCAACGCACTTGCAACAAACGTGGGTAGAGCCCTTCCCAAATCTTCATTTGCGAAGCCTAGCCATGATGATGACATGTCAATATAAAAAACCAAAACAAACAAAAAAAAAACCCACACAAAAAGATACAGATTGAATGAAATCTTCATTTTATGTACTGTGGTCATGTCCAATTGTTTTTTAACAGTAATGAGAAAGCTTAACTTATAGGAGAGCCCTTTGAGGTAACTATAACCAGAGACATACATGGATTTGATTAATCATGATTTGTATAAAAGAGTTTTAAAGCTTTGCCAGCTCAGTTTACACATCAGACAGTCACTCTAGATCATCTAGATCCTTTTGTGTCCAGGAACATATAACCACATTCCACTTTCACTTCATCTCCTAACTCACCCTGAGACCACTTCCAAACACATAAATCAAGCACAAATAAAATATTTTTAATCGACACCTATTTATAAATATATATATACATGCACACAACTACTTCCATAATACAGATAATGCACAAAAAGCTGGTTTTCTCCCTTTATCATCTTTTCAAATCCATTACTGTGCTGGAATAAATTGATTTTCTAGTTTGGTAATCTACAAATTATATACTGGCAATCCTTACTTAAGAGCCTACCCCTGAAAATTTAAAACATTTTGGTCTGCATCAGTTTGGCAGAACTGGAGGGATAAATGAGAACATACTTAAGATGATAATGTATCAAGAAAGCTAACAGGCTCTCCATGACCTGTAATTCAGATGCCAAGCTATTGCAAGGCTGAGCTTTGCCAGCTGGAAAAATCACTGCTACAGGTAAAATTGGCTAGAAAATCATTCAATGCAAAGACACATTTCTCATATGGAGAACAGCAAGTTCCAGTGAGGCTGTGAAGGAACAGCATGTTCTGTACGTGAGCCAGGAGCTATGCTACTTGGGGAGAATATTTGTGTTACTGCCTGAAAATGTAAATACATCTGTATTCTACTTTCGATAACACGTTCATTCAACGAAAGCGAGATGGAACACAGGAACAGGGTATTACTTTTTCACAAGCACAAAACTCAAATACTGTCACAAAACAAAAACAATCCAATCTTTGATCCTGAGATGCAAATACATGCAAAAAACCAGTACTGTTTTTGTTTAAGGCCTTTTCCTCGTATGTACAAATCTAAATGCTACTTGCTATGAACATCTACACGTGCATCTTAGAAGTACTTTTTTAGTACCAGTAAGTTCAATGCACAGATATTTAGAAAAACGAACTGCAAAGACAAAATTTCACAAGCAAGTGAAAAGCTGCTTCATTAATAATACGACTTGGAGGCTTTTTCTTTTCCCCTCTGGGCCAAATTGCATCACACACTCTGTTTAAATGTGTAAACCAACATTTTCAAGACGCTTTGAAGATACTAGTTTGAACAGCTAATTTTAGCTTCCACATGATTCTAGGATTCCTTATGGTTTCCTCCTGTTTCTAAATCTGTTTGGAATTCACTTTTTTTTTCTTCTAGATTTCTTTCTTTCCTTTCTCTCTCTCTCCCTCTTCTCCCACCCCCTCTTAAATCTGATGAGTCATCTAGCAGACCACGCAGATATCACAAATATATATTTATGGTGTTTTAAAAGGATATAATTCATTATTGTACTGATGATGTTGTGCCAAAACTTGTTTCCTTAACCCTTTAACTAGTGTGCAAAAACCAAATGACACAAAGAGTTGAGATATTTGTTTATTCCAGTTTTGCAAAGAAAAGGGATCTAGCACATCTGAGAAATAAGCCGAGTCTCATATATAAAGTGGCAACAAAGAAGAAACAGCAAAAAAGTAAATGGCTAGTTAGCCACTGTCACACCCAACTTTACATATGAAAACAGAAATTTGCCATTCTCTTATCTCCAGATATATGCTATTCTTGTTTGAGATTAGTTTGGCACTGTCAAGGTTTGATGTCCCTCGGCTCCCCCACCTAAGGCAAAACCTGGAATTCGAGTAACTGTTAAACCTTTTCTTTCGACAAGAAATGTGATTACACTTTGTTTCACTTTTCTCTTTTCTTTTTTTTCTTTTTCTTTTCTTTTCTTTTTCCTTTTCTTTTCTTTTTCCTTTTCTTTTTCCTTTTCTTTTTCCTTTTCTTTTCTTTTTCCTTTTCTTTTCTTTTTCCTTTTCTTTTTCCNGTCATTGTTGTTGATCTTAACCTAGTTATTTGTTTTTCAAGCTCTGGAAAATTCTTTATATAGTGCATAATTAATTTAGAAACTTAAACTGACCCCTGCAAATGAGAGGAAATAATGTTCAATATACTTTACTGAACATTAAATTCAGTTACTGAACTAGAATTTACTGGACTAAACTTCGGTTTACTTTCGTCTGAACTCTAAATTTTTGATTGTAAGTCCTATATTTTTGCTATGACAAATTATAACACAAAATCCTAACACAGCCACACTGATGCATTCTTCTATGAAGTCAAAGTAATTTAGATTCATAAAAGTGAGGTATATAGAAATATTTATTTCCAGGATAAACAGTGCTACACTCAAAAGCCCATGTTATCATTCAGATAATATTACATAGCAACAGTAACAGAAGGCTCTGTCAGATCCTCTACTAATTTTGACCTGCGCTTAATTCCCAAGGCTGCCATGAACTACTAGAAGCAAGGACATGGGCTAATTGCCCTGCTGGGAAATGCTGGTGCCTTTCTAGTGTTTTGCAGGATCACTCCTGCCTGTTGTCTGTAAGAAAACGCCACCACTTGTACAGGTTTGAGATGTGTCCTGTGGCTAAGTTGGACATGTATTTTTGTGAGTGTCCCCACCACTTTTTTTGTTGGTGTTTTGGGGTAGAGGTTTCTACATGGAACTAACATCTGGTGGTCAGAAACACCAGTGGAAGAAAGGCTTCTACTGGCTGCAAATGGCTTACAATTAACTGCCCGTCAAAGCTGAACATACCTGTAGTCAGTACTCTGGGGCTGTACTGAGTAGATAGTTTCAGTATTGGTAAGCATAATGTTTACAAAAATATTTCCAAAACATGCTAGATTTTTTATATAAATTATGTTGCTGCCTCAGATACCTGATATCTGAACTCATATTCACTCATGGCTAGGCTTCACAAACGAAGATTTGGGAAGGGCTCTACCCACGTTTGTTGCAAGTGCGTTGGTGGCTAAAAAGGCCAATATGAGATAGGCATGTACGGTTGCAAAAGACACAGCAGAAAGACTCCTTAGATGGTGTGTCCTGCAAAGCACTATTCTTTCTGCGTTGTCTTTTCTCCTCAAGGGAGTTCCTGCGTGCTTTCTCAAAAGCATCTGCAGCATTATAGATGGTGTGTCTCCAGGCCTCCCTCTTGGAGGCCAGAGTAGACCAGTTATGAAGATCAATGTGGCCAAGGCTGAGATGCTGTTTTAGGGAGTCCTTGTATCTTCTCTTTGGGGCTCCTCTCTTGCGGCAGCTGGTGGCAAGTTCACCATAAAGCAAGATCTTAGGGAGGCAGTGGTCCTTCATCCTTGAGACGTGCCCTGCCCAACGCAACTGTGTTCTCAGTAACATGGCCTCAATACTTGTGACTGCTGCTTGTTCCAGAACAGATGTATTGGTCACATAATCTGACCAGTGGATGCTCATATTCAAATTGACAAGCAGGGCATCACACCTTCATGTTTAAGACGAGGTTTAGTTCCATTTAGGGTTTTTTTTCAACCAGCAGAAATCATGGTAGGTCCTATATGAAAGCTTGAACATGAGCTGTCTCCCCTCCAAAATTAAGCTCCCTTGTACTTATAGAGAAAAGTCTCTGGCATGTTTTAAACAAAGATGCAAATCAGAGACTTTCTACCAAATAATTGGGGAAAACTTTCAAAGGTGTTCAGAAAAAAAAAAAAAAAAAAAAATCAGCTATCTAAACTTCCTGAAGTGGATGTCAAATATTGGAAGTTATTCAGCACTATATGAGGCAAAAACTTTGTTCCAAGTAGCATCAGTACAGTTAAGGAGGCAGTGAACTATGAATTAAGAGAGAATTAAAAGAAGCAGAAAAATGTTCAGTGCAACCTAATTTTGCCCTAATTAGCCTTGGCAATGTAAACCAACACTGCTTCTCAGATCAAACACTAGCCCTAAAGTGGACCTTAACTGCCCCATCTCTTTGTTACAGGTATGTCTAATACAACATCACATTGAGATAGATTCCAGGATTTCATTTCTTCTTTGGCTGCTGACCTGTTCTGACTTGCTCAAGGTTATGCTTAAGTATGTGTGCATTTTCATACTGCACCTACCATCCTGTTTAGTTTATAATCTCATAAGGGCAGGGACTGCCTTTTACTACTTGTTTGAACAGCATCCAACACAATAGGACTTTGATCCAGCCTGTAGGCACTACTTGCATTATGTTAGATTCCAAATATCACCTACAGATTTCTGTATCAATACAGTTTCAGTTCCTGGAAACATGTTTTAAACACTGTTGAAACAGTGCAGGTACTCAGCTACAGTACAGGACCAATTTCCACATTACTCCCCTTAAGATCACAGCAAATGTAGGGCCATAAGAAACTCACTTAAACTTGCAAGTCTTTTTCCACTGTCATTCTTTTTTATTGAGCACAGGAAAAGTAAATAGCAATGTACAGAGTTAAATAACCTAACTATATTAAACAAATTATTACAGCACAGATAACTTTTATTCAAATGATACATTACAAGTCACATGGCTGTTCAGACCACCATACCCCATTCTTCAAGTTTAATGTGTCATCAAGTTATACCCTTCTGCACGGCATACATCAGAGAAACTATGCTGAAAACAGATTTTAATGTCTAAGAGAACTACTCTAAATGACTTACTTCGGAAATGTGATAGAAACTAACAGTTTTTATTACAATTCACTGCCTCACTTAATGCATACCATCTCGGTCAAATTGATTTCATTGTGGTTTAGGTTTTATATTATATATATAATAGTGTATGCATTTACTATTTGTAATCACTCAGGTAAAGCAGAAAAAGTTATCTCAAATATTACTTGTGTGAGCACTTTTTTTTAACTACAGAAGCCATTTAGAGGAATTAGCTTACTTTGCTGACCCACATCTAACAAAAATACTTTAAAGAGTATCACAGATAATTTTGACTTTCACTTTGTAATGGTCACTTTAATCTTGCATGATTCTATGCAATATAATGTAAGACATGAAAGCAGCAATATTGCTAAAATTAAATTCTTATTTTCTTTTACAGGTTCAAGAGTTTCATTGCTAGTGAAAGATTTTTACAGAAGTACTACAAGTGTATTTTCTATCCCCAGAACCTATAATATTTATTAGAAAGTGCAGCTCAGCTATTTGAAGAATATTTACTATTTTAAAGTTATTTACTCACACAAATATATCTGAAAAACCTTGGCTGCAAAAAGGAAAGCTAATAAGAAACAGCATAGGCTTATATCCTGCCAGCAGAACTTCTTGGTATAATCCAAGCTATCTACACACAAACGTTAGCTTTATTATACCACACAATGAAATGCTGTTTCCAGTGGAAAAACAAGCAATGTGGTATGTGCATGAACTAATGCATTTATAGCAATGAATATGACCTTGAAGCATTTACTAAAGACGTGTAGAGTAGTAGCTTAGTAGCTTTCTAATTTCTGATTTTGGTCTGCTGCTCAACTGTTTTAAAATTGAGTTGCACAGAAGTAACCTCCAACAATCTCAGGAAACGAACAAGGGAGCCACTGTGATAAGTTCATCTGATTAAACTGCAGATCCTGAACAGCATTTACCACTGGTTTCTAATTCACTGTGAGCAGAATTTGTTTTTAAACATGTGAACTCTAACATGCTGACACTTTTGTTGCTACAAAAACAACCTCAACAAACTAAGGAAACCATCATAACATTAAAAAGAAATTTTTTAAAAGTGGGGTGGTGGAGAGTGTGCTAACTAAGCTTTGCAGTTTTCTAAAGTACTAGATGTTAAAACTGTCCTGCTTTTTACTAGTATGTCTGTTCTTATTTAGAGAAGATGCGGAGAGAGTGAGAAAGGAGTGGGGGTTCTTTGTTATACTGCAAAAGCTGAGAATTGTGTGCAATTCAATACTTCCACTGTAATTGCTAGTATAAAATACACAATTTGTATGAAAATTTGAGACATGCTACATGTCTTGATTAAGCACAAATAAGGTGTAAAGCTGCATCACTGTATTTTTTGATAGAAGCAACAAAAAATAGAGGGATCAAACACAGCCTATTTCAGAAATGAATCAACCCCAAAGGTACTGAGCACATGCAACATCATGAAGATATTTTAACCCCAGCAAGAGAAGAGCTACAAAGTTAGCTGTACCTGATCTCACACAACACAGAATCTCTAATGATAGCTGTTAGTGAACTACTTCCTAATCACAAGCATTCTTTTTTACAGTATGTAATTAACAGAGTAGAAATAGTCAAAATTACTCACAGAGTCCTGAAGATGCAATAGCAAACTATCTAAGACAGGAAATTCCAGTGCAATATTATAAAACAAGTAGGAATAAACATGCATAAAGTCAGGAACTGACAGGCCTCTGGATTACTCCAGCTGTAGGAATCATGCTATTGCACGCTGGGCTATACTTTATGAAACAGAGCCCAGGAAACAACCAATCACTTAGCTCCTCCTAACAAGTCCAACTGGCTATGAAAAGCTGGAGGTGCTGCATAGGACAACGAAGAGGAGCTATCCTACATATTAATCTGCTTATCTAGGTTTGCCTTCTGTGTAGAGAAAAGGAAGCAGATAAGAAGGAGAAAAAAAAAAATAGAAAGAAATATCACAGCTTCATTGATGAAATAGAATGAGTTTAGACCCACAGGCAAATCTTCCTTTGTAGTAAGAGAACTAGTACTACAATCAAACATTCACAGCATCAGCTAAAACATTTCAGAAGACTGCCATCTTCCTTAGTAGTGATTTTTTCATGTTATTGACAGAAAGCTATGCAAACTGCATTTGTAATTCCTATGCAATTTTTTCAGTGCTCTCCTGCTCTTAATTTAAATACAATGTTGCTTAACATGAAACATCCTTCCATAAAATCTGTTGGAGTAAGATTTATTTTTTTTCAGATCACAGGTGGCTGCTCACTGCATTAATGAGAAGCCCTTCCTTGAAAGCCATCTGCTTGGTCCTAGGGTTTAAGATTTAAAAAAACATCATTTACCAGAGAGATAAGAAGAGGAACAAGAGAGTGTGTCTTCAACTGACAACAAAAAAAACCCCAAACAAACAAACAAAACCACCAAACACAAAAAAAACCCCAACCACCACACTTTAAGCAGTATGGAACCAATATGTATTTATATATTTACACACTAGATTTACATGCTAGAGCATATGGAGCCAACTATGTCCTTCCTGGGAAATTTCTTTATTTTGAAATGTGAGTTTGACAAATTTGAAACAAACATCTTTTTGATGCTTTCTCTTAAATAACTTTTTTGAAGTGCTTCAGACTACCAGAAAACATTTTA
This sequence comes from Galbula dea, assembly GCA_013399015.1. Lineage (NCBI taxonomy): Eukaryota > Metazoa > Chordata > Aves > Piciformes > Galbulidae > Galbula > Galbula dea. Next base: position 57,608 of record VWZX01007732.1, read on the forward strand.
TTCTCAATTCTGTTTTATTTTGTTAAAAATTTTAAAATAAAATATAGTTTCTTATCTTGCCTAGTGAAAAACACAAGGCAAGTTAAGAAATTTAGTTATCTTCCTGTAAACATGCCCACTGAATTCTCCACATTGATAAATATTGATTTACCAAAAAAAAAAAAAAAAGAAACAAACTTTAATATATAAAAAGCTGCAGTTTTTGAAAAGAGCTGTTAGGCTGTTTATACAACAAATTAGCAATATTAGAAATATCGTATGAAAACATAAACTCTTTCGGGGTGAATTTTACAAAGACGGAAATCACATAGGTTTGGTTGCTTTGTCTCTAAATCCTTTTCTACATATAGTTATTCTTGATATTCCTCATCTTTTTTTTTCATCTTATAATCCACACCTTAGGAATTTCTGAAATTTCTTTGGCAAAATGTATTTTACAAAATCTGCTCCAGTATTTGCTGTCATGACACCCATATTCAACAGCTTCTACAGATATTTTACAGCTTTAGATACTTTCCCACATGACAGTAGCTTCAGATGACCATCTGGACCATCTTGTCCTGCTGAGCATCATTACTTGTATTAGAGAAACAGAAGCCTTTAATCTCACGAATCAAGTCTTTTGCATACCAAAGCAGTCTCCTCCCTAGGTCTCCAGTCTATCTCTCCAGGTAGTAATAAAGAGCTATTTCAGCACTGCATCTTTTTAAATGGGTCTTGGTGAAAAATTACTATGCAAAAAAAAAACCAAAAAAACCACCCCAATGTGATAGATATTAACAGTAAATAACAGATGCTCAAAGTGATATTCAGTTACCTTGTTTCTGTCAATTACATGCAATTCTCAGTGTCCTACAGATTTCTGAACAACAGATAAAAGGAGTAACTTTATTCAAAGACTCTAGAGTTCCACAGTGACTGAAGAGCAGTAACTTCCAAAGAACAGCATTTGCTAACCAAAGGAGCAAATGGAAATGAAAGCATGCATACAAATAGCCTTCATAGTCTTCCCTTCTATCGTACCATCCATTGAGACTGTAACAGGCTCTGCAGGTAGGAGGGAAAATGCTTCCCCCATTTCACTACCAAAAAAGTCTTTGTTACACCTTTTGCTTTTTTTTAAATGATTTGTCCAATTAAAATATGAAAGTCCTACCCCTAATTCTCCAGACAAAGAAACCTATCACAACTCTCAGCCACACCCTTAAAGAGTTGCAGTCTCTGGTTTTCATTCTCAAGATCACAAAGAGCATTAGTTCCTTCTATTTCCACCAATGCAGAAGATATGTATATAATCTGACACATTCAGTATTTTGAAAACAAATTCCACTGCAGTACCATAAAAAATGGGTACCATTCCCCTGTTTGCTCTATAACTCTGGACAGTATCACATTGGCAGTTTACCATAGTTAAATTTAAAACCAGCTACTGCCCAGAGAGGTTGTGGAGTCTCCTTCTATGGAGATATTCAAAACCTATCTGGACGCGCTTCTGTATGACCTGGTCTAGGGAATCCTGCTGCAGGAGGGGGGTTGGACTAGGTGATCTTTCGAGGTCCCTTCCAATTCCTAATATTCTGTGATTCTGCAATTTACTGAAACAAAAACTGCAGTTATGGAAAACCTTCACTTACTAACTGAAATGTCTGGGGTAAAGAAATACAGCTAATCCTTCATTACTTAAGATATCATATCCTTGGCATTTCAATTTTTTCTATCTTGTTAAATTACTCATCTCCATAATAGGAGTTTTCTGAATGTAATTGATTCTTTCTGTACTGGGCTGTCTTTCAGAACTCACTGATTTATTGTGTTTGTGGCTCTGCCACACTGGCGTCAACTCGATATGTACTAATGAAATCAGCAACTGTAAAAGTAATGCATTCCTCTGCCAGTTACATTTTTTTAAATGGTTCACACACAAATTGTTTCTCTTTGTCAATATTTGAAATAGTTTTGTTAGTTGAAAAATTTTTAAACACTATAGCAGGTTCAAAGGAAAGCTTATCAAGCGGGAACTTACCTGCCTGGAGGTTAGTTTTATTGGCAGACTGAAGAGGAATCCCATTTTCATAAAGGAAAGTGTCTGGGCATAGTAGACACTGAATGTTTAACTGACTGAAAGAGGCAGGTACAGTCTAGGTATGAGTGAGGCATCTTGGTAATTGCAGCTACCTCTATGGGAAAGTGCTAATCAGGGGTACTTCCTTCCTCATCTCTCCCTAGCCAAGATGGGACCAGTGAAAAAAGGGCTACTATCAGTGGCAATTAAGCTGTCCGAATGAAAAGTGCAAGATTAAGTTACATTGCAATATATTTCAATTTTCTCGACACACTTTCAAACCTGCTGTGGATTATACTGTGTCTTCCTTAGGTTTCACATTCTTTTACTACTGCAGTTGTAAGAGTACCTTGTAATGACCAGATATATATAAGCCGGAAAACCTGCAGATTTACTTGATTCTGCAGAATATATTTGTGCTTAACTTTCCTAGGATTATTTGCAATACATGAAGTTCATACAGAGGTAATTGTTACTTCTGTCTCTCTATGGACTAAGAGCAGCATCTAGAAAACCAGCCCTTGTAATGCATATACACAAAATGTGCAGAATGAAAGGCATATTGCTATCACATATAGCTCTAAAAACAGCAGGGAAATTCTACACACTAGTGCAGCATCAAAAACGACAGATATGAACAGTGGAACTAGAGATCTGCAGTCAGGCTACAGGAGAAATTCTATCTGTTTACTCATGTGATTATCAGCAGGTATAATCTGCTAGTGTATATTACATGAAAAATAAGGAAACAAGCACTGTGTGTTCAATGACTTGAGGCATAAACGAACATACAATAGTTTATAATAAACAAGTTATTCACATGTTCAGATCTTGATTTTATTTTATGCAGCAATGCCAAAAAATATCAGATAGTAAAAAATAACTGTGCTCTATATGACACTATTCTGAAGGAAATCTTCTGAACAGTGCACAAAAAAACATGGAAAATATGCAAGGAATGGAACATATGATCCATGAATACACATCCTACGTCAGAAGCAGAAGGACCTCTTCAATCACGTAACTATATAATGATTTAGCAACATAGTACATAAAAGAATGTGAAAGTCCTGCTTACAGTAAACAAGAACAACCTTTAGTTCATGTTACATTATGTAGCTACAAAAACAAAGCTGAAGAAACAAGAATGTATGCATAGCAGATAATTTGGGAAGAAAAAGAAAAAAAAAGTCCTATATGAATGTATTAATTTAGGAACCCAAGGATTCATCTGTATTACTGGTTCAGATGCAAATAAAGAAGCTCAGCCAGTGCTAAACTTGCCACTGGATGCACAGTTATCTGACTACTTTAGTACAAAAGCGATACAACTAATTTTTGCAGCTAATCAGTTCTGCATGTTTGTACAGTTTGGCTGTATTGCTTGTACACCTTGGTATGTAAACCTGCACAAAATTATGCTGTGTTGTGTGCATGTGCTTGAACTGTGCTTCAACATACTTCAAGATCCCAAAGAACTTTTAAGCCAGCTTAATATTTAGTAAATATTGTTTCAAGAGCTAGAAAAACTACCTATTATTGATTTTGTTAATAGAACTGTTGCACTAAGTCAGAATGAAAATTAACTCACCCCGGTAACCCAGATTTGAAAGTGAGCTATATGGGATGCTTAGTGGAAGACATGCCTACCACCACCAAAAAAAAAAACCCAAACCAAACCAAACCAACCAACCAACCAACAACAACAGCAACAACAACAAAACCACAAAACTCAAAACCAAACAAACAGGTAAAATAAAATAAAGGGGGAAAGGGAGGGGAAGATAAAAAAGTCTTTATTATTAGCATCCTTTGCCTTTCAATAAAGCCTAAAGGGTTTAACTGTGATCTAGAACTTTTTTCACATACAGAGAAAGGAAAACTAACCTCACTCTGTACAGTGCTTATTAACAGAAAAAAAAATGGAAGTGTAGAATTCCTCTCAGTTTAATACAGGCCAAGAGAGACACAATGCTTTTGCTATGATCACTGACTCTGGCATGGAATCCAGTCTTCCAAGTCTGACAAGTTTATAAACTACCTATGAGGCAGAGAGGTTAAATAAACTGCTACTGTATGTCTGAGCATCATGCATACATAGAATCAACTTTATGCTACCAAAATTGTATTACCTATATTCCAGACCAGCAATGATGAAAGATGATTAAATCTCACTGTTTGTCTGGAAAGCACAGACACATTTAGACTAAGGAGAGTCTGAAGCCAAGGAAAGTCAGTCCACCCACACTGGCTAGTCCGTGAAGACTTCGTGGTCCACAGTTCCATGAAGGGAGAAGGTTAATAAAATTACTCCAGAAGCAGTAAAAGATATGAGGACACTATTAGGAGGCTCAGTAACTAGAAAGGTATAGAAGAATGCATAGGCTCTCAGAGATACATAAGAAGCTTGATCCAAGGGTGAGAATCACAGCAGATAAACATATAGAAAAAGATGTTTTCACCTGCACATATTGTCTTTCCCACAGAGGTAAGAATTTCAGATGAAGAGATGGAAAAGAAACTCCATGACATACAGAACTTTTTTTCATTACAAGGAGCTTCTTTTCTCCATAGTAGTTACTATCATCAGATAAGGAATGATTAAACTCTCTCCAAGAGCCTAAGGCAGCATGTCTTTAAAAGAATGATAAACCTTACACTCAGACACATGCCAGATAAACTAAGAAAGTAGCACCCAGCAGCCCCAGTGAGTTTGCAGCGCTGTCAATAAACCTTGTAAGTACTTAGCTGGGAAAAATATCCTACAAAGCTTCTATTTTCTTGCTCTCAGAAAAGTCTGACTGTATTAGAACTTTTTTGCACTGGCAAGCTAAACACTAGAATTTTTTAAAATGAGAGCTCTACAGTTACCCACAAAACTGATGCATTCAATCCCAGCAGTAAGAAAGCTTGGACTCCTTTGAGGATAGATAGCAAACATGGTAGAAACTACCTATAAAACTATAAAACCAGTCATTTCCAACTTCTAAATACTAGATTTCAGAAATAGGGTAATATTTGGGTCAGGATTTGCAGGGGAGGCTTTTGTCGGGAGGAGGAAATGTGACACATATGCAGCTTCCTAGGTTTATACTGAGCAAACCAGTGTGCGTTATATCTGGCCCTGTAAACCTCCAGTAATTGTTGGGAGGAACTGACAGTTGTTGGCTCACACAGCAGACTAAGCACTAAAGCATATAGTTACCATTTAAAGACATTACTGACAAGCCCAGGAACTTACTAGCCTGCTAGTGTGGATGGATCACTGGAGCCAAGCACTGGCTCTCAAGGAGTGAGAATGAGTACTGAAGAATGAACTCTCCCATTATCTGTCTCCCTGTCCTGACATCAGGCTTGTCTTTCATTGCTCCCCTTTGGAAAGAGCAGAAGTATTCAAACTATTTTTTGTATCTCTAAACAGAATCAGGCACAAAACAGAATGAATAGAATTAAACCAGCACACTCCCTGCCTAGTGCAATTCCCAGAGGTGTCATGAGTCAGAGGATACATGCATAGTGATATTAACACCAGAAAAACCCCAAGCACTTTGTGACACCCCCACCATGTCACTGGGAGAAGGAAGGGAGAAGTGTAAGGCTGTTAGGAAGAAAGTAAAGTTCGACGTCAAGGAAGAAGAGTTAAAAAAACAGCCTGCACTTTTACCTTCTTTGGGCACCCCACAAGTTCAATGGTAGCAACAGATTTGTGCAGGGCTGGACTCTTGCCTTGATCTTCCCTCTCACGCTCTCTGCAGGTTCAGATGTTCTTACTGAAGCAGCAGCTGTCTGGCAGCATCTGTGTGAGCCCAGCTTTGTTCATATATGCAGTTATTTTAGCACATTGCCTTTTTCTTTCTTCCCAAGTAAAAAAAAAAAAAAAAAATCTGGCAATTTAATACTTTGGTTAGCTCAGCTAGGCCTGGATAGGATTTGACTGGGTAGAGAGAAACAGTTCTGAACAAAACAGATCTTTCAGTCCTGGTATTCTTTTTCTCAAACAACTGTTGTGAGCAAGGGCACAAGAAATTTAAGAGGAAGCTTTTTTTTTTTCTGGTGGGAAATATTAAGCAATCAAATTTTAAGCAAAGCAGTTCACATTTTTGGTTGCAAAATGCCAACTGAAATTGTCTTAAGAACGTTAAATGCTTTTTAAGAACTGCCAGTGTCATCTGCAGACCACAATCAAATTGTACAAGCCTGGACGGGGAAAACCATGCTGGCTCTTCCTTTCACATTCTCTTTTCTGTTTCTGTGCTCATAGCGAGCAACAGCCTAGAAGCTGAGTCGTGGTTTAAATCACATTTCTGTCCAACTCATCCTTCTCTAAAGTCTATTCACTGTCCAAACATGGATCATCCACCGCCTTTTGTAGTCAAAGATTTTCCTCTCTATACAAAATATGAAGTTTGGAGAGGCCACCTGAACATCCTGTGTCCTCTTTACCCTTACTCCAAGATAGTATCTATCTTCATAAATAAGTTCTAATAAATTAATAAATGCATATATAACGTGGAGCACTCTGTACAGTTCTGGGCCTCATAATTTATTAAAGTCTTGAAGGTCCTTGAATGCATCCAGAGGAGGGCAACAAAGATGGTGAAGGGGCTGCAAGGAGTGTCCTGTGAGAAGCGGCTGAGGACTTTGGGCTTTTCTAGTGTGGAAACTATGAGGATGAGGGTGTCCTCACTGCTCTTTACAGCTTCCTGACTAGGGGAACAGGAGAGCGAGGTGCTGAGCTCTTCCCCTGGATTTTAAGTGACAGAATACGTGGGAAAGGTTCAAAGCTGTGCCAGAGGAAGCTTAAACTGGGTATTAGGAAGCATGACTGTACTGAGCAGGTGGTCAAACTCTGGACCAGTCTTCCTAGGGAGGTGGTCAATGCTCCAAGTCTGTCAGAGCTTAAGAGGCATTTGGACAATGCCCTTAATAACAGGCTTTAACCTTTGGTCAACCTTGAATAGGTCAGCAATTGGACTAGATTATCATTGTAGTTTCTTTCCAACTGAAATAGTCTACTCTATTTTACACTAGAGAAGGTAAGGGCTTTGAAATTGCACTGCACTGAAAGATCACCAACAATGAACAACTGTGTGTTAAAAATGGCCACACATGTCAAACCTGAAGTTCAAAAACTATGGGATCTTCTCTCACTCTGGCAAGCAGACAGTGTCAATGAGAGGGTGAACATGTAAAAGGTGTTCTCTCCGGAATGCACTGGCAAATTTCAGCAAGCTGTGGATCAGGAATGCACTGACCCAAAGTTGGCATCATGGTTTATAATAACTCCCAATTAATTATTTTCTTCCACTAATTTATCCAGACATATTTTGAATCCACATAAACCTTCAGTATTTGTGGAAACTTGTTAGAAAGAAGCACACATCTTAAATACACAGCTTATAAAAACCACATCCTTTTGTTCCAAATGTGACACCTCCCTCTAGGCTTATTCAATGATTCCAAGTTTTTATATTTGAAAATGCAACAAATAATTGTTCCATATTCTTCTCTCTCTCTCCCATTATATCATACATATCAATTTTGCCCATCCATCATCTATTTTCCAGGCTGAAGAATTATGATGTGTTTATTCTCATGTGGAATCTCTTCCAATATTCTTTGTATGGCTATACCACCAGCTTCTACATTGGCATAACAATACTTTTTTGATAGTAAATTGCAATGTAGGCTACACGGACAGCAAATGTCCCACCCGTCAAACAACTGTCACCTCTCATACTTGGAGTCCATGTAGAACTGAAAGAGGTTTCTAACATTGTCCATTCTCATTCTCTTCCCCCTTATCTCAGAGGGGGACAGCTTCCACCTTCTCATAGAGTCATGATGTAGCAGAAAAAAAGCCTCTTACTGCACTTTATCTCTGAGAGTTTTCAACCTATACTAGAAGACAAGAGGTATGAATCATGGTCACAAAGACACCCCTTTTCAGATTAAGGTCGATTTATTTCACTTTTAAAACTTGGATTAGTTAGTTTAAAAGCTACATAATTATTGTTAATATTGTTGCTGAATCTGATCTTTTAGTAGTTTTTAGTTTTCAGTACTTTTATTATTTTTTCCTGTTGGCATAAGTTGCTTTGGCAGGCTTAATAGTTGTCTTCCTTGTGCTATCAGTTTTTCAACCATCCATGTGAACAGCTTTGGTTTTTAAGGTTATTAATTCATCAGAGGTTATGAAAAAGTTCTTGGATTCATTGTTGTTCATTTTTAGAGATACTACCCTTGTTAAACTCCTAGAAAATTTATATTCTCTGAGATTTACTTAAGTCATTGTTGAAAGTGATATCTGTTTACCCCTTTTGAAAGACATGATAATGACTTGGGTTTTTTATCACGTATGATGAAAACTTGACCTTTGCATTTGAGCAAAGGTCTCCCACAGGTTGAATGGGGGGAATTTTTCTTCATAGCATCTGTTTAATGAGGTTGTAAATGAAATATGAAGCTTTAGAGGGAGACCATTTTCTAACTTTGGCACTAAATTTTTCCTCAGCAAGTTTGCAGATGACACAAAGCTGAGTTGTGCAGTTGACACACCAGAAGGAAGGGATACCATTCAGAAGGACTTGGATAAACTTGAAAAGTGGGCCCATGAGAACCGTATAAGGTTCAACAAGTCCAAGGGTAAGTGTGACAAAAGTTCATGAGATAAATTCCTGTGAAAATGTTTCTCATTACACTATGCCAGATCTCTGAAGCGAAGATCAAACATTCTAAAGTATACATTCTAATTCAGTGATACCATGTTTCCTTGCAGTATTGTTACTGCTGGAGAAGAGGCAGAAATCTTTATTTCCATAAGTTATCACAACACCAGTAACATTTTGGACTTTTTAGTTTTTTAAAAAATTATTCCATACTGACACATTCTTCTCAACCTGCTATATATCCAAAGTATTGAGGACGATGTAGGCAACAATTTCTGTATTGGCAGAGTATTGACTTGACCTTGAGACTGAAAATAGATTTCAGAGCCAATCAAGTGTCCAAGATTTAAAAGCAGTTCAACAGTCCTGCAGCCATCATTCACATACATGATATTTAGTCAGTGAAAGGGGAGGGGCAACAGACTAAAAATCAAACACTGTGTACAGCTGCAAACAAACTGAACAATTAAAGTGGTCTTTTAGGTGACCTAAATTTTATGGATGTATTTGGTTTGTGTGGCAAGGTCTTCATAGTGGGGGAAGGATCTAAGGGAGTGGCTTCTGTGAGAAGCTGCTAGAAAGTTCCCCTGTGTCTGATAGAGCCAATACCAGTGGGCTCCAAGACTGAACTCCCACAGGCCAAAGCTGAGCCCATCAGCAAAGGCAGCAACACCTCTGTGATAACGTGTTTAAGAAGGGAAAATAACTGCTGCACAACAGCAACCAGAGACAGGAAGTGAGAATATGTGAGAGAAACAACTCTTCAGACACCAAGGTGGAGGAGGTGCTCCAGGTACCGGAGCAGAGATTCTTCTGCAGCTGGTGGGAAGGACTCACACTAGAGAATTTCATGGAGAACTGTCACCCATGGAGGGACCTTATGCTGGAGCAGTGGAAGGGTGAGAGCAGTCTTCCCCCTGAAGAATAAGTGGCAGAGACAACATGTGAGGAACTGACCTAAACCCTCTTTCCCCATCAACCTGCACAGCTTTCGGGGAGGTGGTAGAAGATTCAGTAGTAAATTTGATTACAGGATGGGAGAGGTGTTTTAAGATTTAGTTTTGTCATTATCTTACTCTGATTTGATTGGTAGAAAATTAACTTGATTTCCCTGAGATGAGTCTGGTTTACCTGTCACAGTAATTGGTGGGTGATTTCTCCCTGTTCTTATCTTGACCATCAAAGTCCTCAGTTATTATTTTCTCTCCCTTAATCAGCTGAAGAGAGGGAGAGATAGAGCAACTTTGTTGCACACCTGGTGTCCAGCCATGGTCAACTCACCACACTGGAAAACTATATAAAGCAACAGAGTGTAATATATCTTGAAGGTTATGCAAAAAAATAAGAAGCAGCCATACAGCCTTGTTACCAAAACACTGTCTCCTTATCTTTCCTCCTATCAGAGTAAACATTATGCTGTGTACACACAGACATAAAAACAATACAAGGTACTGTAATTTCTACAGTCTGTGTATGAGGACACATGTTCATATTGTTCTATGAGCATTAATTATGTTATACTACCAAAACATCAATTTTGGCAACCATTTCACTGCACAACCATCTTCCTGTGGCCTGTTTTGTGTAGTAGCAAGAGAAAACAGAAGAATATAACTATAGTTTCCTTAAAAATAAGTGGATACAGTATGCAGAATGCCTTTCAACTCCCCTTAGGCAGTGCCTCAAGCACTTCAGCTACAATACCCACAGTCAGTACAACTAGATAAATGTCCTTACCAACATTACCACTCAAAGTGAACATTTAAATTAAATGCAGAATTTATAATACATTTTAATCCATTATCTGCCACACTAAAAGCTACCAAAATTTGGAACACATCTCCAAAAGCCTAATCAATATATCTTTCTTTTCTTAGTATTCATAATTTTTGTTCTAACAAATCAGTTTCCAATCATTCCTAAGAAATGCT
>VWZX01007732.1:68299-81756 GCA_013399015.1 Galbula dea
TTTAGAGTTCTCTCTTTTGTTAATTATTCCATCAATTTTCTTTCCATTAAGCTGCAAACATTATTACAGAAACACAGCAGTACTTACAAATAGCCATATAATTATCTGACTAGACACGTGGAGTTGCATACAGTAATAGTCTGTAGCTTTTCAGTCATTTTAGTTACATCACTAACATGTAGTTTCTAAATCCTATGGATGAAGGGCTTGTGGGGACGGATGGAGTGGGAGCATATAAAATAAGGGTTGTATTATAGAACAAACATAGAAAAGAAAATATATAGAAAATATATTTATTTATAGAAAATAAATCTCTAGAAAATAAATCCATAGAAATCACACAGAAAAAATGTATGATCTAGATTTTTCAGTTCACATGTATTCATATGCCACATATATTTTTTTGACTATTCAACAAGTGACAAATTGGTAGTCTTAGGCAACCGGTGTCCAACCCCAGAGGTAACAAGAACAAAGGCATCTATTTTACAAAACCCCAAATATTATGACCACTTTTGGGGCAGTTCAGTCTACAAATAAAGAAAATTTAATTCTCTGGTTTATGTTTCTAAGAAAGCTACATTTGCAGAGCAACCTCTGATAAATACTGTTGAACTAAAAGTTTTGCGACAGTTTGTGTGAAGTACCCAAGTTATCTGATGAATTTTGTATTAAAGTTCAAAGCTGTTGACAGTTCAGTGGGGACCAAACTGCTTGAGTAGTATATTACATTCCACAGTAAGGGCTTACAAAGCATCCACAAGGACCTCCAGACAGATTCTCACCTCCAAGGAAAGTAAGCAAATCATCTTATCCCAAAGGAACACAGTATGTTACTGTGCCAACTGCATTCTACGGTCATAGACAGTCATGAGCCCAAAACAGCTCATGGTCACATCTGTGTATCCTAAAAAGCTAACACTGTGACAACTTAATAATTGGCACAAAATGTGTAAGCTGCCAAGTGTCAGATAAAGAATTAAGTTGTTTTTAGAGAAGAGTGAGAACTGAAAGTTATAGTACCATTTTATTTTCTCATCTCTTAAATTCTGGTCACTTGGTATCAAAGAGAACATAGCATAAATAGGAAATGGAAAAGGACTACCAAAGAGTTTAGAAGTATTGAGAACCCTACATATAAAATGTGATAAAAAGAAATCATCACATAAGTTTGCTTTGAAAAAGAAAAGATGTCTCCAAAGAACCCAGAAGCAGTGGGCATTTACTGAAATTATAAAGCAACAAACTGACAAAAAGTGGTTTAATATTACATACTTAAAGTAAGTACTTAAATATGTACATATATCAATGAAGTTATTCTATGTCTGAAATAAAAGTTTGCTTGACTTTCCATTTTTTTATTTTCTAGAAAATAACCCTTCAGTCTAAATCAAGGAGAAATTGCCTTTACAGATATATCACAATGTAATGAATAGGATGGTGAGTCCCTTTTTTAAATATCTTTCACTTCTGGTACAGAATACTAGCTTTTTTCATTAGCATTACCTGTTCTCTTAAAAATAACAACCACCACCAAACAAACAAGAAAATAAAATTAAAAAAAAAACCAAAACAAAACATGCAAGATTAACACTGTTAATATGCTTCTGGATGTTTATATAAAATGAACACTGCAACCTTTTTAGATGTTGCAATGGAAGAGCATTAATTATTTTCCTCTTTTACAAAAAATTGTTTAAGTCACTTGACAACAAAAACATTAGACAGCCTGTATTCTAGCCAACTGACCTTTAAAATGTATTTGACTATCAAGCACATTTTAGTAAGTATGGATTTGGCACTAGATATATTCTTGCATAATTCCTGTTTTCATTATTAAAAAAAAAGTTTAAAAAGGCAAAAAAAACCCCACAAACCCTTACAAAGTAGCCTTTGTCAATAGCTGAACCATAGCTTTGCAGTTCCTGAGTTTCCTGCATCACACCTTCATGCCAGGAATCAGCAGCACAAAGGACTTCTTCATTCTCCCACGCCAATAATGAACTGCAGAAGGTACCATTTTTTTTAACCTATTATCTTTTCCCTCAGAAGGACTTAACAGCTCAAACTTGTCTCACTCAGCTAAGCCAGTGTGTGCATGCATTGGAGAAACAGATTGGGAGATCAATAACATCTAAGTGATTAATATTATAGGTGCTCCAAATAAAGAGGCACTTATTTTATACTTTCTTCTATTTATAAATAAAAAACCTTTAAAATTATCTACAAACTTTATAGACAAACATTTAAATGCTTTTATTGAGTATATTTGTCAATATATTGATTGTAGCAGAATCTATAAAGAGAGACATTTGACATTGAATCTTGCTAATGAGCCATGCAGTGTGAGGGGGAAAGATTTATGTTTCATTAGAGTGATGAGCCTATCTAGTCAGCACAGAAGGCAATATCTTACCAAAGTAGAACAAGTCTTATTTTAATTAAAGAATATAACTGACTGCTTCCTGAACAGGAAAAACTAAGATGAGTTTCAGGAAGGAAGACCAAAACCTTATAGACTTTTCAAGTCCCTTACTAGTTTTAAGGTTCTGACTGAAAATCCACTGCAAACCCTTTATAAGCACTTTTAATATTTTTTTTCTACTCATATAATAAAACACTCCTCATTTCTAATCCAGATTTGTCTGAGTTCGGTTTCTGCTTTAGTCTGTTATGGAATCATAGCTTCTGTAAGAAGATTCTATAGATTCTATAAGATTGGAAAAGATCTCTAAGATCATCAAGTCCAATCATTAACCTAATGCTGTGATGTCTACCACTAAACCATGTCCCTAAGCACATGTCTTTTAAATACCTCCTGGCATGGTGACACAACTACTTTCCTGGGCAGTCTGTTCCAGTGCTTAAACACTCTTTCAGCAAAAATTTTTGCCTTGATGTCCAATCTAAAGCTCTCCTGTTCCAACTTGAGGCCATTTCTTCCAATCCTATTGCTTGTTACTTGCAAGAAGAGACCAACACTCACCTTGATATAACCTCCTGTAACTCTGCTAGTGTCCAGTACAGATGAACAATCACTTCCCTCGTCCTGCTGGCCACACTATTTCAGATACAAGCCAGGAAGCTGTTGGCCTTCTTGGCCACCTGGCCACAGTGCTGGCTTATGTTCAGCCTTCAGCCACCTGTTGAACAGCACCACCGGGTAGGTCCTTTTCCACTGGGCAGCTTTCCGGCCACTCTTCTCCAAGTCTGCAGCATTTCATGGGTTTGTTCTGACTCAGACGCAAGATCTAGCACTTGGCCTTGTTGAAGCTCAGCCCATTGGCCTCAGTCTGTTGATCCAGCCTGTCCAGATCCCTCTGCAGAGCTTCCCTGTCCTCAAAGTAGATGAACACTTCCACTCAACTCAGTGTTGTCTGCGAACTTACTGAGGGTGCGCTCAATTCTTTTGTCCAGATCATTGGTGACATTAAACAGGACCGGCCCCAAAATGGATCCCTGTGGAACACTACTTGTGACCGGCTGCCAACTGGATTTAACTCCATTCAACACAACTCTCTGGGCTTGGCCATCCAGCCAGTTTTTTACCCAGTGAGGATTATGCCTGTCCAGTGAAGGACATGTTTCATCTCATAGACAACAGAAGTCTTACTACTAAAATTTCTCTCTTCATAATGATTACCTCTTAAAATACTCTGAATGCTATGCAGACCTTTTGTTAGGGACATCATTACAAACTATAGCAGTAAATTGAAAGGACATGTCCTGTAGGAAGCCATGACATTTAGGCATAATAGATAAAAATTCCAAACTCTTACACAAATCTTCAACTCAAAGAACAGATACTTAAACAGTTTGGACAAGCTATCCAGGCTGAAGTCAAAGAATCTGTAACTGTGTCAACATGACAGCCTATACCTGTGGCAGTTTGTTGGGATTCCTAAGTCTACTTGCCAAGAAATGAGTTAAACAAGTCAACAATTAGGAAACAGTTAGAAACACAGTCACTAAAGACAAAAGTGTTCACAGGAAAAGAGGAAGGGTGAAATAATTCAGGAGACTGCAGTCAGAGATGGTTTTGGCTTTTAAGAAGGAGAGGCAAAGAATCCATGAGGTGAGAGGGGAAGAGTAGATTCAACACAGTTTGAGAGGTGTGGTATACAAAGGTTGATGCTGAATAGCTGTAGCTGATAAAAGTTTTGATGCCTGGATATTAGCCCGGAAGAAGTACACGTCAGTCATACTGATGTGAGGCTCTGGTGAAAAGCTTACCTATTAACTGTCACGAAATGTAGTCAGAAGCAGAATCTGGAAATACGCTTTTGTGCTTTTCAAGAGGCATGACATGGCACAAACTTGGCACGTACTGGAGGCTTGGCAGCTCTATAAAGACAATTGCAGCATGCTGCACAATGTCAGTACAGTGAGATCCATGGGCAACTGCTCCAAGCAAAGGAAAACCAATGTCTCAGTGAAAGCTCATGGGATGATTAATGTGAGGCATTTTGAACATTACTAGCAGTGTGTGTAAGATCAAAACCCATTATGCTTCTTGTCGAGGACAATGCCACTGAAGAACTTCCCATAGCATCAGGATTGCCTGCCGTACAAAAATATTACAGTTTCCCCAGCCTTAGATCCAAAGGCCAGGCCCCAAAGATACAGCTCTAAAAGATACAGCTCTAAAGCTGCTCTAAAGGAAGAAGATACCACAAAACAAAATTCCAAACTTAAGGTTTTTCAGTTGCATTGAACAGACTAAAACTGCACTAGATGCAAGAAGCTTTCTAGGATCCTCCCAAAGCTCTGGCAAAGAAATGGGCTTACTGAATGAAATATAATCAAGGTCTGAGAAGGAAAGAGAAGGCACAATGGGGTGTGTAAAGAAATAATTAGAAAAAGAAATCCACAATGCTAACAGATTGCACCAGTTTTAGTAATACTATAGCATACTATAAAGACTGACTAAAGCACTAAAGCATATGAATAAATACTGTGCACTTTATTATTCATACACATTGCTCTAGTGATATTTGCTTTAAAAAAATGAACAAAAAATATTGTTATGTCATATGGTTTACATACCTACCTGTAATAAAACATCATCATCACACATTCCCTGCAACAGAATGGCAATTAGAAACTGGATTGATTTTTAATTGTTTACAAGCATTTGTAATCATCAGTTGCAACAACCTTAGAGCTTTTTCAACAAAGAACATAATGCCCTGGTCGAGATTCCAGGAACATGCCTTGGATTATCTATATGATATGATATCTGTTGTCAATAACTTTTTGGGGACAGCTATGACATAACAGCAAAACATGCCTGCAGTCTCCCCACAGACTACAACAGACAACTGTTCCTAATTTAACCTACCAGTTTGTACCTCCCAATAATAATATAATTTCAAATAAAAAGTCACTTTATGAGACCAAGGTTACAATTAGCACCTGTTAAACTCTTAAGGCAATCTAAGGAAATATCAGTCCTATTACTCAGAAATGCCCTAAATTGGGGTCCAAAACAAAAGAGTATCTCTGCTCATGGACAGTTTGTGGATGCAGAATTTTACCTATCAGTCTCTTTTTTGAAACCCATAGCAGTTAAGTACAGCTTAAACTATAGCACAGTATGTTGAAGCAAGCACCCTTAGAGAAGTTATCCGCAATATTCCAAAAGGGAAATACTAAGAAGACAAGAAGTATTCTTGATGACATCTTATTAATTTAAGTTCCCTTGAGTTCTTTAGACAGAGAAATGTATGTGACACTGACAAGACCATAGCAAGGTTGCAACAGTGGAAATACGCCACTCAGGGTAATAGAGAACCATTATTATTTTCTACTTTGTTCCTGAAAACGCTTTCAAGGGGTTTTCTGAATACAAAACAATATGTCTTTTTATTATCCTTCACTGCAAATTATCTATCCTTTAAAGAATTTCCTGCCTCTTGAGCACACATGAGCTTTCAGCATTTCTTCACAGAGAACTGCTGGACACCTTTTCCCTCCCACAGTTTTAGATTTCATTTTGGCAAAGATAGAAACATGACCTCCGTAGAAGAAAACTCAGTAAACTGCAAACCTTCAAAGCAATATGTGGAAAGAAGTAGAACATGACAGGCTTTCCTCCTCCTTGGTAAGCCCCTAGCAGCCCACAGGTACCCATCTTTAGTTTCCAGGTCTTCTTTTAGTTTCATTTTCATTGAGTAAAAAGAACATCAGACACTGCTAGTCTCATTACAGAATCTTTTTGTGCATTATTTTAATTATTCATAGGTTTATATGTAAAGCTGAATGAAACCATATTAAGTACTAACAGTGCCAGACAATTCTCTGTGGCTGTTAAAGGCATCTTGACAGACAAGATTTGACTTCTTTCTAAAAATATGTAAAGAACCTGGTCCTTAGTCTGGTAACAAAGAATGTCTAAGTGTTTGATATACCAGTATCAAAAAAAAAATAGTGAGTAAAGATGAGTCTCTGCTTATACTATGTTTAGGCAATTTCCAATAAAGTGATAACCATATTAGGGCATGGATTCAAGATATGGGAAGCTGAAAACATAATCTTACTTAATGCTTTCAGTGACATAGAGGGTTTTTTTGGCAGACGTTTGTATTAGTAGTGGTTCTTCTTCCCTGAGTAAAGTTAGTCACATATATGGAAAAGCCTTTTATACTAAAAGCAAGCACTTCAGAGTATAAAGTATGTAGAAAAAACCCCAACTTTTCATAAAGTGGGATGATTCTACTCGATCTGGAGCATTCTACTATCTACTCGATGTAGATAGCATTCAGCCTAGTTTGTTCAATGTGTTTCAAGACAACTTCTGGTCTGTGTCAATAGTGTTGTTTAAGCGTACTTTTATCCAGTCATTGAGACAACCTGTGTGTACCTTTAGTAGTGGGCACTCTTCCCTTCTACACCCTTTACATGCTGCATCATCAAGACACTTCACCCTCTCAAGCATTAGGGTAATTCTTTTGTCCAGGTTGGATGGCAGCAGACAATATTCTTCTCTACTTTCTAAATAAAAAACAAAAATGAAGTATGACTGAAATTCTTCAAGTAACACACTACAGACAGTCTAAAAAAGAGAAGTCCACATGCGGTGACATCAGACACTTGTACATCCTATGCAAATACTATGCCTTCAAGCAGCATCACACTACTCTTTGATGTCAATAAAACACCCCATGAGCCAAATCTTCAGGACAAAATTTTAATTGTATGTTGTAAACCATTATTTGTAGAGCTTTCATTTTCTTTTTGATTTTTGTCCACGCAGGGCAAGAACATGAAAGGTCTTACCATGTCTTCTCAGGGCAATTTATCTCTGCCTCTACTTTGACCTTCAGTTTGTCAGGAATAATAAGCCAAAAAAAAAACCCCAAAAAACAACAACAAAAAAAAAACACAAAAAAAAGACAAAGAAAAAAGATGAATTTTTTTTCCTCTGCACATTAGATTCATCATTCAAAATCTTTCGAGGTGAACGTCCCTCCTATTTGAACAGTCAGAGATTTTATATGAATTTTTGATTTTTTTACTTCTTTTAGATAATTTCATGCCTGGGTACTCCTTTCATCATTATTCCTGTGTGAAGTGGATTTTCCTCCATCTTGAAGAAAATCTCTTTTTGTAGATATGTCATAGCACTTCTTTCATAGATAAATATTCAGAATCAGAGATTTCAGAAAACAAAATTTCTTTTTAAGCTTTCAATTTTCTTTAGATATATTTCTAAGGTTATCACTCATTATAACACTAAAGAAATGGCAGAATCTTTGTTCATGTACCTCTTAACATGTAGGATTATTACTTCCTTTCTTTAAATATGTTTACAGTGAAGTTTCACGACAGTTTTGTAATTTAGATATACAAACAAGCCCATCAAAGTTGAATACAAGACAATATTATATATATGGATTGTTTTCTTCAAAACTTTCTGGTCAGATAGCCTTTAAAATCTCCTTTCTTCCAAAAACATATTTCATATACCTACAATGAGGAAACAGACACAGCTGTGAGTTTGGCAAGAACTGATAGCAGTCCTAACAAAAAGCATGTGAGCAAGGGTTTCTGAGTAGGCCAGAAACCTGAGTACATCTCCACGGCTGCTGGCAGGCTTGCAAGCTGCATTGAAAGCTATGGTTCTTCACCATTATCGCTCAGGTTACCACATCAAAATACATTTAGCACATTACAGAGTGCTGCAGTCATGCATACATTTGCCTTCACAAACAGGAGAAAAAAATACAAGGCTGATTTCTTTTGGCTGAAAGAGTTTCACTTTCATTATATCAACAGTGGAATACAGATACTTTCTGAAATCAATTAACCTCAAAAGGCAGCGTTTAAAAGGCATTCAGTTTGGATTTAGCTTTTATGTGGCTGAAGCTGCATATAATGACTCCTACCTCAAATAAGAACAATGAGCCTCCCAATCTTTTCTCACTCAGTCCACCTCTGAATTTAAATTTCATTTTCATTATTTCAGGCAATAGTTTTCTTCATTAGCAGGAATCTGAAAAATTGACAAGATCGGGTGAAAAGTACAAAGAATAATGTTCTATTGGGTAGTGAATTTGCCCTGATAATGTAGGCTTGACTTCCAACAGAATTTAAAGGTAAGTGCAGGGGGAAATCATATTTTATGCTGATATTACAAAATCGATATTATATCTAAGAATATTTTATTCCAAACCAGCTTCAAGAGTATAAACAAAGGTGGTTTTTTAATGGAAGCCATGTAACAATAGTATTTCAATGTTGTAATATTTTTTCAAAATAAAATTGAAACAAATTTGAGTTTGGTTAAATAAAACTTTCTAGATGGGTAAAGAGCATTCTTCAGACGTTATAAACCAAGTCTATTCTTGACTATACTTTCACACTTGACATTGAAATAGCATACAAATTTCTTTTTTCTTTGATTCTATTTCTTGATACAGTAGGAATCAAACCTATCCAAAATTTATGCTTTTTAGATATCTGTAAAATAATCAAATATGTTGTCTAGAATAAATCATTAGTTATTTTATATCAGTCATTATTTTTGTCCGTATTTGAGTATATTCAGATACAATACTAACCATATAGGCAGAATAGTTTGGGAAATGAGGCAATAAAACAGGATACTCAGCACCAACCTTGGCTCCTTTGCTTTTCTTTCCAAAACTGTCATAGTAATCACAAACACTACTATTCCATATTCAGATAAACTGCTCATCATCTCAGATTACTAAATGAACTGTTCTGGCGGGGGGGTTGGACTAGATAATCTTTCCAGGTCCCTTCCAACTCCTAACATTCTGCGGTTCTGTGATTCTGTGAACTTGGCCAAAGAAAAATAACACCCACTATTATTGAACAGAAAGTTATAAAATGAAGTCAACAAAGGAAAAGTTGAGCCTATTTGACTGCATACAAGAAAAAACTCTCTTAGTAGTCCGCCCTGTAATAAGACTAACTTGAGTGAAACTCAGACAGGTGTTTCCCAGATGAGCCTAAGAAAAGACTTCACAGGAGAGACCTATGTATAGTCCTCTCTATACTCCTAGTTTGTAAAAAATTATTAAAAACTAATTAGAGCCTTTACAAAATATGAAGTATGCACTATTTACACATTGCAGAATGCTTGTTCTCCAGATCTGAGTTGTCTAAATATGTAGAGCTTCTTGCTCAGGTATACTCAGTACAGGTGCTGCTGGAGTGGCAGCTCTGACTCAGCATGGGTGGGAGCAAGAGTGACAGTGGCCAAACCCTTGTATGCACATAGAGAAGCAGCCCACAGTGAGTGTAAAAGACCAGGAGCACAGCAAACAAAGAAGGCAAACAGGACACGCTGTGTCAGTATGCGTGGCAGTTAGCACAGGCAGAGCATGCAGGAAGGGCACAGTCACCCTCCCAGCTCAAGAGACAACCTCAACTAGTGATCATTGCCCACACAGCTAGAAGAGCTCTACCTATGGTTTCCACTCTGCAGAAAACCTTTTCCAGAAGGAATGCAGTGATCCAGGAGCTTCCATGTAAACACGCAGCTGTCCAGGTCTCTGGCTGCAAGGGGTGTCTGAGCCTGTCACTGGTACCAGAGGGTAGCAGAGATAACACCTGTGCAAGGTATGACCAGGTGGAGGATCTGCTCAGTGAGGTGGCAGAGATAAAAGAACAAATGGAAGGGTTAAGGAATATTAAGGAGTGTGAGAGGGAGATAGACTGGTGGAGCCACATTCCACTCTCTCTGAGACAAATGCAGTGGATGGATGGTCCACAAGATGCAGAGGATCCCTCACCAGTAGGCAAGAGGGGGACCTAAGAGATGTGAGGATACAGACAGAGGTCCCCACTCAGGACAGCAGGCAGGTCCTCTCCTGGCCTACCTCACCTTCCCAGGTACCCTTACACAACAGGTATGAGGCTCTGGAACTTGAAGGCCAGAATGATGATACAGATGAAGGTCTATCCAGGGGGTTGCTTGGGGAGAGCCAGCCAACTTCACACATTACAGCTTCCTCTGAGAGGAACAAAGATGTGTAATTGTCATAGGTGACTCCTTTCTGATGGGAGCAGAAGGCCCAGTATGCCAACTAGACCCATTCCATAGGGAAGTTTGCTGCCTCCATGGGGCCTGGGTGGGAGACCTCACTAGGAAATTTCTTGGTCTGGTACAGCCTTCTAATTATTACCCACTATCGATTGTCAGGCTGACAGTGATGAGGTTGCAGAGACAAGTCCAAAGGCAATCAAAAGGAACTTCAGGCCACTGGGGCAATAGGCTGAAGGGATAGGGGCACAAGTAATGTTTTCCTCAATCCCTTCAGTAGCAAGGATGAATGTAGAAAGGAAGAGGAAAGCCCTACTGATTAACATACGGCTCAGAGGCTGGTGCCTTCAGTGGAATTTTGGGTTTTTTGATTGTGGGGATGTTTACATAGCATCAGGCCTGCTGGCAATAGATGAAGCTGACCTGTCTCAAAGGGGGAAAAGAATTCTAGCCCATGAGTTGTCAGGCCTGCCTGACAGGGTTTTAAACTATGTTCAGAGGGGGAAGAGGATAAAACCAGGCTCACTAGAGACAAGACAAGGCGTGGCATGTCAGTGTTGGAGGTGATGTTGATAGCCCAGCTGAAGTGCATCTACACCAATGCACGCAGTATGGGCAACAAACAGGAGGAGCTGGAAGCTATTGTACATAAGGAAAACTATGATGTCACCATCAAGGAAGGACATTGGGATGACTCTCATGATTGGAGTGCTGCAACGGATGCCTATAAACTCTTCAGAAAGGATAGGCACGGAAAGAGAGGCTGTGGTGTGGCTCTGTATGTTACAGGGTGTTTTAACTGTACAAATCTCAATGACAGTGATGATAAGGTTGAATGCTTATGGGTAAGGATCAGGTGAAGCCCAGCAAGGCTGATATCCTGGTGGGAGACTGTTCTAGATAATCCAGCCAGGATGAATAGGCAAATGAAGCATTCTATAAGCAGCAGGCAGAAGGCCCACAGTCACTAGCAGGGCGGGACTTCAATTTACCAAATGTCTGCTGGAAAAAATACACAGTAGAGAGGAAACAGTCTAGAAGGCTCCTGGAGTGTGTGGAAGACAAAATCCTGACATAGCTGGTGAGTGTACCAGAAGTGCCCCTCTAGGCAGAACAGAGGACTGGTGGTAGATGTGGTGGTTAAAGCCTATCTTGGCCATAGTGATCATGAAATCATGAGAATATTTTGATTTATGGTGAAGGAAGGGAGGCAGCAAAACCACTAGTTTAGATTTCTTGAAGGCAGACTTTGGCTTATTCATGACGCTAGTTGAGAGCCCCTTGGGAGACAGTCCTGAGGGGCAAAAGTGTCCATGAAGGCTGGACTGTCTTCAAGAAGGAAATCTTAAAAAGTTCAAGAACAGGCCATTCCTATGGGCAGTAAGATGAGCTGGTGGGGAAGACAACCAGCCTGGCTGAACAGGGAGCGCTGGCTGGGACTCAGGGAAAAAAAGAGAGATTATGAGTTTTGGCAGAAGGGACAGGCAACTCAGTAAGAGTACAAGGATGCTGTTAGGACGTGCAGAGAGAAAATTAGAAAGGCAAAAGTCCAGCTAGAACTTAATTTGGTCACTGATGTAAAAGATAACAAAAATGATTTTACAAATACAGTAGCAGGAAAAGGAAGGCCAAGGAGAACCACCATTGTTTATTGGATGGGAGGGGGGAACATGTCACCAAGCATAAGGAAAAGGCTGAGGTACTTGATGCCTTCTTTTCCTCCGTCTTTTATAGTCAGATCAGCTACCCTCAGGGTAATCAGCCCCTTCAGGTGGGAGACAGGGACAGGTAGGAGAATAAACCCCCATAATGCAGGAGAAAGCAGTTATCAACCTGTCACTCCACCTAGACACTCATAAGTCTGTGGGGCTGGATAATATCCATCCAAGGGTACCGAGGGAGCTGGTGGAAGAGCTTGCCAAACTAGTCTCCATTTATCATCAGTCCTGGTTAACCAGGGAGGTCCCAGATAAGTAGAGGCTAGCCAGTGTGACATCCATTTACAAGAAGGGCTGGAAGGAGAACCACAGGCCAATCAGCCTGACCTCAGTATCACAGAAGATTATGGAGTAGATCATCCTGAGCGCAATCATGCAGCACATGCGAGACAACCAGAGGAACAGGTTCAGGGCCCAGCCAACATGAGGTCATGAAAGGCAGGTCTGCTGCGTTTTTCTTAGAGATGGTATGATGTGGCTCCACCAGTCTATATCCTTCTCACACACCTTGATATTCCTTAACTCTTCCATTGCCTCTTTCAGCTCTGCCATCAGGCTGAGCAGATCCTCTAACTAGTCACACTTCACACAGGTATTATCTCTGCTATACTTTGGTACCAGTGACAGGTACCAACCTGATCTCCTTCATTATCTGCTGGTGAAGGGTTTAGAGCACAAGTCTTATGAGGAGCAGCTGAAGGAACTGGGTTTGTTTAGTCTGTAGAAGAAGAGGCACAGGGGAAACCTTCTCACTCTCTACAGCTACCTGAATGGAGGTTGTAGTGAAGTGGGGGTTGGTCGCTTCTCCCAAGTAACTAGCAAGAGGAAAAGAGGAAATGGCCACAAGTTGTGCTAGAAGAGGTTTAGATTCGATATTAGGAAAAATTTCTTCACAGAATCACAGAATCATTACAGTTGGAAAGGACCCTCAAGATCATCTAGTCCAACAGATAGCCCTACACTACTCTTATCCCTAGATCATCCCCCGAAGAAACACATCAATCCTCTTCTTAAAAACCTCCAGGGATGGTGACTCCACCACCTCCCTGGGCAGCCTATTCCAGTATCTAACCACTCTTTCAGTAAAGAAATTCTTTCTAATATCTAATCTAAACCTACCCTGGCACAGCTTAAGCCCTTTCCCTCTAGTCCTGTCACTAGTCACAAGGGAGAAGAGGCCAACACCCGCCTCCCTAGAATGGCCTTTCAAGTAGCTGAAGAGAGCG
>VWZX01007732.1:90001-119885 GCA_013399015.1 Galbula dea
ATGCCACTGTCCATGTCCCTGACGAAGATGTGGAACAAGACTGTCCAGTACTGATCCTTGAGGGACTCCACTTGTCACTCACCTCCACCTCAACATGCATGCATTGACAGCCAGCCTTTGGGTACAGCTGTCAAGCCAGTTCTTTATCCATTGAGTAGTCATTAATTGAACCCATATTCTAGAAGCTTGGAGACCAGGATGTCATGCAAGACAGTGTCAAAGGCTTTGCTCAGGTCCAGGGAAACAATGTCAGTTGCTCTTCCCCTGTCTATTGATGTTGTGACCTATTCATAGAGGGCCACCAGGATCATCAGGCACTGTTTGCCCTTGGTAAAGATGTGTTGATTATACCAAATCACTTCTTCACTATTCTTCTGCCTCAGCAGTGTCCCCAGGACAATCTGCTCCATGATCTCACTAAGCACAGAGGTGAGACTGTCTGGCGTATAGTTCGCCAGATCATCCTTCTTTCCCTTTTTAAAAATGGGGATTATGTTTCCCCTTTTTGCAGTCAGTGGGGACTTGACCACACTGCCATGACTTTTGGATTACAATAGAGAGTGGCTTAGCAACCTCGTCTGCCAATTCTCTCAGTACCCGTGGGTGTATCCCATCAGGTCCCATGGACTTGTGAACTTTCAGGTTTTTCAGATGGTCATGAACCTAATCTTCACTTACCATGGGCAGTTCTATCACAAAGAATGACTTACTGCACTTAATTTTGTATGTTTATACTTAGCAAATTTGTCAATTCCTTTCACAGACAGTAGAATGCAACACTCACTTCTCAAATATGACTCATATAGAAAGGGGAGATAAATAGTGTCGTGGATGCGTAATTGTTCTGTAAGCTGGGTTTCTGGAAAAAAAAAACCAAAACCCAAACAAACAATAACAGAACAGACACCTGACACAGGAAATACCATACAGAGGGTACTTGAAAACAGAGCTAACAACTTGTATAAATTTGTCATGGTTTAGACCAAGACAGCAGCTAAGCCCCATGAAAGCCATTCGCACTCTGCCCTCTACCCCTTCCCCTTTGGTGGGATAGGAAGGAGAATCAGGAGCAAAATGTCAAACCCCATGGAGCTGTGACAAAGAAATTTTAACAGACCAATACAGAGAATAAAAAAAACAACAGGACTACCAAGAAAACTAATTAAGTAATTCATGAAGATGTGATTTAAAACCTCACTGCTCACCAACACGACAGCTAAAAACCACAGCACCAGCCCCTTACTATGCAGCAGGCATTACATCGGTATGGTATAAAATAGTGCATTGGCTCATTCAGTTATCTGTCCTGGATGTGGCCCCTTCCAGCTTCCTGTGCCAAAATTAACTCTATCCTTGTTGACAGGATAATTGTGAGACTCGTAATCCTATTTTACAGACTTTGTTTTCCTGAAAAGTTTGTCACCTCGTACTTCTGCCTCAAGTCCAATGAACTGATGAAAACAATATTAATGCATTACAATTGGTACAAAGTACACTAGTTCTTCAAAATTAATAACATTAAGTGCACTGATATGCTTATGAAACAGTATCTATGAGCTTGTAGACCAAAAATCTAATAAGTATGAGCTTACCTAGAGCTACAATAAGTAGAATCATAAGCTCTGAGGAAATGGGAGACTTAAGACATTATGATCAAGAGATAAAGAAAGTCACTTGAGTAAGCACAGTCTTTGTGAAAGAGATGCTCTTATAATGTAAAATATCTTTTTAGAAAAGTCAGGAAAAACTCTGGCATACCCCAGCAATAACTTTAAAAGCATGGTACGTTAACGTACTACCTCCTTCACTCTATCTCTAATTTCCACTTAGTTGAATGAGAAGTTGAGATCACCCAGACTTTGTTTGAGCTTCCTCCAATATAGAGGAGTAATATCTGAAAACAGCTTCAGAAAATAACATCAGTCATCAATCATTCTCTGTACTCATAAATGTAAACAGCTGACATCACAATCCTGGTAAATTTGGTGAGTTAAACAAACTCCAGGCAAAATGAGCAATTAAATAATCTTTACATATTAGAAACTAAAAATGGAAGCTATTTCTCAAAGAACATCATATGACAAGAGCAAAACTAAGGTATGTGAACCAAAAAGTTTCCCAGATGACTAATTGTTAATTTAGAAGCGGGAGCAAGCTGTGTTTCTGTAAGGAAAGAAAGCAATGCAACAACCAGCAAGAAAGAGGAATGCTAAGCAAACACTCAGTTCCCTCACCAAGATAAATACTGTTCTTCCCTCTTCCAAAAACTCTGGAACTAGGAACCAATAGGTTGGGAGAAAAGTTATGCTCAAGGTGGGGTGGTGGGTGAGGGAAGAGAAATTGCTCTTCTAGGTGCAAAGAACTTAGCAAAGATGATGAAGGGGGTGGAATGTCTTCCTTATGAGGAAAAGCTGAGGGATCTGGGTCTCTTTAGCTTGGAGGAGACTAAGGGGTGTCCTCAGATATCCTTTTAAATATGTGAGGCATGAGTGCCAATATGTGAGGCATGACCCAGTGACAAGACAAGGGGCAATGGTTGTAAGCGGAAGCATAGGAGGTTCCGTGTGAATACATGTAGAAATTTTTCCCCAGTTCAGGTGCCAGAGCACTGGAACAGACTGCCCAGAGAGGTTCTGGAGTCTCCTTCTATGGAGATATTCAAAACCCATTTGGACATGTTTCTGTGTGACCTGGTCTAGGGAATCCTGATGTGTCAGGGGGGTTGGACTAGATCTTTTGAGGTCCCTTCCAACTCCTAACACTCTGTGAAAGCAAAAAAAAGAAAACCCAAACAAACAAGGAACAAAACAACAAGAACAACAAAAACCAACACCACCACAAAACCAAACAAAAACATACACACAATAGAAATATCTACTCAAAGATCTTGTCCAAAAAGCCTAACAGTACCAAGACAGATAACAGCATCATACTAGATATTCCAGTCCTAAGGAGTTAAACAGCATTGGCCAAGTTTATCAAGACATAGCTTCTACTTACATACAAGCTTACAGGTAGATATTCCAGATGCTCCTTTTAGATGACAAACATTGGTCTAAGTATACTGAAAAAGCAGCTGAAACAACATCTTCAACCTTTATTGAGTCTTCTGCCTGTGCTTTAGAAGAATGTCAGCTAGCACTCCATTTAGCGAGCCTCTTCAGAAAATGGCCACTAGATTAAGCAAAAGAGTATTTGGTTTATAGTCCTCACAGTTCAAGGGAAATAAACCAAACAGAGCCCATGTTGTTCAGTCTTGGCAACATCAGGACACTACAGCACTTTAACACAGAAATAAAGGTTAAATTCCTTAGAAAGTTAATAACAAAAATGAAGTTTCTATTGACAATAGTTAGGGGACAGAGAATCAATTTGTTTGTTTTGTTTGGGTTTATTTGTTTTGGGTTTTTTTTAAAACATTTAATTGAGCCCACACAATTCTCCTATCTAGCTTTCAAACTTTGTTTTTCAAATCTCCACCCTGAAAGGAGCAGGTAAACTTACTTTTGTAAGTTTTTGTGTTCATACCATATTTATCTTCCACATTTGTAGTTGGTTCAGTCATGAGACAAGGAAAAGCTGTAACCAGTGACCACAGTCACATATCTTCCATTACTAAGATAAGATTTAAGTGTATCCCAAGATAGGGTAACAGTTAAAATTTAGTCTGAGAGATGATTATCTCAGATAAAATTCCCTCCCTACAGTCCTTCACAGTTACAGATAACAAATTTTTAAAAAGTAACAATGAGGAAAATATTCAACACAACAGGTAAGGTTTATTGGCAGACATTGTTTCCAATGACAAATAAACTGGTTTCTACTTCTTTGCAATTTAGGAACTGATGGTAGAGATCACTTAGGTAGGTTTCCACTTTCATGCAAGGCTTGCTTTCCAAGTGGCCTTAATTGTTACTGTACTTTATGGAATAGTGCTGTAATCAAATTATTATATATGAGTAGTCTAGTCGTAGTCAAAATTTGAATGCACATAAACAGAGAACACTGACATATCTAAAATTTTATGTCACCCTTGAAGACCTAACACAAAAGGTTACAAGTGGCCTTAGACTACTTTTAATATTAATTTTAATATTCCTTATTATTTGAAAACAAAAGTGTACTCTTCTGTATCAATTTTGCTTAAGAAAAGAGTCCAGAGTATAACCGATGTTTGAAAAGAGTTGATGGAAACATGTAATGTTCAAATTCACACTAAGTAATATTCCATTGGATTAAACCAACAACCTTGTAACGTATATCTTAAAGCTTATTGACTGGTTAGAAGGTGAGCAAAGTGAAAATACTGTTAATGTTGCATTACAGGATTTTTGCTGAGATGTCAGCTGTCTTCTCTCCTGTATAGACTACTGTGGCATACAATAAGGCATGACACGCTGCTCTTTAAATAAGTAAAACATAAAAATAAGAAAACAGTCATGTTTTAATAGCTCTCTGTAAGGTCTCTAAGAATTGAGTGTATTATATGGACAGTCAAGTTATAAGTACAGTAAATTACATAATACAAAATAAATCAAATTATTAAAGGCATGTACCCTTCAATGTCACTTCAATATTTGAATTCAATTTCCAGAGGAAATGCAAGGCTTCAGATTATTCTGATAAAATATGTTCTTGTTGTCAAGCATCTAACTGGGTAGAGCAATACGTAGTAAGACCATATGGAGAAGACTTAAAAAATAGGGTTGCTTAAAAGAATGGCGAAGCACTACTGAATATTGTAGAGATAGAGGGATGTAGGAAGGGAGAAATGGATGGAAGGAAGGAGGGAGAGACAGATGAAGACAATTTTAATAGGAGCTGACTCAAGCAGTAATGCATCATATGAGTCAGAAAATTAAAAGGGTTTTGCAGTTTTCCAAAATAAATCTCATGTACCAAGAACATTAAGTGTACAACAAAACAAAATCCAGTGTTTCATACTTATATAAGCATATACAGCAAATTAATTCCTCAAGCTATATGTGAACACACAGTCTAGTTAACGCAAGACACTCATTTTAGGGGTAGAGGGAAAGGGGAAGTGTTGACTAGACACCAACAATACATTAGACACAAGTACATTTAGACCTTGAAATGATGATCAAATCAAACTAGAGTATTTTATCACCCATGTACATTAATCACCTCAAGTTTTTGCGTTCCTTTATGTTTATTTTTTTTAAAACAAGAGTCATTTAAAAAAATAACGATTTACAAAAATACTGACAATGGCTCACATTTCGACAACATCAATACTTTCCTCCTCTTTTGATCTCTTCTACCATCTCAGCAGTATCTCCAACAGTTTTTCTCAGTAACTACACACTGTTCAGGCTCCTTTTGCATAAGATCGACTGAAAATGTGCTTGGACTCGGTCCGCTGATACATTTCAAATCAATTACATCCGAAAGCTTCTGGTTCTATGGAAAGGTTGAAAAGGCTTTTTTAAGGCCCACATCAGTATTGGTGGTTTCTGCTTATTTTTTTCTGGAAATAGCACTGCTTCTGTTTCAGGGGTAGGAAATCGTACTTTATAGACTTCAGGGTAAGATTTCTGAAACTAGAAAAATACATCAATTTAAATGAACAATTCACTCAAACTTGTAATATAAAAAACCTATTAAAGTGCAACCTCCACCTCCAGAGTAAGAAAATTATTACTTTCTCTAACGGATTTTCTATACCTCTGTGTAGAAAGTCAGGTGATACTTTCTAGCATGGATTGATTCATCACAGTACCTCTGTTCCAAATTATTTGAAAGTTTGAAATCTCCAAGAGTGCCTATTATATTAAATCTACTACTACTACTATTCCTTCTCAAGAGGAATACATGCCTAAGACTTGATGAAGCTTTTTAAGTTAAAATTAAAGATTGTGGAGAAATTTTTATTTACTTGCTTGAGCTTCTTCTTCTTATCTTTCACAGATATTTCTTTATTCATTGCAATTTCTTCCAATAAAGCTGCCAGTGTTTCTTGAGAGCCAGTTGGCCTTTGGTGTTCAAAGTCATCTGAACTGATTTGGTGACAAGATGATGGAGGAGGAAAAGTTGCATCAGTATCAGCTCCAGCATACTTCTTCTGAAGAAAGAGCAAAAAATGAGCAGCTATGTTTTCTGCAATAAATTTGTAAAAGCTGGCTTAAACAGTTTGACCACCTGAAGTCGTTAGGTAGAGAAGACCCTAAATTATATGTCCTATCTCCTGCACTAACTGAGTTCTAGTAAGTCAAAAAACATGGCATAAAGGAAGCCTGTTTAACTCCTGGAATAAGTTAAAAAGTTTCTTTTCCAGTAAAAAGTAAAGATGAAAGAACTAAAAGTAGCTTTGATTAAAACAGAATACGGTATCAGAAAACAGAAAAAGAGTTACAAAGAAGCTGAGCAACTAACAATGGCTCTAAAAGAAAATCAGAACATTAATGGAACACTTTTTAACCATTCTCCATTATCTTCACAAATAGTTTGCCCATTACATGAAGAAGACAGGGCTGACGAACAGCAAAACATATTTTTCTCGTTTTGTCTCTAAATCATTCAAGATCTGCTTAGTTTCATTTAAACATAGTTATAGTTGAATATCAGCAGTCAAAATTAACTAGTGCTTCATAAGCTAGCAGAGACAGAAAAAAATCTTTAAGAATTGTTAAACCACCAAGCATAAAGGATAAGTTGATCTAGAAGCACAGAGTCATCAGAGGCTTTTTACACTAGATACGTACTTGGACTCTCTGGAGATGTACAATATGATCCTCTATAGAAGATTTTAAAGTGGAAGAAACACTTAAGATTTCTTGATAATTGTCCATGAGAAAATATACTAATTTAGCAGCAAGCAGTTCATCCAAGTCCATTTCATCCTTTGAGCAGAGAATAGATCGGGAAAACGTCTGTACCATCTGAGAAAAAAGAAAACAAAGAAACAAACAAAGAAAAAGCCCATATAATTTTTGCATATTTTTCTGTTTGGGGATAGAGGGTGAAGAATTAGATTAAGTTTAAAAAGTGATCTTTTACAAAAAAGTATTTTAGCAGCACAATAGGTACTATACTTCGAACACATTCATATATTTTAAAAAGAGTATTCTGTATAGTGACATTATCTGAGTGAACTGAAGATGACTTTTGACTCATATACATAATCTGATCCTGACTTTAGATTTCGAATGGCTGAATTCCATTTCATTCTCAAGACTTTGTCAAACAGCCATTTCATATATTTTTGGCAGTTTAAAAGGGCACAAATATTTCAGGGGTTTTTAATAACACAGGAATTTAACAGAAGTTAAGCACCAGAGGGAAAACAATATCATTATTTTGAAATCATTAAACCAAATTTCAAGTACAGCTCATTTCATGATGTCTCATTCTCAAGCATTCAGTTACAAGAGTTTTCTGTGTACCAGTCATGTCTAATATCAACAGCACAGAAGGCATCCAAGGTTTTCTGTTGTGTACCATAGATTACACTGCTGAATTAAAACTTAGTGCAAAATACTTGGACTGTGAAGGATTCAATTCTAACAATAGCATCTAGATTATAACATAATTATTTTAACCAAAGACCATTTACAGTTAATTAAAGTATAACCTTAGTATTTTGTTTTAATAATAAAATGTTTGACTTCTATTCACAGTTAATTAAATACTTTATTGCTATGGAATAAATTTAGATTTATGCATGCTACTTATGGGGTTTTTAAAGATTTGCTCTACAGTTTAGTTTTCTGTTGCCCTTCTTGCAAAAGATTAGAAAATTAATAAAAACAAATACATGTTCTCAGCCAGTCATAATTCCGAAGTTATACCTAATAACTTTGTAACACCATGCTGTCGCAAAAATCAGTGATAATTCTAAAAGTAGTCCTACAGAAAAAGTATTAGCAAAAATTAGGGCTTTGTCAAAATCTGATTAAAATTACTTCCAGATATGGGGAAAAAAATAATACTGAAATAAACTGGTAGGACTTGGTTTGGTTTTTTTTTTAAATGGCTGAAAAAAGGTATATCAAAACATCCAGCTTCATTCAATTCTATTTCTAACTATAACTGAAACAGGCAGTCCTTGTCTCTTACACTGTCTGCAGTAAAGAACACCACCAGAGACATTATGTATTGTATTTTTTTTTCTACTCAATAGTGAAATTAGTGGTGAATTAATTTTGAAAGATGAGGAAACCCCCAAATTCTGAGTCAATTCTTTCTTCACCCACAACTTGCAAAGAAATCCTAATTTATTCAAATTCAGAGTAGCTTTCCACAGATCTAGAACAGACAAACTGTTCTTCAAAAAAGCAAACAATATTTTGTGTACATTCTCCAGTAATAATCTTTTATCTGTGCTACTTCAAAAGCTTTCTCTAGACGTTTTGTCTTAGTCTATACGTACCAAGGCTCTGGTCCTTACTGATTCAGAAAGAGGTGGCAAATCCTTGTTAAAGCTAATTCTTGCCATCATCCTCACCAACAGCTGTAGTCTTTTCCGATTTTCTGGTGGCAGCAGGAGACAAGATATCTGAAGAGCTTCTATGGCCTTGCTGTGGTTTTGCAGTAGACCTGTTTTATACATGATCAGGAGATTGGATATACTTCTCAATTATATATTTCCATAAAATTTAACATAACATTACTGAATCTGTCTCCCCAAATTCCTTTTCTATTAATTTGAATGCCTTAGAACTCCACTCCCCAAAGAGTCTAGAAAAATACCCCAAGAACTAGACTACTAGAACAGAAACTACCTTGTTTATTCACAAGACTTCCTTTTGATCCATTGAGAGTTAGTAATAACTATAACTGACAACTCTAAATATTAGTAGACACGAAAAACTACAATGTTTTGGTTCATCCTTTGATCTTTTATAATCCTCTGCTCTAAACACAACTGAGATGTATGCACAGGTACAGCAACTACATAAAATAGTTAAGTCTGGGGTAACAATCAGAAAAATCTAAACAAAACATTTGCTTATGCATCAGTAACAGCTATGACAATACTGACATGTGCCTCATACTACAAATGTTAAATCTAGGACTAATTCTATTTACAAACTATTGAGAGAACACAAAATGTGAGCATGGCAGAGATTGTTGAAAATTGGACAGGCATAGTGGAATCTGACAGCACCCAGAAAGAGGTCTCATCAACAAGAAAGATGACAAAGACATATACTCGGGGTTTTTGCCATATTATAAAGGTTGGAATGTATCTCTAGACATTTTCTACATCGCTCCCTCTGCGCAAAGCAAGGTTGTCTACAAGAAGATGTCCAGGACTATGCCCAGTCAGGTTTTTAATATCTCCAAAGATGAAGATTCCACAGACTCTTTGGACAACTTCTTCCAGTGTTCCAGTTCCAATTAAAAAAGCTATTTTTGGATGTATAAATGAAGTTTCCTTTATTTCTGTTTATACACATTGCCTCTTGTTCTGTTATTGGATATCTCTGGTAGAAGTCTGGCTCCCTTTTCATTACTCCTCCCGTATCAGTCTTTTATACACACTAAGAAGATCCTCCCTGAGCCTTCTCCTCTCCAGGCTAAGCAGTCCTGCTATCAGTCTTTCCCCATATTACAGACACTCCAAGCCCTTAATAATTTTTGTGACCCCCTCACTGGAATCACTGTCTAGTGCTGAGGAAAGATCTTCCTCAACCTGCTAGCAATGCTCTTAAAGCAGCTAAGGATGGTGGTAGTCTTCTTTGCCACAAGGACACATCACTGGCTTATGGTCACATTAGGGTCCACAAGGACTGCCAAGTCCTTCTCAGAAAAGCTGCTGTAAAGTTAGCCACTCCCCTCATGCACTGGTGCATGAGGTTACTCCTCCCCAGGAGAGGACTTGGCATTTTCCCTTATAGAACATTGTGAGATTCCTGTTTGGCCATTTCTCCAGCCTGTCAAGGTCCCTCTGCATGGCAGTACCACTCTGCTGCATGAGCCACTCTTCCCCATTTTGTATTGTCTCCATACTTGT
This sequence comes from Galbula dea, assembly GCA_013399015.1. Lineage (NCBI taxonomy): Eukaryota > Metazoa > Chordata > Aves > Piciformes > Galbulidae > Galbula > Galbula dea. Next base: position 99,981 of record VWZX01007732.1, read on the forward strand.
TTAGGGCACACTGCCCTTGTCTACAACAGCCATGTCCCACAATCAAGGTAATTAATGAAGTGTTAACCTCTGCTGGCTCCATTATCAGCCCTAGGATACTCCCTGCTAATTAACCACCAGGTGGACTTTATGCCACTGATCACAAACCTTAAAGCCCAGCAGTTAAGTCTACTTCTGGTCTACCTCACTACTCACTTATCTAGTCTGTACTTCCTCAGTTTGCCTATAAGGATATGGTGGGAGACAGTGTTGAAAGCTTTAGTACAGTTTGCATAAACAGCATCCATCATGCCAGTCAACTCCACACTGTACAAAAAGTGAAGGATGTTTGTTATTAAAAAAAAGAAGTGTGCAGTAATAAGTAGGGCAGTCAAACCAGAAACATTCCAATAAAAGTTGAAAGGACTATAGATAATTTCATTTTCAAAGGAAATTTTTTTCTAATGTCATAGAAAGATTCTGCAAGTACACTAGTGCAAATGTTTAGAAAGGGCCCCAAGAAATAATAACCTTAATGAGATTTGTACACAAAGAAACATTATAACTTGAGAAACTTTAATCTTACCAAGTTAGTAAAATATCTGATGATCACTGGTATCTTAGTCCTATTTTCTTAGCTATTCTGAAAAATAACTACAGCCAGCCTCTTGGAAGAGGACTGCTATAAACAGTCTTCATTCAAAACCAGAAGCAAATGAGGCATCTTGATATGGTTACACAAATTGCAAATGATTATCTGATTTCTGCAAATATTTCTCAGCTTTTAGATAGAGCTTTTAGACACATACAAATCACATCACTGCTGCCTCAAAAGACTAAAAACAAAATCTGAAAACACTTTCTTTGCCATTTCCTGAAGTCTTCCACAAAACAGAAATTTCATCCACTGAAGGCAGAAAGAAGTCCTATAACTGTGGAACGCTTGCAGTTCCCTGAGGGTAGCAATAGGGAAAGTAAAAGACTGAAATCTTGGTTTATTAATGTCTTAAGATGGAGAATTATTGTCAATTTAGCAAGCCATACTCCATTAGAAAACCACAGAAATGCAACTGCAGATGTGGATCTGCTTTTCCATATTTTGTAAATGCATAACTTGCTATGCAATTACTGCTTCAGTGGGAGCATTCAGTATTAACATCGACACTTACTGCAAAATAATATTCTATGGTATATGCATTACCCTCTACATTTATGTACAGCTTCATAATGGTCTGTACACTAGCTTTACTGTTAAGATTTCATTACATATAAGCAGAACCCAAAACTTTCCTCTTTCAGCTGATGCCACAAAAAAATCCCTTCCTCCTCCTCCTCCTCTCCTTCTGCCTTCAAGAATTAGACTGAATCTCAAAAGAGAGTATGAGTGATTAGAGAAGACCTTGCTACCAAAACTACAGATGAGGCATCTCAACAAGTAAACATAACTTGTTTATTTTCTTACTGCTGGTTATAAGTAGTTCCCAGTACAAAAACGAGTTAGGCTTCACCACACTGAGTTGCCTTCTTGAACTCCCCCCACTGGCTAGAAAGGGAAATAGTCTTCAACTATCAAAAAAGTAGAAAAGCACCTGGGGATCATCTGGCCCAACCCCATCGCAGGTCAGTGTTGGGGGGGCCGCTGAGGGTATCTAACTGAGGTATCTCAAATCATCCCACTAAGGCCAAACACAGCTTTTTAGTCACTCAAATAGCTGTCTTAGGTGTCTGGAGGAGGCTTGTTTAGGCAAGACTTCTAGAGGAACATGACATTCTCAAACACACCCTGCCAATACTTTGAAGTAAATTGTGTAAGGATGAAGATGGAAAACAAATTAGTGCAGCCCTTGAAAGCCTCTTTTCCGATGCTTGCCTTTTTTTTTTGTTGTTAGTAAGGAAAGATGGCATATTAACACTTTTTTGTGAAACAGACCACAAAGTAATTTTTTTACTTTTTGATACAATGCACTATTTCCACATAAACATTGCCATGATTTTTTTCTTATTATATTTGCATCTATGAAATACTTCAAAATCAAATTCTTAAAACCTGAAAGGTGTGAAATATAATGGAAAAGCAAAGAAAAAGAGAATATGAAAGGAGAAGAAGTATTTTTATATCTGTTTTCTAAGAAAATGAAGTCAGGAAACTATGTTCAGTTTGAAGCAAGACTGTCAACTAACAAAGTAAAAAAATACTAAATTTCATAAATAAAAAACTTATTCTGAATACCATTTTCATCTCAATAGTTTATTAAAAACAGTTGTTCCCACTTAAACAAGCACAAAAAACAGACATGCTACAAAACATGCTTATTTTTCAACTCAGCTGTTCTTTTCTGAAATGAAACCGTAACATGTAATCAAATATTTTCACATTTAGTGTCTTTCAATGGGCCATCTGCAGCTACAAGATAAGTGAATTTAATATAGTGTGAACTCTTTAGAAGTTATATTTAATAATTAAACAATTCTTTCTTTAAAGCACTAAATTAGTTGATGTCTATTCTAAGTTTAAGCAACGAAGGATTTCAGTTTCTTTCAGTTCTCAAATTGTCAGGGTAAAGAGCAGTCCTTACAACCCCTAATCCTTTTTAATCTAGACTTCAGCCAAGCAATTTCTAAAAGTCTATGAGAGTTTTTAGGACATTTACACATTTGTAAAAAAGAAAAATCTCTTTAAAATCCATCTGTTAGGTGTGGTCATGCTAAGCAATGAACAGAAGCCTTTAAAAATTATAATGACAAACTATGGAAGATTTTTGAACAAGAATACAGCTGCCTGGTAACATGAAATAAATTTAAATATTAAACTGTTCTTTATGTAGAAAGGACAGGACAGCTTCTAAAGAAATGAGATTTCATACTGTTTAAGTATTGTAAATTAATTCCAGGATATCAATTCAAAATATTTTTGTTTCAATTACATCCCAAACTACTTACCTAGCACACTAACAAAAACATCAAAAAAATGAAATGTAAGAAGAGGTTCTTTCATTTGGCCAAAGTATTCCACTATAGTTTTGAAGACATCTCTTTCAAATCCTGAGTATGCAGGCTGCTTCAAATCTGAGTAACTGGGCCCTACAAAGAAGGAAAATAATAGTAAAAAGAGAGTAATTTACAGCAAACAACCTGATTACTATTTTCTGCTACAGATAATAAAAATATCACATAGGAAAAAAACCAAACACCAAAGCTTAGACTCATTCTTCAAAATATGAAATAAGTTGTATTGATCTGTTTATCTGTTTCCAATAGATCTAGTGAAAACATATAGTAGAAGGAAATTATTAATAGAATAGTTAAACATTACATATGTTTCACTGAAATAAGCTCCACTGACAGTCTAATATATGCTGGTAGATATTTTCCAACCTTGTTTAAGGCAGTGATCAGAAAAAAATATTGACTGTGAATACAAAGAGGATTTGATAAAACAAAAAAGACACAGATCAATTCACAGGAGTGGGTGGTTTGGTTTTTTCCCACTTTGGAGTTTACTTACAGTTTATTAGACATTTCATGGCCGATAATATCCAGTGAGGTAGTTCTTCTGCATAGGGGAGAAACAGACAGAAATTAAAAGGAAAATAAAACAAAAGAAAGCAAAGCAAAACAACAACAACAAAACAAAAAAACCACCAAAACAACAAAAAAAACCCACCCAAAAACCAAAATCCAAAACCAACACAGACAAAACTGTTAAAATGTAAGATAAAAGTGAAGCTGAAAAAATAGTTTCTCCTATATGATAGATTGACTGACTGCAAAGCAGGCTATACCTTAATGCATGATTTAGGTTGAATTACGCCTCTATTATAGTACTTCCAGTACTCCATATCAGCCAATAATGCCTACTGCTCTTCCAACTCAATCACAAATCCTTAACCTGCCCTGCAAAAATCAGCCAAATTAGTTCAAATTATATATTCATTAATGCATTACAGTGACATGTTCACTTTGCATTGAAGATGATGAAAAGCATCAGCATTGCTCCAGTAGTCTTTAAAACAAACATGTATATGCTCTGGAAGAGGTTTCATTCACAGATCAAACCAGATTTGAATCTCGTATTTCACTTCTCTACAAATCCTGGGAAAAACATAGTGGCAGTAATATTTTAAGTAATATATCACAGCAGCAAAGGTGCTTTACTTTCTTCCTGATGTGCAAATTAGTTCTAAACTCCGTACTAGTTTCAAAGAACATTGACCAAAAACCCGAAACTGAGATATGTTAAGCATCTCTCAGTACACATTTTGGTTCCTTTCCAATTTTCAATACATATTTCTTTCATACAAACACTTCAGCTCAGGCAGTTAAGGGATGTGCTGACAAAGTCATCCTGAAGTGAATAACAGCCTAGAGAGGTGGGCCCATGCCAAAATCAGGGAGTTCAACAAGAACAAGTACAAGGTCCTACATCTGAGTCAGGGCAATCCCAGGCACAGATACAGGCTGGGAGAACACTGGCTTGAGAGCAGCCCTAAGGAAAGAGACTTGGGGGTACTGGTGGATGAGAAGCTTAACATGAACCCCCATGGTGCACTTGCAGCCCAGAGGGCCAACCATATCCTGGGCAGCATCAAGAGGAGCATGGTCAGCAGGTCAAGGCAAGGGATTCTCCCCCTCTACTCTGCTCTCGTGAGACCCCACGCATCCAGTACTGGAGCCCCTATTACAAGAGGGATATGGAACTGCTGGAGCAAGTCCAGAGAAGGGCCACGTGAATGATCAGAAGACTGGAGCACCTCTCCTACAAGGACAGACTGAAAGAGTTGGGGTTATTCCATCTGGAGAAGAGAAGGCTCCGAGAAGACCTTCTTGTGGCCTTCCAGTACCTGAAGGGGGCCTACAAGAGAGCTGGTGAAGGACCTTTTAGGATTTCAGGTAGTGACAGAACAAGGGGGAATGAATGCAAGCTAGAGGAGGGTAGATTTAGATTAGACATTAGGAGGAAGATCTTCACCATGAGGGTGGTGAAACAGTAGGACAGGTAGCCCAGAGAGGTTGTGGAAGCTCCCTCCCTGGAAGCTTTTAAGTACAGGCTGGATGGGGCTCTGGGGAACCTGATCTAGTAGCTGGTGTCCCTGCAAGGCAGGGGGATTGGAACTAGATGATCTTCAAGGTTCCTTCCAACTCTGACAATTCTATGATTCTATTCTATGATTAAAGGATTCATAATTTCCCTCTCTTTATAAGTGAAAAGTTGCTGCCCTTTCACTTTTATCTTTCAACCCTGCTAAAACAGGAATATGTTTAAGAGAGTGAATATGGAATAAACACTGATTCTTAATTGGGATGTCTGAGGATAACAATGGTATACCTTGTAAATACACTGGTATAGATGTGGTCATACAAGTATAAAGATGGTATATGTTAGTATAGATTAGAACTGCTGAGGGATTTTATGCTATTAAACTGCAAGATTGAAAAAGTAAATGAAAACTTCTAAAATACTCACTTGATTTGTCTTCCAAAATGACAATGCCTTGCTTATTGACACTGTACACATTTTGGACTATATGCTTTGAATTCACAAGTTTTGTGTCTAACACTTCATCCAGAGAATCCAAACCCAAGACCTTTTGTAACCTGTAAAAATAGATAACACATGGCTTATACATCACCTAATCTGAAAAAGGCAAATGTGTAGTGTTAGGATAGATAAGATTCTGAAAAAGAGACCTCTTCATTTCCTAAAATCATAGAGTATCTCCAGTTGGCAAGGACCCAGAAGGATCATTGAGTTAAACACCCTGCTCCTTGCAAGACAACCTAAAACTAAACCACAGAATTAAGAGCATCGCCCAGATGGTCCTTGAACTCTGACAGGCTTGGTGTGACTGCTTCCCTGGGAAGCCTGCTCCAGGGACCAACCATTCTCTCAGTGAAGAATCTTTTCATAATGTCCAATCTGAACTTCCTCTGATGCAGCTTCATTCTGTTTCCTTATGTCCTACCACTGGTCATAATTTTTGATCATAATAAACCCATGCAACGTTATAGGCTTCGGGAAGAGTGGCTGGATTGCTGTCTGTCACAGAACGACCTGGGGGTGCGGGTTCATAGTCGACTGAATATGAGACAACAGCGTGCCCAGGTGGCCAAGAAAGCTAATAGCATCTTGGCCTGTATCAAAAATAGTGTGACCAGTAGGGCCAGAAAAGTGATTATTCCCCCGTACTCAGCGCTGGTGAGGCCACACCTGGAATACTGTGTTCAGTTCTGGGCCTCTTGTCACAAGAACGTAGAGGTATTAGAACATGTCCAGAGAATGGCAACGACGCTAGTGAGGGGTTTGGAGCACAAGTCTTACTAGGAGCGGCTGAGGGAACTGGGGTTGTTCAGCCTGAAGAAAAGACTCAGGTGAGACATTATTGCTCTCTACAACTACCTGAAAGGAGGTTGTAGTGAGATGGGAGTAGGTCTCTTCTCCAGGGTTAACAGTGAGAGGCTGAGAGGAAATGGCTTCAAGTTGAAGCAGTGGAGGATCATATTAGATATTAGGAGAAATTTCTTTACTGGAAGAGCTATTACGTCTTGGAATAGGCTGCCCAGGGAGGTGGTGGAGTCGCTGTTGCTGGAGGTGTTTAAGAAACATTGAGATGTGGTGCTTAGGCACATGGTTTAGTGGTATCTTAGTGATGGGGATGGTTGGACTTGATGATCTTAAAAGTTCTTTTCCAACCTTTGTGATTCTGTGGTCACCAGAGAAAGGAGAACAGCAGCTCCCCCTCCACCGCACCCCTTAAGGAAGTTTTAAGCTGCGATGAGGTCACCCCTCAGCCTTCTCTTCTGGAAGCTGAAAAAAACCAAGTGACCTCAGCTGCTCCTCCTAAGTCATGCTCTCAAGACATTTCACCACCTTGGTTGCCCTCCTCTGGAAACCCTAACAGCCTGCTGTCCTTACACATTAAGGCACCCATTACTGAACACGGTACTCCAGGTGGGGCTGCATTCATATGGTGCAGGGTGGGACAATCACACTCAACTGGTCAGCAATGTTGTGTTTGATGCACTCCAGGACATGGCTGGCTGCCAAGGCACACTGTTGGCTCATATTCAATTTGCCATCAACCTAAACCTCCAGATTTCTTTCTGCAGGGCTGGTCTCCAGCCTCTCGTCCCTCAGTTTGTACATAGAACCAGGACAACCACATCCCAGGTGGAGTATCTGGCACTTGATGTTGTTAAACTTCATACAGCTGGTGATTGCCCAGCTCTGTAGCCTATCCAGTTCTCTCTGTAAAACCTCTCTACCCTCAAGGGAGTGCACAGCTCCCCCTAGTTTATTATCATCAGCTCACTCACTTAAAGTACAGTTGATTCCTGCACCCAGATAAGAACATAAAAGAACACTGGTCCCAAAATTGATCCCTTGGTGACTGGTTGACAGTCTAATGTAACCCCATTTACTATAATCCTTTGACCCAACCCATCAGGTGACTGCTCACCCAGCGTACTATCGACTTAAACTGTGTGCTGGACATTCTGTCCAGCAGGATACTGTCAGAGACACTGTCAAAAGCATTGCCAAAATCCAAACCCACCACATTCACTGGCTTCCCCTGGTCAACAGTACTCATACCTCCCCTGGTCATATGAGTGACCTTGTCATAAAAGGAAAATAAGTTGGTTAAGCAGGATTTTCCCCTTGTAAACCCATGCTGGCTATAAGTGACCGCATTGTCTCTCAAGAGTTTTTCACTAACTCTCAAATAACCTTCTCCATAATGAGTCAACGAAATAAGACTGACATGCCTGTAATTACTAGGGACTTCACTTGTTCCTGAAAACTGGGACAATATTTGCCAGCTTCCAGTCAATATGACCTTTTCAGACTCCCAAGACCATTGTAAAATAATGGAGGGAGGTCTTGCAATGACATCATCCAGAACTTTCAGTATCCTGGGACAAATCCCTTTGGGGCCCATAGACTTATGCACATCCAGCTGAAGTTGTAACATTTGAACCAGTTCAGAATCAACCAGGAGTTTATGATACCCCTGCAAATCAGAGTCTTCCAACACAGGGTTCCAGGAGTCCAAGGACCCATCACTGGTGTTGAAGGCAGAGGCCAAGAAAGCAAAGAACCAATGCTATCTTTGATTCTCCTTTTGCTATTAACATGTCTTAAAAAGCCCTTTTTGTTTTCCTTCACAGTACTGGCCAGCTTGAACTCTAATTGAGCTTTGGCCATGTTTATTTTCTCCCTACAGTGACAAACAAACATTTCTGTAGTCCTCCCATGTCAACTGCCCTTGCTTCCAAGGCCTTTTCCATGCAAGTTCTGCTCAGCCAAGCTGGCCTTCTGATCACTCTTGGCAGACCTACTAACCATACATCATGGCACCCCAGATATAAGGCTCTTCTCACCAGGCTTTGCTTATGCCAATGTCGTATCTCTGGGGCTGGGCCAAAGCTGCTATCTCTTCTCGCTTATTCCTCATGTTGTGCACTTTAGTATAAAGGCAGGGCCTCACTAGCACACTGACTGTCAAACACAGGCCTGTCTCCCCATGGTTTATCTCTAGCGAGTCTCGTTTTATTCATTTCCCCTTCCAAATTTAGTTTAAAGATCTTTCCTTTCTGCCGTGTGTGTACCATTGCTCCCTAGCTGAGCTGGAGAGATCCAGTGCTCTCCCTGGTGCCAACCTGCCATGCCACACCCTATTTGTCACACTCCTGGGTTCTCAGTGCTTGGCAGGGGCTTCTTCTATACAGGTAGGGAGTCTTGGCCACCACTGCTTCTGGTCCTGCTCAAGTCCCACCCAGGTCCTGTCTACTGCTATTGCACAAGCTGTGCGCTCCTGGCAGGTCTCTCTACAACCCTGAGGTTTCCCCAGTTGAGGAAATCCCCCTGTGCACCATGCCAGATTGATATGCTGCAGATTGTGCCAGCACTGTACTTAGCATCATGTTTATTACACGTTGATAATGTTCTAGGCTTAGATGAAAGTAATCATTAATAAGGCCTCAACTGTGCTGTAAAAGTACCTAACACTTTATTATTTTTATTCCTACATTAGTAGTCTAATGCAATGCCTCCAACTTTGCATAGGATATTACTTTGGGAAATGGTAAAGAATATCTGAATCTCAAAGCTTTCTGCACTCAATCAGCCACTCCATTTCTTGTCTCCTGTGAAGTACCGTACTTGTAATTAAAAGGTTTCATACTATTGCATCCTGGCTTGTATCAGAAATAGTACGGCCAGCAGGACTAGGCAGGTAATTGTCCTCTTGTACTCAGCACTGGTGAGGCCACACCTTGACTGTCATGTTTAGTGTTGGGCCTCTCACTACAGGAAGTGTGTTGAGCTTTTGAAGCATGTCCAAAGAAGGGCAAAGTTGGTGAAGGGCCCAGAGCCCAAATGTTATGAAGAGTGACTGAGGGAACTGGGGTCATTTAGTGTGGAGAAGAGGCTCAGGTGGACCTTCTCACTCTCTAAAAGTAGCTGAAAGGAGGCGCTAGTAAGGTGAGGCACAGTCTCTTCTCCCCAGTAACGAGAGATAAGAGAAAATGGCTTCAAGTTGCACCACAGGACATTCAGATTAGATACTAGGAATAATTTCTTCACCAAGAGGGTTATCAGGCATTGGAACAGGCTGCCCAGGGAGGTGGTGGAATTACCATCCCTGAAAGAATTCAAAAAAATGTGTAGATGTGGTGGCTGGGGACATGGTTTAGTGGTGGGCATGTAGTGTTGGGTGGGCAGTTGGACTCGATGACCTCAAAGGTCTTTTCCAACCACGATTCTATGATTCTATTGCCCTTCTACAGAAGTGTTTCTATTTCACAGCAACAAGATAAAAAGAGAAACACTGAGGAAAAAAGTGGTTAAGCAAGACAAAACCCACAGAACAAAAGGACTTGTGTAACTCAACTAGAAAAAAAATCAAAAGGTGTTGAGCTCAATAAAGTTTCTTTGAAAACTTTATTTGCTGAATTAGTTAGCCCAAGTGACTTATTTAGCCTAGCTGCCATGACTTTGACACCAGCGATGAAAAGCGAGCATGTGAAATGACAAGCGTTACCAGCGAAAATAGACAAGAATATTACCCACTAAGCAGTTTTTCTTCAACAGCAAATGACTCAAAATTATACTTACTGTGATAAAGTCATGGATTTCCATATCTCTTCTACATTTGTTTGTGTTAGCTCTCTGTGGAACACAGGTTTGTATGCTGGTACTTCCCCTATAGCTATACTGTGGCGCTTGTACCACATCTCAGAGTTCTGAAAGCGGAAAGAAAACCACTCCACATCAACTGGTGGCTTTTCAAGTACTAAACAGTACAACATTTACAGTACAGCATGCTCCCTATTACAAGAATTTGAAATATTTCTAAATTCCACTGAAGTCTCCAGCGTGCAAGCATGTTTAGGTTTCTCAGACATGCATCATCATTTCTCAGTAACGTAACTAGTCGAAAGCTGAACAATTATGTGTTGGAATAGCTCAGTAGCTTCCAGTCCTGTATTCAAATCCTCTCTGTGATTAAGATCAGTTCAACTCACCCGTTTTCAACTACCACTTAAAGATTAAACATCTGCTTATGGAAAAATTAACAAAGAAATATTAGATGTCAAAGACTGATACTCATCCTATTTCAGCATATTTCCTTAGCAAGTTCTATACATGAAAACAGTAAAAGCAAATAGCTACAGCTGAAGACACCCATCGGATCCAGTCCACCATATTAACAATAAAGTAAAGCAGAGAATGCAAGAGACTACCACTCTTTACTCAATTGTCATATGCAAGCTCCATCGTTGAAGATTGTTATCTGTGGCTGACAGCTGGTCTGTAGGCCTCATGGAGACAACTGACTTTGACCTTGACAAGATCTCACTGTACCCTTGGGAATGCTGAAGCAGTAACATCAAAGAAAGACATGAACAATGAAGAAAGGGTCTAAGATGCAGCTGTGGGACGAAAGTTAGGCATAGTGCCATGAACTGTGTGACCAATAGTAGCTGGACACTAAGCTAACCTTAGCCAATTAATAAATGACATGATGACTTACAGTTATCTCCCAAAGGTATAAAGGATGCTTGCTAACAATAGGGGGAGCCCCATCTTGCCATCTAGCCTTTTGCCCTTTTGCTTATTAGTCTATTGTAATTAGTTATTAGCCTTCTGTATAATAAAGCTGACCACCGCTGCACAAACACTCTGTGTGTGTGTGTCATGACCGTCTCGACTACAAAGCAATGACAATAGTTATCAATGTGTCAATGGATGACCATATAATACAGTTTGTGCCAGCAGCGCACTTTTCAAGGCAAAACTCCTAATTACTCCCAGGTCTTTGATTTACATCACAGAACAGTACTAAAGCACATGAACAGTATTCCTAAACCACAAAATGCACTCTAGGAATGCATTTGATTACTCCAAGCACTAATCATCTGTCGTTCCATGACATTAGAATAGAGCTAGTTTGAAACAAATAACAGCCACTGAAATTAATAACTGGTCTTCCACATCAGTGTTTCACTATACAGACCCACGCCCATCAATCCACATAAAGGCAATAAGTGCTGTGATCGATGCCTAAGCAATTTAAGGTGACACCACTTTCAGCTACCTACTTCACCACTGCAGTGGAAGCAGTATGTTTCAGTAACAGGAACAGAAAGAAGCTCATTCATTTGCTTCAGTTATTTATATAGCTGGACAGTCTAACATGTTAAAACAGCAGCAGACACTTATTCAGTAACTAAAATACTCTACTCTCTTTACTTGTCTTCGGCACTATCTTTTCTTTCTTTCTTCTTAATCCCCTACCCATCACTGAAGCTCTAAGGACCATGCTTTTTCATATTCAGAAGCCTGATGAGAGGTGCACGTGATCTGCATATAAGTAATTGGATTAAAACACAGAATAACCATTCATTCAGAACATGTAGATGTCCACTAAACTGCTTTTCCAAACAGTCTATGCATCAACAAGAAATCCAAGGCTAGTGTCCTGCACTAATGACCATTAACAAAAAGGCCAAAATTATCAAGGCAGTCCCAAGAGCTCAAAAAACATGAAAACACATAAAAAATGCAGTAGAAGAAGGATTTTTAGAATACACATAACTCCAGAACCATTAAGTAAAACAGTTCTAAGAATAAAGATGTCAAGAACTGATAAAATTTTGTTTTACTAATAAAAGTAATAGTTATTTCAACAACTTTAAAAGGTTGGATCAATATCTGTAAGTACAGGGGAAGGATGGTTCTCTAAGCTCACAGAGAAACAAAGAAAACTGAAGCACTTCTCCTTAGTCACAACATATTCCTTATGAAAAGGGAAACTGAATCACTAACAAATTCATAGCAGCCAGGAAGGGAGTAACACTGTTCTACTACCTGAAGCATCTGAATAAAACTTACAGTGTACATCACAGCATTATAGATTCATTGAATTTTCAGAGTTGGAAGGGACCTTAAAGATCATCTAGTTCCAACACTACCGCATGGGCAGGGACACCTCCCACTAAACCAGGTTGCCCAGAGCTCCATCCAGCCTCACCTTAAAAGCTTCCAGGGATGAGGCTTCCACAACCGCTCTGGGCAACATGTTCCGCTGTCTCACCACATTAACAGTGAAGAACTGCCTCCTAATGTCCAATCTAAATCTACCCTTCTCTAGCTTACACCCATTTCCCCTGGTTCTGTCACTATCTGAAATCCTAAAAAGTCCCTCACCAGCTCTCTTGTAGGCCCCTTCAGATACTGGAAGGCCACAAGGTCTCCTCAGAGCCTTCTCTTCTCCAGACGGAATAACCCCAACTCTCTCAGTCTGTCCACATAGGAGAGGTGCTCCAGTCCTCTGATCATTCTCGTGGCCTTTCTCTGGACTCGCTCCAGCACCCCCATATCCCTCGTGTAATAGGGGCTCCAGAACTGGAGGCAATATTCTAGGTGGGGTCTCACGAGAGCAAAGTAGAGGGGGAGAATCACTTCCCTCGACCTGCTGGCCATGCTCCTCTTGATGCAGCCCAGCATACAGTTAGCCCTCTGGGCTGCAAGTGCACACTGGTGGGTCTTGTTAAGCTTCTCATCCACCAGCACCCCCAAGTCTCTTTCCTCAGGGCTGCTCTCAAGCCAATGTTCTCCCAGCCTATATTGGTGCTTGGCATTGCCCTGACCCAGATGTAGGACCTTGCACTTGCTCTTGTTGAACTTCATGAGGTTGGCATGGGCCCACCTCTCCAGCCTGTCCAGGGCCCTCTGGATGGCATCCCTCCCCTCCAGCGTGTCACAGCACCATACAGCTTGGTGTCATCAGCAAACTTGCTGAGGGAGCACTCGATGCCACTGTCCATGTCCCTGACAAAGATGTGGAACAAGACTGTCCAGTACTGATCCTTGAGGGACTCCACTTGTCACTCACCTCCACCTCAACATGCATGCATTGACAGCCAGCGTTTGGGTACAACTGTCAAGCCAGTTCTTCATCCATTGAGTGGTCATCAATCGAACCCATATTCCAGCAGCTTGGAGACCAGGATGTCGTGCAGGACAGTGTCAAAGGCTTTGCTCAGGTCCAGGGAAACAATGTCAGTTGCTCTTCCCCTGTCTATTGATGTTGTGACCTTTTCATAGAGGGCCACCAGGATCATCAGGCACTGTTTGCCCTTGGTGAAGCTGTGTTATCCAATCACCTCTTCACTATTCTTCTGCCTCAGCAGTGCCCCCGAGGAGGATCTGCTCCATGATTTTACTAAGCACAGAGGTGACACTGACTGGCCTATAGCTCGCTGGATCATCCTTCATCCTGGCTTGCATCAGGAATAGTGTGACCAGCAGGAGCAGGGAGGTGATCTTGCCACCGTACACGGCGCTGATGAGGCCACACCTTGCGTACTGGGTGCAGTTTTGGGCACTGCAGTTTAGGAAGGACATTGAGCTACTAGAGAGGGTGCAGAGAAGAGCAACTAAGCTAGTCAGGGGTCTGGAAAACAGGCCTTAGGAGGAGAGGCTTAGGGAGCTGGGGTTGTTTAGCCTGGAGGAGAGAAGGCTGAGGGGAGACCTTATCACTCTCTTCAGCTACTTGAAAGGCCATTCTAGGGAGGCGGGTGTTGGCCTCTTCTCCCTTGTGACTAGTGACAGGACTAGAGGGAATGGGCTTAAGCTGAGCCAGGNCAGTCAGTGGGGACTTCACCAGACTGCCATGACTTTTGGAATTTAATAGACAGCGGTTTAGCAATCTCAGTAAAGTAATTATTTTTGTCTTGTAGTTTAATAAATGCCCAATTGCAAACTGGAGTAAATACATTACATACTGGTAAATACAGCCATGCTGAATTTAAGATGCTCAGAACTTCATAATCCATAGCAGAAAGAACACTCAAAGTCAAGATCTCTAGCAAATCACTAAGAATAGCTTTACTCCGTATGTTTAAAATAAAATTATATTGCACTTTATTTTATAACCAAGTATTTTGCACCACAACAAAGAGACCATTAGTTCAGTTTTCCTTTACAAATATGCTTGTATCTTGGGAAATGAAAACTGGATATCTTACCATTGTGACCGATTTCACTGGGATGTCTTCTTGGGAAGTTCCAGCCTTCAATTCATTCCAGTCTGGAAATTTAATTACTTCCTTTCTACATGAAAGTTTTTTTGGATATGGCCTCAGCGGTGAGGAAGGAGGAAATCTACAATCAGAGAATACTTTTAATGCCTCTGAACTCTGCTCTATTCCATTCCATATTTATTAAAGCGAAATTGTAGTAGGCCCTCACATGAACAGTACAACAAATCCTTGGATATTCATAGTGCAAATTAGTTGCCTGAAGACTGATACAGAGTAACACAAAAACATCCTAAGGTGTCTTGTTTGCCCTCTGTCTGCTGTTGTGGAGAGTTGAAGCCCTCCGTACCACCACTGACACAGCTGAGCCTTGAGTGAATGTCTGATGATACTGTGTGTCTCAAACTGCCTATGCATAGACAACTGACTCAGATCTTCACTAGAAAATGCTTATCCTACTGAAAAAGCTGTGCGTAAATTTTCCTCATGTCAAGTGCTCTGCTAGCATGCATCTCCTAAATGGAATCTACCTAAGTAGATTTAATGCTTGGATTTAATTACTGTGCATGCAAAAGTCGACACAGTTTGTTCACATTACCATGTTCTTCTGCATTTACATGCTTTCTACATAAAGATCATATCCTGCAGTTCTTTTCTGGAATATTTTTCCAGCTGGATATGCAGGAAACTCATTCACGTATTAAGGCATTTCAAGAAGTTCCTTGAAGAAACGAGCAGAGAAAAACCACCAAAACCCTAAGCTAGCCCTTGAAGAAGGCAAGGAAAACAAACTATCCCAGATGACTTTCAGCTCAGTCACATTTCCAGCTTGACCAGAACTACCTACTGCCAAACCAAGTCAGCGCATGTAGAAAGGAAGGGAGCCAGGAGACCTGCATGATTAAGTAGGGAACTGCTCGGCAAACTCAAGTGGAAGAAGAGAGTCTACAGATCATGGAAGGAGGGGTTGGCCACATGGGAAGAGTACAAGACTGTTGCCAGAGGTTGTAGGGAGGTAACTAGGAAAGCTAAGGCCTCTCTGGAATTAAACCTTGCAAGGGAGGTCAAGGACAATAGGAAGGGCTTCTGCAAATACACTGCCTGAAAAACTAATACTACAGGCAATGTAGGCCCTCTGCTGAAAGAGGTGGGTGCCTTGGTGACAGATGATACAAAGAAGGTGGAGTTACTGATTGCCTTCTTTGTCTCCATCTATACTGTTACAGACTGTCCTCAGAAGCCTCAGACACCTGAGCCCCCACATGATGTTAGGATACTGGAGGAGTTTTCTTTCCTTAGTTGAGGACTGGGTTAGGGAGCAGTTAAACCATCTGGACATCCATAAATCCATGGGNGTGAGGTGGACTGTGAACTGGTTGAAGGACAGAAGTCAAGAGAGTTGTGGTCAATGGGATGGAGTCTAGCTGGAGGCCTGTGTCTAGTGGAGTCCCTCAGGGGTCGGTACTGGGACCAGTACTTTTCAACATATTCATTAACAACCTGGATGAGGGAACAGAGTGCACTGTCAGCAAGTTTGCTGATGACACTAAACTGGGTGGAGTGGCTGACACACCGGACGGTTGTGCTGCCATTCAGCGTGACTTAGACAGGCTGGTGAGTTAGGCAGGGAGAAATTGAATGAAATTCAATAAGGCCAAGTGTCAAGTCTTGCACCTGGGAAAGACCAACCCCATGGATCAGTACAGGTTGGGGAGTGACCTTTTAGAGAGCAGTGAAGGGGAAAGGGACCTGGGGTCCTGGTGGATGGAAGGATGGCCATGAGATCGCAGTGTGCTCTCGTGGCCAGGAGGGCCAATGCGATTCTGGGGTGGATTAGAAGGGGTATGGTCTAGAGAGGCTCTTCTTCCTCTTTACTTTACCCTGGTGAGGCCACATCTGGAATCTTGCGTCCAGTTCTGGGCCCCTCAGTTTAAGATGGATAGGGAACTGCTGGAAAGAGTCCAGCACAGAGCCACCAGGATGATGAAGGGGGTGGTACATCTGTCTCATGAGGAAAGTCAAGGCAGCAGGGTCTCTTTAGCTTGGAGAAGAGGAGACTAAGGGGTGACCTCTGCTACGCTCATAAATATGTGAAGGGTGTGTGTCGGGAGGAGGGGGTCAGGCTCTTCTCAGTGAAGCCCAGTGACAGGACAAGAGGCAATGGCTGTAAGCTGAAGCATAGGAGATTCTGTGTGAATACACAAAATTTTTTTCCCCGTGAGGGTGCCAGAGCACTGGAACAGACTGCCCAGAGAGGTTGTGGAGTCTCCTTCTCTGGAGATACTCAAAACCCATCTGGACACGCTTCTGTGTGACCTGGTCTAGGGAACCCTGCTCTGGTAGGGGGGGTGGACTAGATGATCTTTCGAGGTCCCTTTCAACTCCTAACATTCTGTGATTCTGTGCAAAGTATTAGCAGCAGCATATCAGAAAGACAAATCTGTTCAATGGCAATACATAATCAGACTGGCACAGATCAAATCAGATCTTGTTTACCTGCATTCCTAGGTTTTAAATGCCACGATTCCTGATGCTTCAGGAAATTGCTTCAGCCTTGCTCACTCTTTTAAACAGAATATAAAAGACAGTTATATCTGTGGTGGTGCAATAGATGCTTGTACACCACTGGATAGCATGCATTTACATTCTACCAGAAAGATTCTCATGCTCAAGAAATCCTCAAGTGCTCCCTAACATCATCTTTTGGGTCTCAAATATTTAATTAGGTTTTTAATTAGTTTTGTATTACAGCTTTTTTAGTCCAGTAGTGTTATACTGCATGGGTTAAACATGTTATGATTTTGACTACGCACACAGAGCCCATTTGGCGTATTCCACCATGAACTTCAATAGAATATCTGCAGCACAGAGAGATATCATTTCCTTGACAAACCTGAGAAGTAGTTAAGTACCTAGCACTAATCCTGCAAAATTAACTCTGCCTTTTGAAAGTAACCCAGATTACATTGCACACATTCAGCTATTGAGTGTTCTCAACTATTTTTCAGCCATTCATTATTTCTTAAGAGTTTAATGTTAAAATATCTGCAGCCCTTTTTTATCTTTTGCCTTACAGTATTCTCAACAGTTCCCTCTTTCCCCTCAAGTTCTTTGCAACTTTTACCTTTATGGTATTTGCTGCCTTGATTCTCAACCAATCAGTAAATGAATGAGTTCACAAGCAGAAAAAGGTGCATTTCCATTTCCAGCTAGTGTTACAGCAAGATCTAGACAGAGTCAAGTTTTAGGAAGAACAATGAAAAGCCTCTGATTTTATGATGAGCAGAATATGGTGATCTCAAGCTAGTAACTGAGAAGTCCAAGGTTGACATGTCAAGATTAGCACAGTTTGTACTCAGCAATACAAGTTCTAGGAGTTTATACAAGGAAGAAATAGAGATACCCTTTTGTGTCAAGGGCAGTAGATAGCAAACAGGGTCAACTAACATTTGTATCTATGGTGTAACAAGTACAAGTACCACAGCTGAATTCTGAGGAGTTTACTAGAAATGCAGGAGTACTAACTCTTCTGCTTTTAATACAATTACCTAAATTCTCAGAACCATAAAGCTTGTCAGCTTCCAAAACTGTAACTTCTCATTTATGATCGTAGAATACACTAAGCCAGTAAGTCAGGACACATAGGCATATAGCCTTGCTATTTTTAGAAGCCAGACTATCTAACCTTCACATTTAATACTTGCCCAATGCTCTCAGGCAAATCAACACTTGGCAACGTATCTTCTGCATACTCTGTGGAATGAACAAGAGCAGAAAACTCCATGCAAAGTTAACATGCAAAGTTAATGAATGCCACAATTCTGCATGACAGCATATATTTACAGTAGATTAACAGAGGAATCTATAGAAAAAGTATGAAGCACATGAAGGTTTCCAAAGTAGGTACTGACAGTATAATTAGAAGTGGCTTGTCCTGCTACCCATATCAACAGAAAGAGAAATGTATTTAAAAAGTAACGTGAGAACAGTCCACCAGAGGGAGCTGCCAGGACATTAAATGAATGAGTAAAGGCAAGCTAGAAAACCGATGTTTAGCATCATGAACAGTAGAAAAGCGTGTTTTAGTACTTAAAGCCAAATACCAAATCATGAATAGCATACAAAGTTTATTTATATACAAAGCCCAGTGGCAGAAAGCTGGCTCCAATTCAAGAAGCATGAAAGGCATGCAGTTTTAGTAAAAAAAGCTGTTCAGTTAGTAGCTTAGTTATCTATTGAATGAGAGACAGAGAAAGAACATCATTAAGACGATAATCTAAATGGTTAAGATGAAAAGAGCTCTCTTGTCCAATAGCGGATCATTAGGCAGAGCAGACAGAAAATGAAAAGTACAGAAATATTTCACCCAACCAATTTCCCCAGCCTGCAGCTCAGGAAAGTCACAGCTGAAAATACAAAGGAGAAAAGAACAAAATAATTTGAATGTATTGTGATGTCAACGTGAAACAAACCAACCAACCACAACCACTCAAACATACAAATTCAAACCAAAGAGACATAACATAATACCAGCAGCTACCAAAACCTATACTTCATCTTTTGGAAAAGAGTCAATGCCCAGAAAGAAAGGAGAAAAAGTACTTAACACATATGGCACCAGTGAAAGATTCTGTGCTGGTAGTGATATTCTAAGAACACACGGAGCAGGACTGGGCTAGGAACATAAACCAATAAGATACCTACCACATGTTCTATACCAGCACCTATCTGCTTTTCTGACTTTGTTTAAACTACAAGAAAGCCCACTCCGTACCACTTTTCTACATTTCAACTTCCACAAGGCAAAGTCTGCAGCTCTTCTTGTCTTCTACACATGCTTTCTAACCTGAACTAGTCAACAACTAGGTAAGCTATCACAATACCTTGTCTTTCCACAGCGGTAATAAACAGATGGCCACGGAAGAATTTAAGAAAAAGGCAAGAATAAAAGATACTTCCTCAGCACCCTTTCCCAGCCTTTGGTTATGTTCAGCTCACAGACTGCAGAGCCATATATTGTTTTGAGGTACTTAGCAACAGACTTTCTTGGGTGAGCTTCTCAAAATAGCTAAAGATGCATGACTTTTGATACACTGGGTCCTTCAAATTTGAGTCCCAAATTCTAAAATTTAACATTTTACTTGATTAATTGTTACATGGATTCTCCCCTTATGGGGCTAAGCTTGGAGAAACTGTTCATTTTTTATTCTCCCCAAGTTATTTAAAATTTCCTCCATCAAAGTCGATTGAAACTGGTTTGAATATCTTATTTGACAGGGAAGCCATAGCATTCAGGCGTTGCTTCCCTCAGAAGGCAGGCTAAAATCCAGCTACCACTTTTACTGATCACAGAATCAGAATCACAGAATCATTAGGGTTGGA
>VWZX01007735.1:0-193667 GCA_013399015.1 Galbula dea
AAGTTCCCTAGCATTACTTGGGGAAAAGATATGTTATACCCATTTGTGTTTCCTTGAGCAAAGAGTTTCTGTTAAAGACACATTCCCCAAAAGGGAGCCTGGGAGCACAAGAACAAGGTGAGGAAGTATAACATAAAAATATGAGATTTCTCTAATGCTAGATATGAAGCAGAAACAACTAAGATGGTAACACTGTAGGTGACAAGAATGGTGATGAAGTGACTCTGTTGTGAGTAGTTTTTAAGTGAGGAAATGTGATGATGAGGAATGTTAGAAGGATTCTTGTCAGGGAGCAGTGGCTCAGTCACAGAAGTGCAGAAGCCATTGGAGGAACAGCAGAGCATAACAGATGAAAAATGAGAAACTGTCCTTTGTTTTCCAGAGTTGCCAAATCCAGAGAGCTTCAGAGGAGGACTTCAGGCTTCAAAGAGCTGACTTTGTCAACTATTTACAGGTATGTCCTGGTAGCTGATGTGCTTCTCTGGACAAATATTCAGCTATTTGTAAAATGCAGCTGCCAACAAAAAGAGGAGAGCATAGTAGCCACATTAGCTCAGTGGTTTTCCTTTTTCAGGGGTTTGTTTTGCTTGTGGTTTGTTTGTTTGTTTGTTTTCCATTTTCAGTAAGGCAAGAAAAATGCATGCAAAAATACAATTTGATACCAAACACACAATGAACTACTGTGAGGAAATGAGCAGCTGACAGACATGGTTTACTGTGATTGAGAGAAAAGATTTATCTGCTTGTGAGAAGAGCAGGTTTGTAATCATATGTCTCAACAGAAGGAGAAGGATAGTGGAATATCCCCCGAAGCAGGGACATTGGAGCATTTTGAGGCAGGGAAGTATGGTCTTTCCCAGAGAAGTGAAGGCTTCTTTTCTTGGCCATTTCACAGCCTGGGTTGAAAGCAATATAGATGGTTTTGCACAGCTGAATGACAAATTCATAAACCCTGCAGGGCAAACAGGTTTTATGCAAGACTATGTCAAATATTTGTCTTACGTGTTTCTGGACAGCGGTGGAACCAAGGCAGCTCAGTTCTAGCCAGATGTTTTCTCTCAGGCTCTGTACTAAGCTGCAGTAACACCACAAAGACCATTCTGTTTGTACTGTAAAATTTAGCACTCTGGAAAGCTCCACTGGCTTCATGTGTTGATTTTTCAGACGTGTGACCTGCTCCTGCAGGAGTCAACCTATGCTTAGGTTCCTTTCCAGCAGAGCCATACCCAGCAGGTTATACTTTGGGTTTTGAGATCAGGACAAGATCTGAGGGTTTTCCTCATGTTCCCCATTATCTCACCATCCACTCTTCTGGTGAATAATTCAGGTTTGCTGGGAAGGGTATAATACATTGGTTTATTGTACTACTTCTTTACTAGGCACTGAAAGATGTCTTTAATTTTGGGACAAGGCTCAAAGCAACCTGGTGCAAATTGACTAACTGAATGGCTGCCTAGCAGTGACCTAGATCTGATGAAGAATTAAAATGGTGAATTTTAATTTTTGGAAGGGCCATGTGAAAAATTGTGAAAGGCCAGCTAAAAAATAGTGTGGCATAAGTGATTTATGGAAAGTATTTGCTAAGGTCAGCATCTGTTTCAATTATGAACAATTTAGAAAGATCTTTCCCTGGAACCTTTTGACTGAGTATTGGCATAAAGATACAGTGCTGGTGTAGATGGAGATGCTTTGATACTGAGTGGACAGGTTCAGTTAATTTACATTGGTACAGTTCACTGTTTTCAGCCTTTTGTGTTAGATCAAAAGATGGTTTTGAGGTTTCTGTCTATCCACCTATATTAAAAAAAAACAAACACCCCTAGCACCCCCATCAACACCTCCCCAAAAAACACCCCAATCCAAAACTCCCAATTGATTACATATCTCAAAATCATTTTCTAGACTCTGAAATATTTTAGGGACATGTGGAATCAGTGAACTGTAGAAAACTGTTACAATATGAGCTCTGCTGAACTTTGTTTCTCCTAAGCAAGCAATAAAGATTGTGTTAAGTATAAAACGAGGCTTAAAAGTTTGGGTTCGTTTAATTGATTCATTCTAAATGAAAAATTCCAAATATTCTCAGTAACCCCATCATTCAATGATACCACAAACAAATTTCTTACAGCTCCAACTCATGGCAAAAAACATTCTACACTAACATCTGTGAGAACGTGTGAGTTTTGCCTTCATATTGCCTCGTACTACTTAGTACCATTTGGTAAGATAAAAAACAAAGGCTTTTGCAAAGTTTCATTTCAATAGCTGAAGAACACGTGCACACAGCTAACTTTTTCTTTGTCCATCTCCGAACTCGCCACTAGAGGGTAGTAAAATAGTTTGAAGTGTTCCTTTCCTTTTTCTCTTGTATTTTTCTCCTTTAACAGGAGTTTACACGTTAAAAAGAAAGTCAAAACACATCGGTTTCTAAAAAGGTGAGTTGTGCAGTGCTATATTCTCCACCTCTAGATTTTATAAGGGATAAGGATTGTTCCACTTTTGCTACCAGATCTCCTTCCTGCTCTTGGGAATATGAAATAGTGCATGTCAGGTTCCCAAGGTATGATGAAAGGTTCTGACTGGGACTTTGCTGGTGTGAGCACCTCAGGCTCTGCCATGACTTGTTTGACTTTGCACTGACTTGTACTTCTGCTGCAAAAGGTGTGGGAGGGTTTCAGGCTTAAATATAATCAGCTCTGTCATCACTTTCCATTCACTTCTTCAAAGGTAAACTATATATTCAGAGTAGTAAAGACATATGCTGAAATAATGATGAGGGTTCTCCTGAGTGGTGAATGCCTGGTGAGCTGACAGCAGGTCATATCCCACAGCAGAGACTGCTGTCTAGGAGCTGCTGCTTGTCCCTGCTCGACCCAAATCACAGCAGCACAGTTCCCATTGCTGTTTGCTCTGGCAGAATGTGTAAGTGAGCAAGAAAGGCAAAGGGGGAGGGAGAGAGAGAGGGATTTTCCACTTCTTTGCAGCAGGCAAGCAGCACTCTACAAGCACACAGGTAAGAGATGTCTGCCATGACTGTGGTAGAGGAAAGAAGAGGTCATACCTAATAGTCAAATGTTTATTAAGATTTCTTTGATGGATCTGGCATAAGGGCATTGGAAGGGATGCATTGGCATGGATAGAGTCAGCCCCCAAGGCATGAGTTTAAAAATCAAATGCAAAGCTTTTTCCATACTACAATTCTACTGGTGGTAATGGTTTTAAATACATTCTCTCTTCCTTAAATACACTGTTCCTTGGGCAGTAAAAAAGATTGTGCTCTGACCACAGCCAAATCTGCTAGAGTGGGTGAAAAAGTGGGTCCTTTCCAGATAGGGATGTGGTGCTTGTAACACATATGTATGCCACCAAAGCCAGAAAGGCCAGTAGCCTTCAGTGTTGAGCACTCAGCAATTCAGACTTTCCAGGAAACCAAGCCCCATTAAGGTATCTGGGGTGGTCATATGAAAAGGGAGACATTGAGAAATTGCATCAATAGTCTCTTCCAAAAATCTGCCTCTCACCTAACTTTAGGCTCCTTTGTGTGTCTATGCATATTGATTTTCATTAAGTGCCAGAGGATTGATTTGGGAGTGTATCTTCAGGTAGTGATAGTCAATTTTTTTCTGGCCATTATGGTTGCTGTGATACCCAGGATGCCTGTAGCTGAGCTTCATGTCCTGCTCTTAATTGTTTTATAAAGGTAAATAATAATACAAATATGGGAAGGCAAAGAAGTGTATGGATATCAATGCAGTTTCTATTATTTCTTGATTTCTATAATTATTTTGGAAATGCATATATATGAGAGTAAAAACATCATTGACACATTCTGTACCTACATGTAAGGGATCAGCCAGTAGTGGGACATTGCTGCAAGCTTCACAGTGTAGATGGCAGCAAGGCTTTGCTATGCTTTTGTGAATGTGCTTTCTACTGTTTGATATACAACTTAAACATGCAGATAAAAGTGCCTCATATTGTGCATACATAAAAATACAATTTTATAGACATCACCCTTCAAATATGATTTGTTACTGGAGATAAATACCTACCTATTGGCTTACAGTAGCATGTTGTTGAATTTTGGTTCAACAGTACAGTTTGTGTATTGTTTCACTGCCTTTAGGATTTTTTTTTCCTTCCTTCTCCCCCCCAGGTTAAGAAACTATTAAGATAAGTAACAAATTCAAATTCTTAATCATAGTATCCTGAAAATACTCTTTCTCCCAGGGGACTGTTCCCCAGTATGAGGCTGGAGATACATTTTAAAACTGAAATATGACTTTCAGTCAGAATGGTCAGCTCTGACTTTTAGATTTTAATGGTGAAGTTCCTTTCCCTAAGCATTGTGTTGACAGTGCTTTGGTCAGCCTTACTGGATTTTCAGTAACTCAAAGTAGAATTCAATAATCAGGTCATTAAAGAAAGCATATATTGCAAATTATATTAATATTTTACTTATATTTTAGTTGAAAAAATAGAGGTATGACTTAATAAGCAGTTTTAGCTTCAGTAATTGGAAGCTGTAAGGCACTATCTGATTTTTCAGTCTTCTGGGATCTTTTGTATTTGCCTTTAATGCCACTTATTCAAATAAGAGAGCATGGGCACTTCTACAAATATTGGGTTTCTTAAACTGTGTATAAAATCTTGCAGACTGCTGAACAATATTTTGTCTATTGGAATAAGCTTGCATGGAAGCAGTCTTGGATGAGAATGCTAATTGTGGGAAAGGAACCTGAAAGGGACTAACACCTAAGGAAAAGCACATAGCTGTAATTCATCTGCTTTACAGGACATAGGGTGAAACCCCCTCTGGTCCTTGGGCATAATTTTAATATCATTTCTGTGGGTTTTGGTAGCTAGACACAACAGTAGAACATTCTATTCTAAATTAACTTCACCTTCTTTAACCTTCAGCTGCCAGAATTGGTTGTTTGGCTTTGCTTCTTTTTTTTGTTTGTTTGTTGACTGACCAAATTCTGTTTTCTCAATGACTTCTGAATTATTTTGCAAAGCTTTTTTGACTGCTTTATCTCCCATTTCATTTCCTTTAATATCCACACAGGCTGGAATCCATACAAAAATGACATTGTTGCTGTGACATATTACCTTATTATAGACATCAATAATTTCCACAGCTATTCCTACTCTAGTGATTGAAATTTCCAGGGTGATATCAACAGCACTTAAAAGATCTGGAAAAGTGACAGATTGTAAAGGTTGTACTTTAGCAATCTAATTCAGTGCCATCAGGATAGCAAATAACTCAGCACTATAACCAGGTAACTAATCTAACTGGCTTCTTCAACCTAAATTCACACACAGAAGGCTACTAAATCCTAGCCCACTATGATCTCTAGAAGGAAAATGGAAAGCAAAACAGCAAAGTAATACAAAAAATAAAGCCATCATTACAAGGAGATGATCACAATGACATTTTTAGCCAAGTAAGGCTTTGCAGACAAGGCAAAAGAAGTCAACAAAACTTCATAGTAAAATTAAGCTCAAGTGTTTGGAGGGCTGGTTCTGCTGCCACAGTGCTCTTGCATCATCAGTTCTAAGAACTCCTGAAAGTTGGGCTGAATGATATTCTCCCTTTTTGTCTCAGCTAGGAAAAAATACTGTAGGAACTACTTTATACTATTCAGAAACTAAAACTTAGGTGCTGCTGAGAGCAGTTCATGTTCTGATCAAATTTGAAGTCTTTAACCCTTCCCCCTCCTTAATTGCAGCTCAGCAGATTGAATTTGATATGGCTGATTTCTCCATAATTATTCCAAATCCAACCCAAGTGTGAAACAGTCCATCATCAATTCCTGGGTTTTTCCACTGCAATCTCTTAATCTGTGAACTACCAACAATGAAATTGCTTCCTCCTCAGTACAAAAAACCCTCATCTGCTCAGATTATGTTTGCACTTCACTGTCCCTGCAAATATATTTTTTTCTGAATGGTTTAAGTATCTGATTATCCACTATGTGAGTTTCAAATTCCTTCTTTTGTACAACTACAGGGAGCTTCCTAACATTCACTTTATTTTCTGTGCCTTATCCACCTCTTCTTGCTGTGACAAGTCTAACTCTGGATTGTTCACTCCTACTGGGATAGTCTGTCTCTCTTCACTAAGGAAAACATCTCTGCTTTCACAGTGTGATCTATAAACTCCTACCCAGTATCCATATCACTGCAACTGTTAACCAGACATGAGCATGGCAGCCACCTAGGAAGTTCTGGTGAATCATTTGTTTTAACACTTTTGTCTGTTCCTTGGTAGCCAACCTCCACTCAAGAAAGGACAATAGAATGTCATGTCCAAACCATGAAGGTCACCAAAGATCACCTTGCAGTGCTAAGCATTTGAGACATACATGCAAATAATTTAAGTCAAAATTTTTAGGTTTTAGAAAGTGAATTTTTTCTGTATTTCCCACAAGCTTCTGGATGTACTTCTACTTCTTTATTCTTCCATTGTTCAAGTACAAAACTGAATATGATGACCACAAGTCATTATTCAGTCATTCCTCTAAATATTTAAATTCTATGGTAAATGCCATTTTTTCCTTATTATTAGAGATATGGAGGTAATGAATTTCCAGTAACTTGAAAGAATTCATAGATAATTTAAATTACCCACTTCTGTGAATACCTGCCCTGAAAATTACCCTGTGCTTGTGCTGAAGTTAGACTAGGTAATCTTGTGTGTTCTTCAGTTTGACATTTCATTATGTTGTCACATTATGATATATACAATGGAAGACAAAGTGGTTTTAAAGCAAGGCTTAACTATATATGCTGTTCCACATTAATCCCTCTCTTTTTGTTCCCTTATAATCTAAAAGGTGGTCCTTTGTTTATGTAGAAACATTAGGATGTATAGGAATGCTAATTTTCAAAGTGAAATATCTTCCTTTACACCATGCCCATTCCTCAGGCAGTCTGCACCTTCGGTTGGCTATTGTCACCCTAACTCCATCCCTTCATTGCAGAAAGCATTTTATCAAGCTGTTGCTCTCTTGCACACAATATGTGTCAGAGAATTAAGAAACTTAGGGCTATGCATGTGTGTTAAACCTTATTTTAAAACAGTACCACAGGCAAGGCTGTCCCTTCTCAAACAGGGTATTATAGTATTCCTGTGTCCATAAGTACAACACACAAAGCTCCTTATTACCAAATGCTTTATTAACATCAGAAGACAGTCTTATGACATGATCTATGGTTGATTGATTTGCCTGAAAGCCACTTTAATACTGAGGAAGAAGATTATTCATCTCCAGAAAGAATGACAGTCAACAATAAATCATTTCCTCCATCTTCTTCCATAGCGATGAAGTTAAGGCTATCAGATGATAAGAACCTAAATCAAAGCATGATGCTTTTTTTCTTGAATAGGCAATGCATAAGATTGCTTTCTTTTTTGATCAAGCTAATGCAACAAACATCATCACTGCAGATATGATGAGCTATCAGAAATTTAAACACAGTAGGAACATGGACTTTCCCTGCCCAAAGTTTCATTTTTATTTGATATTTAAGATCGTTTTCACTTGCTTTTTAAGCTAATATACTCAAGAAATTGGTCAAATTTAAGATGTTTTCTGTAGCATCAAGGTTGAAAGTGTGGTTTAGTAGGGGTTGGTTGGGTGGGTTTTTTAGAATTCCTTCACTGAAATATTTTGGTGATCCAATAGTTGGAATATTTTTGGAATGGTTTTATTCCTTTGTGCTTACATTGCTTTTGAATTTCCATAGGTGCATTTCTCCCTTCCTACACTAGTAGCACTTAGTTGTGCTATCCCATAAAATTGCCAAGGCAGGAAAGCTGCAGCAGCAAGATGTGTTCCAAGAACATCAAATGTTAGGAATAAGTCAGCAGTTCCCTACTTTGCTTGTCCTCAGAAAAAGTGTTCAAGTGTGAGTGAAATGCTGAATTTCAAACAGATTAGGATTGTGAAATCTCCTATGGGAGCAGGAATATTCAGTTCTGAACATTTGGATACCTGGCTGGCCATGATTCTTCACATGAGCAAAGGAGCAAGAGAGTTTACTAACTGAACAGTGAGTTGCTAGACCATGAGCATCCCCTGGCTAAATCTGTTCATGCCCTGTTGGGGGTTGGGAAAGTACAATCTGGATTATAGAAGATACAAATAGTAATGTTGTTATTTGTTTTTTAGTGTTAGCACATTCATTTCTCAAATGCATAGTAACAGGAGTTTATTCTTGCTGTTATTTGTTATTGAGGAGGCTGAAAGTTGGACTTTTACACAGTGTACTCAAGCTAAGGCATGAAAGTCAACATAACAAAGTGTTTTTCCACAAGAATTTTACCATTTCATATTAACTTCAAAGTCTTAATTTTTGATTTTTTTTTTTCAGCTTTATTCTTAGCATCTAGGCAGAAATAGTCTCATCAACCATGCCACTAAGAGCAGCACCCTTTTCCAAGCTGCTTCTTGTGGGTCTTTGTAAAATCATTTTGCATGAGTGCCTGTATTTCTCCATAACATGAATTGTAATTTCTATTTCTGATAAATGTGGGGAAAGAATCTTAAAGAAGGTGCCTGACAAACACAATAACACAAAGAAGTCCCCCTGTTTGGCTCTGGAGTTTTTCATGAGTACTTCAATCCACCACTACATAGTTTGTACTATTACACAGGAGAGTTTGCAATGCCACTCCTTACCTAAGTCATGAGCTTCTTGTCTTGCATTGTAAGAAAGATACACTCTTTTGGGAGAAGGAGATCCAAGAGAGAATCTTGACACCAAATAAGTGCATTATTTCATCCTTTTTAATACTGCAAAGCTCTCAATCATAAGTACATACATCTACATCTGGAGCAAATTTAGATAAATTTGTGTTGCATTTACTTTTGGCTCTACCATTTGAATTTGGTGCCAACAAATCTGTTCTTTGCTGCCCCATAGGTTGTGTTTGTTTGGGTTTGGTTGGTTTGAGGGTTTTGTTGGGGTTTTTTGAGGGGGATTTTTTTCTGATTGGTTGCTTGCTTGCTCTTTTTTTAGAAGAAATAGGCATTTTAGAAGAAATAGGCATTTCTGGTCAAATTGTACCTTCATTATTTCAGCTTTATTCTCTTACTACAGAGTTTAGATAATAGAATGAATTAGAGACTTCTTGGTAGTGTTTTTAAAAAAATCCTTGTTGCTTTTAGCATTCTGAATGCTTTATTGAGGTTTTGCTTCTTCTTACTTGGCTGTTGTAAACCCAGTTAGCATTGCCTTATCAAGTGCAACTAATTAACATCAAAGGGATATTGTTATTCATTATCGTTCTATGATCAGTCATGTATGCCATATATGCTGAATTGGCTCTTTTGCCTCTCATTCACTATGCTTGCTTTAAGTTTCTTATAGAGTGCCTTCATCATTTGCCCAGTACTACAGAAGTTAATATGCATATGCATTTAAGTGGAAAATTACCTCTTCCTGAAGAACCATCAGACCTCTCTGTTGGCATTTTCTCTGAAGTGTATACACAAATATTTCACTGCTAACAGGCCAAGCTTACCTATGCTGCTTTATTTCCCTGCTCCCACTTGACTTACTAGGCTTATGATCAAAATCCAACCTGCAAATTTCTGCTGGATTTAATTTTGTCTCATAGGGATCTGGCTTCCTTACATGAGAACTTGTAAATAGGGATAAAAAATAAATAGCAATGTGTTTATATTTAAAACAGTTAGAATCAGTTTACTGGGAGAAAACAAAAAAATCAGTGTCGTATCAGTGAGTTTCTTGATTCTAAGTCCTTTCCAAAGAGAATTGAAACCAGGTTTTGATAAATGTCTGATTCCAACAGCTCACAAAGCCAGATGTCTTCATGCATTATGCCTAATGCCCAAACTGTGTCCAGCCATTAAATGTAGACTTAAAATGATGAAATGTTGCAGGTGAAACACTACATGCATAAACACATCAGGACTTTCGTGATTCTGTGAACAAATGAATCTTTTTAGCACTGCTCAGTTAGTTATGGGTTTGTTTGGTGGGGTTTTTTTAAGTCATTAACTCCAGTATCACTTTTCATTTGTCTTCTCTTCTTTTCCTGTGGCCTTGCAATATTTTGTAATATAGGAATGAATTCCCTCTTCTTGCTGCTTGCCACTTTCTCTTCGTTCCATGTCTGTCTGCAGTTGGATGACTTAACCTGGCTTTGCTAATGTCTGTTAATCATATGAAATGCAGCAGAGTGTGGGCATCTTAATCTTCCTGTTTCCCATTTGGAGAACTTTTTGTAGAGTTTTTCCTCTTTTCTACCTATATATATATTTTTATATGTTTACATTATATATACAAACAAGCAGGTGACAACTGTCATGTAGTTCTGTATGCTGTTGCATGTCATGTAGACCTCTCTACTTTCAGGACCAAATTGCTACTAATTTAGTAACTGTAAAAAAAAAAAGGGAAAAAAAGGGAATCAGCTCTCTTAAACAATTTAGTTGTCACAAAAATCCTTTATTAAACACAGTGCCTAGTTAGTCTTTTTTTTTGTTTTGGTTTTCCATAAGTTTGGAATAAGTCATCTTGTATTTGGCACTGTCTGAAAAATGTAATTTGACATTTTTAAAATTAAAACCGTCATGGTATTTAAAGATGAACTTAAGCTCTACTAATTCTATTAAACTGCAGGCTGCCAATGAGTTATAAAGTCTAATTAATCATTTTGTCAGCTTTGCCTTCTGAAGCTAGTCAATATAAATTTGAATAAATAGGAAGCTGTTGACCCAGGCATGTCTGGATGTTCTGAATAAAGATGTGCCGGTAGTAAAATACCCCAAGTACTACGGATTTTGACTGCAGGTAGTGCGCACATGTAAGGCAGGGAATTATTCAGTGCTACCACACAGGCATGCTGGTGAGGTCTTAATGTAAATTATTTATTTGTGGTGATAAATAAAGGACTAGGTGTAGTAATTTCTTCTGTTTCATCTAGACATTGTGGTTTTGAGGATGAAAACTTTGACTAAAAAGTTTGTCGCTGACACTGCAGTGTGACATGTCACATCAGGTTGCATCAATAGAGCCATGTTATGTAAAAGTAATGAAATGTGACTGATAGAACCCAAGATACTGTAACATACTGTAACGTTATGTGTCAGCATTTCTTTAATGGAGCCTTTCAGGAATGCTTTTTTGGTAAAATACCTGGGAAAAAAAAACCCTAGCTACAAAAAGAGATGAGGAGATATTTTATATCTGCACTCAGTTGCTGCAAGGAACACATGAAATAATCTACATAAACTATTTCCAATGATTTCAGAAGTTATAGATCTGATCTGTAAAGTTACAACATTGAAGTGTACCCATAATCCCAAATAAATCTGTAACTGTATTTTAGGAGATGGGTTTCCTGATCCTGCACAAGAATAATTTGCCTATGTTTGATACAAGAGGAAGTTGTTGTGCCCATATTATTGGAAGTTCTCTTTATATAGTAGAAAAAAAACCTTTTATTTCCCTAATATATTCTAACAGTCTGGGAAAGCTCATCTTCATTTAAAAAGTTCTTTTTCCTGGGTTGGTGGGGGGGGAAGATTATTTACTTTTGTAGAGGTAGGATTGCATCTTTCTTAATACCTCACAAAGCTTTTGAACCTGAAAGCCACTCGTGTGGGGTGAAGGATGTGACACATAAAACACCATTGCCTCTGACATCCTTCTTCTGAGGTTGAAAGACAGTGAACTGTTTGTCTTCAGCAGATTAACAGGGAAGGTTGTTTTTGTTTGTCTGACTGGTCAAGGACAATTTACAGTTCAGTTACTCTGAAGGAAAGACTTGTTGATTTGAGAGCACTCCTATTATAGCTGCAGGTAGAGGATGATAGATTTAGCCGTCACCGTGATAAACTGCAGCCTATACGCTCGCAATACACCAAATAAATAAAACACTACTAGATCTGTTTGCTTCAGCTACTTAACAGCAAGTGCTGGCATGGAGGTGTTGGCTTCTTTAGTGAAGGTGCCAAGGATTTCCATGTTCCCTTTAGCCCCAAACATATCATGGGCTTTCAGCCAATATAGATACTTGCTACGAGGTGGGGGGATAGAAAAAAAGGAAAAACTCACAATTTTTCTCTGTAGAAGTGATTTTTGGAATCCCAGTAGGTCAAAAGTCAATTTTGTACTTCCTACAAAATACTCCTACTTTTCTTTACAGAAATTATTATTCTTTATTCTTATCTTTGAATTTCTGAGTCTAGAGGTTTAGAAAATCTACTTCATCCCTTGCCCATTGAAGCCTGTTGTCTGTAGAATACCCACTTAGAACAACAACTGTGACAGAGTGCACAAATTTTCTTATAGACTTAATTGATCTATTAGTTCAGTTGCTTATTATCTGGTTGGCTATTACCCTTGATAGCCATTATCATTCCATTAGAGCAGTCTTGTCAATTTTTAATTGCTTATCATGTCTTCCAAGATATATACAATATACATAGCAACTCTTGGTTTATTTAGTGCTGGGAATTGGTTGCTGTGCCACTAAGATTTAACTAATAGAAATTTTCTGCTGTGTAATGTTAATTGTTATTATTTTTCTCTTGGTGGTATGAGAGAAATCACTGCTAACAGTACTAATTCCACCATATTCCAGTCAATTAGACCACTCCACAAATTTATATTTTAAATGAAAATTCATACACTTAAGAACAACTATTAAAACTGCAGAAATAAATCAATAACAAGTTATATTTCCTCTGCACTTTTTTGCACATTTAATCCCATGCTCTCCTGTATGGGGAGCCTGTATAGGCTGATCTGGAATTTTCCAGGATCTTATGATGCAAATAAATCTAGAAGTAGCATAGATATATTTTACCTGCATTCCTCCTGATTATTAATTCAGTGAGAACAGGAATTGAAAATGGGGAAAATTTTTGTATCCAAGCCTCAAAATCTAGAATCCATTTTTCATTAAGACATGGTGTTTATTAAACAAACTATCCAAGCAAGAACAAAGCAATTAAAGCAAGTGTTTGTTTGTATGGAAGGCATGAATAATATGTGCTATAGAAAGTGCCATCTGGAGACAAGAGCCAAGCCAAGGGACAGTTGGGATCAAGTGCTTCACAATAGCTCAGCACTTCTTTGTTCCCTCTAGTACCTAGGCCAAGAGGTTTCATTTTCATATTTTGTATGATTTTCATCTTGAAGCAGCAAAACTGAGGTCTAGACTGAGAGGTCATCTCTTCAGCTTTAGTACACTTTACTTCTAAAAGCACTTGCACAGTTTACCATTTTCTGGTTTTCACAATAGGTTTTGGGGGTTTTAAAACACTCTGATTTGCAAAAATGCATCAGAATTTAAGGATAGCACCTAAAACACTAATAGTGTTTCTCTCTCTCTAAAGACAGCACAGATCCTTTGTTGTCTTGTGTCCTTCTCACAGTGTGATTGTTGTCCTTGAATGTATTTTTATCTAATTAAATACCATGAAATCACCTCCCGATTCAGGGAACAATGACTGTCTGAATAGGACCTTTGAAATACAGGGAACTGGCAATTCCACATGAAGTACTTTGATAGACAAAAGGTATGTGGAAGTCACTTCTGCCCTCCAGAAAGAGGAGGAGAGCAGAAGATGAACCTTCTGCTTTATTCCTATCTGAGACTTGAACAGAAAGGTAATGTTATTAAAGGAAATAGTACACAGTGGTGTGGGACAGCAGACCATTGTTTATCAGATATTCTTAATTACATTTCTGAGAAGTACAGCAAATGTAGAAACAGCTTTGAAGAATGGAAATGGTGAAGATGTTTAAGGTAACTATGAGTAGGACTGTAAGAGGACAGCCCCCCAGCCTTTCAGCAGTTCAGCTGCCAAATGTGTATTTAGGTGCCTGACTCCAAAATAAATGTTCTGAGCAGTCTTGAGTGTCAATTCCAAAATTTTCAAGTCAGTTTTTCCACTGTGAATTCTTTCACTTAATTTAGAAGTCACCTGAAATTCAGGTGATCCAAATACTATTTAAAATGGAGGAATTTCTATATGCTTGAGAGTTATTCCTTAAAGCATGACTCAATGGCAAAGCAGTGACAATCTAGGAGGCTTCTTGCAGTTGAGCTGATGTTTAGAGAGTTTCCTTTGCATGGAGAGATGTTTTGGTTGTCCCTTCAAAAACAAAAACTGTACAAGTGATATAATTTCAGAACCAGGTGACTTGGCAACACTGATGTGGTTTTAATGGAAGAATTAGCTAGAAAAGCACCTACTGTACCAATTGCATGAAGAGATTTTAAATGCATTCTGGTTGTATATAATTTATTGCTTTTTCCCCTCTGTGATTAGAGAAAGAGAACAAGTCCATCTCTGCACTCAAGGAAATTAGGGAATCAATTTCATGGAAGGAACAATAACAAACAAACAGAAAGCTTCTACCCTAGTCCAGGGATATTCACATTTGCAAAGTTTGTGCAGGTTAAGCAAAAAAAGTTTCTTCTTTTCATACCATGCTTTTTCATTTTGCACTAGAGGCTTTTAGGGTTATTAAATGTCTAGATTTTTAAAGTGTATTTCATCAACTGAAGCAGTACACAGGAGCCAAACTCAGGGGTCTGATACACAAGCATCACTCTCACTGATTTCATTATGAACTTTTCATTTATATTCAAGAAAGCAATGTTTGCCTCTGCAGTGGGCTGTTGGAGAAGATGGAATAACCATTGGAATGCTAAACATTTTAAAAATCTTTTAATGCAGAGACTCTGAGCAAGTTTCTCCCTAAGGGTGGGGTGGAGGGAACAAGAAAAAGGTATTGGCTAGCCAAGACAATCTGTACTTCAGGAAAAGGGATCCACAAGCCTCCATAGGGCACAACATGTTCCAAACAAAAGCAGCAAATTGTAGAGAGAAAATGGAACTCAAAGTAAACTCTATTTCTGCCATCCCTGGATCAGCCACAAATGACCTGCAGTGCATGTGCTGAGTTGTGTCCCACACAGTTGTGGGGTTCCAATCACCTTCACAAAAGAGGGAAAAGTGTCTGTAAACAAATGGTTGAATAAAATTAAGTTACTGGTTTGGAGGAAAGAGAGCAGAAGAAACTTGTCAGGAATGACAAGACATCTGATCTGCCTTAATTATTCCAGTCCCTTCCCACCTTTTTGGTGATGCTAGTCCCTATATTATCTTCAGGTCCTCAGTGCTCTCTTTTACTTTGTCCACACCTTGAGGTGCAGTGTTTAAACTGGACCTTGTATTGCAGCTGAAGCCTTTTCAATAGTAACAAAAGACTGAATTCTCTGGTCATGATATTGCTCATACAACACAGCAAGGGATGCAGCAATTGGCCTTTTTCAGAAGAGTGGCACCTGTAAATGATCAACAGTTTTGATCTGTGATGTAGGAGAGTGCTCTTCCAGATAAAATCAGTTTTAAATATCTAAACTGTTGTTGCAAATAGTTATAGGTAACTATATATTGTACTTATTTAAACTTCCACTTTTGTTCCTCAGAAGTAAGGACTATGTGACACTGGAATAAAAACTTCCTTTTCAGGAACTGAGTTTTCCTTATAGCCCAAAACTTATCAACAATTGGTGTTTGGGTTGGTTTGGGGTTGGTTTTTTTTGCGTTTTTAAGTTTGAAATGATCTCCACTAGGGAGCAGCAAACGACATCAAAATGTCTTTATTGCTCCCCTCTAATCCAACTGTAAGAAGTTGGATGAAGATTTCTTTCATTCAAACTGGCAGATTTCAAAGGCATTCACTTTCAGTTTCTGCTTGAACAGTTGTGATTTTGGAAAACTTCATAGTAGCCTTATCTCTCTTTTCTTTTCAGCTATGTTCCTTTACTTCCCCCAGGATAAGGTGGCTTTCAGTGCATAACAAGGGCTTTCTTTTATGTTCAAGCTGCTGTACAAGGGTTAACGATAGCCCCGAATGCTTAAATGTGCCTCAGATGGAGGCTCAGTGTGTTTTAACTTTTGCTATATTTTGATTTTTTAATAGTCTGTTATAAAAGCACCTTGAATTAAGAAACATATCCATCTATTGTGAATAGTTTTGTAGATTCTTTGATTCCTTATCACCCTAATTGGCTCTCTACCCTGAAGAAGAAAGTGAAGATTTGTTAGAGAGCGCACTAAAAAGAAATTAATCCTGTTCATGATCTTTGGTCTGGTTAAAGACCAAACACATGCTGATAATATAAGGGGTGGACAGA
The DNA here is from genome assembly GCA_013399015.1 of Galbula dea. Classification (NCBI taxonomy): domain Eukaryota; kingdom Metazoa; phylum Chordata; class Aves; order Piciformes; family Galbulidae; genus Galbula; species Galbula dea. The sequence continues at coordinate 16,199 of VWZX01007735.1, forward strand.
GAGTGGACAGAGAAAAGCTCTAAACAATATACTGTGGCAAAGAGTCTTGCAGTGACAGCCAGGGGGGCTCAATCACCTCATTTCTTGCTCTGATCTCTTCCTCCTTCTGTCACTTAACTGGACTATGTAAATGATATTAAATGTAGGAAATTAATTTCTAGCCTGTGAGAAAGATGTGTATGAGTGTTGGTCTTTGGTTTCTGTTTGGATTGTCAGCAAGTTTTGTGAGTGCTCTAGAGACTCTTGCTACTGTATTGAGATGGCTACCATTGCTTTGGTCCACATGTAGTGAGTGCAGCATGCTAAGAGAGCAATTGTGGTTTAGGGACAGCAGCACCCTGCACACAACCATCATCACCCTAGTGCAGCATCCTGCAGAAATGAGAGAGTAAGATGCTAGAAATTACTGAAAACACAGGGTGCTTTTTGCTGGCTGGTGGCGGTTCTTGTTGAGTGTCTTTGTACTTCCAAATCAATCCACTATCAAACCCAGTCTGTTCTGAGGCATGGGTATTTGGCTTAAGTCTCAAGGTGATTTCTTGGGTTGAGAAAGACATAACTTTGTAGAAATAGCAATGACATGTTTATATGAACAGCATTGTTTTTATGCACTTGTATTTGCAGTAGCTACTGCTGTTAAAATATACCTGAAAAAAATGACTACTCTCCTAGAGAAACATGAAATGGTATTTTTGAAAGATAGACTTTTTCTGTCTTTTACCAAATACTTAAGGAAAAAAAACCCCTACCTCACAATGGCTTTGGGAGCTGGTTCTTTTTCATTCTTTCTGGAACAGAAAAACGCTGTGGAAAGCATGTTTTGAATATCAGCACTTCAAAGGTGAGGTACCTAGTCCATGAGGCAGCACTGATGGTCTATTTTGTCCTGCCTCTCTGGTACATTAGGCAGCCCTAAGGCAATTAAAAGGCCTGCTAGGACCTCATCCACCTAGCCATCCTGATTCTGCTTCTTTCTTGTGTCTGTCAGACACATAGGAAATGCAGATCCCTTAAATGTTTCCAAAGCAATTCAAAATCTACCCGTTCTATCCATTTCTACCTAGCTTATACGCTTAGCTACTTCAACTTAACTAGAATCAATGTGTTTAAAATTGTTGCACATATGGCAAGAGATACATGTAGATATGTATTTTGGCACTGAGTAACATGCTGCCCACCAAAACGAAACCGACGGAGTAGTGAACACGCACCCAGATTTAGAAAGGGTGCAGAAAGGGATCATGGCTTGCAGACTATCAGCTGAAGTCCACTGGGAAAATCTTAATCAGGCAGATTGAATCCAGCCCATAGCATCCTCTCCCTTAATGGCAGAGCTCCTCTCAGCTTCAGCCTTAACAGCTGTGCACTTTGCTCTCTTCTTCAGAAGAGCTGTGCACAGCAGACGTGAACCACAAGTGCTAACTTCACAGATTTGACTCAATGTGATAAGTTATCGTACACCGAACGCTTCCTCGGTTACCTCCACCTTGGAGTTTGTGTGGCTCTTGGGTGGAGAGAGAGAGAGAATGTGCTGCAGAGTTACTGTCTGGTCTGTTGTGACAGTTTCTTTCTCTGTGGGCTTGGGAGAGGGATAGCTTAATGGAAAATAGGAGTATTGAGGATGAAAGAAAGGAGTAATGAGAAGGCACTGAAAGTATTAGCAGTTGATTCTTTCCTCTAGCAAAAGGAAAAACAGGGACTGAGATTTCTCAGTTCTCATATGCCGTGCATGAAAGTGATTGGGATGATTTACATTCACACTTATTTTGATAGACAGTGAATAGAGGGATAGTGAATTCAACTTCGTCTTGCCAGCCATCTGTATCCAAAAGCAGGGGCATTAGGAGCATGGCAAATGACTCTGGCTTGGGATGCAGTTCTAATTGTACAGAAAAGTAAGTATGTGGGAAATACCTGAAAGCTGACCGTAAGCTGGAGAATGTATTAGGATTGCAATGCATATAAACTAGTGCATTTCTCTGAATTATTTATGGAGTTCCAGGACACAAGATTTCTGTCATTCCCTCGACTGTGTTATAATTAGAAGAACTCTGGCATCAACTTCAAGTTGCACACAAACCAAAAATAAATGCGATCAATCATAAGATCATGATTTTGAGTGAAAGAGCTAAAGTATGATGAGTTTTATATATACACACGTAAAAACAAGCTTCAGCTGCTCTGTTAAGATGATATTGAAGGTGTTCAAAATTTTTCACTGACACAATGGTACAGATTTTGTAAAATACTTGAATATTTTATGCTTCTTTCTTGTAAATCTAACATGGAATCATCAGTGATTATTCGGGACAAATTGACACCTTTGTCAACGCTTCTTGAGTAGCCTTAATAACTAAGCTGCTGACCCTGATGAACATTAAAAGCAGTTTGTGTTCTCAGATGCATCCTCGTAGACAGCAGAGATCTACTGCAGTCTCTTGGAGCACAGTCCACCTAAGAGTAGAATTGTGCCCCAGCACATCTAGTGGAAAGCATTCTTCCTTTATCTTTTTTTAAATAAGTTTCTAGGTTTCTTTAAGTGTAGAAAATAATCTTGTAAAAAGTTAACACATACCTCTGGCCTTGAGAATTTGAATGGATTTTTCATCCCTCTTAAGTAGTCATCAGTTTTTCTACAACTGTTCTCTGTGTTTTTCAGGATTGCTTAGTGTCAGCAGACTTCCACCCTTTTGATTTGCCTTCCTAAGTAGATCTTCTAGTAGAAATAAATTACTCTAACTAATCCAGCTTGCATATTTTATCAGCATTCTTTCCATCATTTGTTTTCATTGCATATATTTTAATCTTGCCTGTAAGAAATAATACAGTCATTTAATAATCAATCATGTGCAGCATGGTTTGTGCCACCAAAAGGTAGTGTCTGTTCAAATACAGAAGCAGAATGAGATCCTTCCTTGGAACAGTTACTGTATGCTCACCTAAGGTTATTCCTTAGCATTGAGACCTTAAAAGGAGATGCTTACTTTTGGTTTGGTTTTTTTAAGAAGTGCTTTATTTTGCACCAGTTCCATTTAGAGACCCCAGTGCCATGCATGCAGTATGGTATTACCATGCTGTGCTTACTTCTATGAACTCAATATTTTGCACACATAATGAACATCTGGTGACAGGACGCTCAGAGCAACAACAGCAACAAGAAAAGGGGAGGAGAAAGAAGAGGAGGAAAAGCAAAAGGCAGTAAAATCTTTTGCATGCCTGCTACTTTTATGGCTTAAAATATTTTTCCTTCAATCAGTGCATCTAGGGAAACTTTTTTTTCCTTGATATAACAATCAATTTTTAACAAGGAAAAAAAGTCTGAACTCATAAATATTGTATGTATTAATTGTGAAGCTTAATGGAACATTTTGTGTTTCTGAACAACTAGTTTACATAATTAAAATCTCCTTTGATCTGTGAGTAAATGATTTAATCTTAATGCTCATTAGGCTAAATGGGTCTCTTATTCAATTGTATCAAGATGGTATGGAAAATTCTCAGACCTTTAGAAAATATTTGTTAGTTGTTATGTAAACACCCAAACCTATCTGTGAACAGCTATCTTTTATCTCTCCAAAAGAATTGGAGTCTAAACCTAATTCAGATTAAAGCTTTTTCTTTTTTCTTTTATCTGACATTTTGGTTTCAAGGGCAGCTCACTGAAATATGAGAGGGGGAGTTGTTCCATTTATATTCATTAACAACTTCACTACAAAAACAACTTAGTCCTTGAAAACAAAACAATGTGAGTAATGTAAGATAGGTGCACCTCCAACTGCACTATGAATTTGTGTTATTACAGATCACTTAAGGGAAAGTAGTATTTTCTTGTAGGTCTTGCTCAGAAATCCCTCTGGATATGACAAAACTCAGGAACATCTGGGAAATATGCAACAGGATTTCAGTATTTTTCTTTTTTTTTTTAGATTTCATATAATAACAGTAATATCATATAATACCATGACATTAAGGTTATCACCTTTAAGAGGATTCTTTCTTCCAGTGCTTTTTGTCTCAAATGCTGTTAGAAAGTTCTTACTAGTATCTGCTGCAGCTGCAAAGCTAGCATGTAACTTTGGGCAAAGTTGATGAGTTGTCTAACAAACCTATTTCCTTCTGTCCTAATCCAAACAAAACAAGTTTATAAATTGCACAGTGCCACAATATTCTTATAAATCAGTGCCACAATATTCTTTATTTTTCCTCAAAACTTCAAACCCAAATCTATTTGGCTAACAGTCTTTTTTTTTTTTCTTTGTCCCATCTGTAATTTTTTAAAGCCACTTTTCACTCCCACTGGGAGCTTTTTTTCTTTTTAAAAAGGTAAGAATTTTAATTAGCTCAGGTGGTGCAATAAACACTAACATCTGTGTCCCTTTATTAAAGGCTGTTCTCAGTCCCTTCCCTTTCTCAAGAACAAATCTATAGCTCAAAAATACTCCAGAGTCACCTTGCTGAGAACTTAAGTGACTCAGATCCATGGCCACTGCCACGCTGTGTCAGAGCAGCACTTTCTCTCCAGCACTGGACCATAGAGGATGCCTCAGAATATTGTAAAAAGCACAGCAAGTGCACAGACACTCCTGCCTTTCCCCAGAGACACTTCTAGCAATCTGCAGTTTAGGGACATCTTGAGCCAGAAGGTTGTATCCATATTTAATTTCTCTTGGAAGTATTATTTTCCATGAAGTAATCCATGGAAGACATTGTGTTGTTGCAGAGATGCAGAAGCAGTTAGGATGAAACATGCTTTTGCACACTCTATTTAAATATTGAAAATAAATGTTGTTTTCAAAACTCTTAGGGATAATTTGTTTTCTTTTCCTTTATTAGGGTGTAAGCTGCTGTATTGATTTCATTTATAAAAAAAGATAAATTGTCAGCTTCACTTGGAATTTACATTTACACCACTGTAAACTTAAATTACAATTGCCTGTTTCTGAAGGTCACCTTAGAGCAAGGTAAAATATTGGGTTTATGATGTTAACTCTGACTTTAAGAAAAAAAGCAAAATCTGTTGTGGTTATAACATTCAGTTAATTGGACTGTTACTGAGTTGAGTTCCACACAACAGTATTTATTTTGTGCTGAAATTTCAGGTTTACTGTGTTTTCATTCTAGGAAATATGGCATTGCACTTGAACCAGGATTAGATCATTAGAATCCTTTCATACTTATCCAAAATATTGACTACAGTTCAGCCTATATACAAGCAAAATACTGATGACTTCAGACTCAGGTTTAAAGGCTAAAGTTGAGAGGTTTTATCAAAACAAAAATGTATCCCTCTGATATCAGTTTCAGCTGAAGGAAACAGTTTTTCAGCTATGCTGAGCATTGAGAACTTACACAGCAAAGTGCAAACATCCAAGAAAATACATCTCTGTCCTGAAAGGCTTGGCCTAATGTGTGTGCAATCAGGGTATGAAAGGTAAATTTGGCATGGTTTGCTTTGGCATTGCAGTGCTGGTATCTAACGTCTTTGGAATCCCTGAAGGGGTTTGGGCTCCAAAGCACTTGGTTTAGAAAAGAGTAGCAATGATCTGTAGTGCTGGGCTGCAGTAGTCTGTGCTGCTTTGTAGCTGACAGAACCTAATGCTTATTTTTACTATTCCTTGCTTTTAAATTTGAAACAGACAAAGCTATTTTAATGTGGAAAATAGACAGGAAAGGTTGGGGTTTTTTTTTCCTCTTTCATGTTTCTGTAGCTTGAATAAGCATTTCCTCTCTCATTTTAACTACTGATAATAATGTGAAAAAACCTGCATAAACATCCTTTAAATCATTGTGTGGACTAAGCTGAAATGAGAACTGCACCCCAATATGAATACAAAAAGAAGCCCAAAATAGGGAGGAAATACACTTAGCCCAAGTTACCGTCTCTGATTTATGTGTGTGGGTTCATAACATGATAAGCATTTAACTTTGGAAACAAAATTAAAGAATTTGAACTGTATTAGACTTATAAAATTAGGAAAAAAGTTTCAAGAAGGCTTTTCAGCAGTAGCCTGACCAGTTCTTCATTTCTGTATAAACAAGCAGTGCATGGGGCTTTTTAGAAGTGTTTATGTTGGTCAGAGGATTATGAAATGAGATATCTGGGGTGATGACATGTTTTTGAATGAGACTTTGAGCTTAGTTTTCTTTTCATATATGTGTGACCTGAGCAGTCTCAATTTCAGATGTCAAATTACAGCACATTCTCCATGAAACAAGCCTAATGATATTGCTATAAAAACATTACAGAACTAACACACAAACATTTACAAGCAGATTATTGAAACATTACCTTCCTGCACTTTGATTATGGGAGATGATTTTTGAATTTCCTTGTGCAGAAATCTTATGACCAGATTAAAATAGGCTTAAGACCTTAAACAAATGCATAATAAGTTGTGAATTTTAGTAATTCTGTATTAACATAGTATAGGTGAGTTTTCAATCCTAGCAAATTATTTTTCACATCATATTCCCTTCTTTAGTCTCAAGGAAAAGTTGTCCTTGCCTTAAAATTAAAGGTTAAAAAAAAAAAAAGGTATTTTGTAAAAATATTGTAAGTGAAGTTCCATTCAATGCACACTGCAGAGGGGGAATGTTTGTGGAGCACAGATTAAAGAAAGGTGTTTCAGAAATACTTTAAAGTATTTTCAGTCTAAATACATCAGCCTGGACTGAAGTCAGTCAGTATATTTGTAAAGAATTCTAAGTCTTTTCACTGTTTTATTGATTTTTAGTTACCTAAATTCCTTGAACAGTGCCTCTACATGATGGGTGGTTGTCAGAATAATAGCTTCCTTTATTGAAAACCATAGGAAATAATATGCACACATTTCTTTCTGTACAGCAGATGTTGGATTTGATTCCTTACATAGACAAAGAGCAAAGACATTTTCATTTCTGCATCACTAGCTGTTGACCAAGCTAGAGAGACATCAATAGACTTGGGGATTTGGGGGGAGAGGGGGGTTTGGGGGTTGATTATTTGTTTGGGATTGGGGTTGTTTTGGTTTTTTTTTTTTTTTTACACAGCACTTTCAGCCAGCTTTTTGTCTCTGATAAATAGCTCAGTAACTAGGATTTCATGGTTCACAGTAAGTCCCAAATTTTAGTTATGCATTTTGAGAATTATTTCTTCCTTTGGTGCTAAACTTGTAGGAGAGGAAAGTGTGGTGTTACAGCTAGAACATTGCAAAAGGAAATGAAATTCAGTATTCTAAGACTGCAGTCAGATGTCAAATACAGGAGGTCTTGACTCCAAACTTTGTGGTGACACCTCAGGATGCCTCATGATCCAATTTTTCGTTACAAACTATGTTTAGAAGTTGTTGCAAGTGCAGACTGCTATTTTACAAGCATTGAAACTTTCTCTCTGCACTTGTATTTCAGAGCTGATCAAGTGCATGCATAAAGGTTTTGTTTTATTATTTCATCAGCTGCATTTTAGTCTAAAGACTGTAGTATTTCTATAGTTATGGAAAAGAATTTCTATATGGAAAAGTATTTCTATAGTTATGGAGAAGAATTTTTCTTTGCTTTTGTTTTTCATGTTGCTGCAGCAGACTGTCATTTCTGAAGCTCTTTAAACACCCATGTATTAGAATTTCAAAGTCTCTTGGTTTTTTTGAAATACCAAGGACACCAAGAAAAATTTAAAAGTAATGTTCTTCCTGAAATGGAACTGCCTGTTTTTTCCTAGAACATTGTCCACTATTAAATGAACTTGCAATATTTGGGGGCTATTATGATAAAATATGGACTATTTTAGATAAATTACTGACAGATTGACAACTGATACCCTGAATGTCAGATTACTTTTGAATATACAACTCTTTTTAATCCATAAAGGCAAGGATTATGATGGATAAATAGCTTTAGTTGACACTGCATCATCATAGGTTGCTCCCATTACCTCTTTTAATAATTCATTCTTTTACAAACGACACCTCAGGCTCCACATATGTATACATGTCTATCATTCAACTTGACCAGCAAGGTTCATTTCTCACATATGGATGAAAAGACAGGAATTAGATTACAAAACAGCACTGACTAGGAAATGTTTTACTAATAGGAGAACCTTGTAAAAGTAACAGTGACCATTCACAAAAAGCATCAGGGGTGATAAGCTTCCATAAATATAGGAATATGCTGAGAAACTTCAGGAACCCCTTGAAAAGAAAGCTAGATGTTCTGCAGGATTTGTAGCAAAATTAAATCAACATATTTAGTAGCTGATGTTGTTTTAAAACATGGGACAGGTCAAGGGCATAATCACAGAATCATTACGGTTGGAAAGGACCCTCAGGATCATCTAGTCCAACCGATAGCCCTACACTACTCTCACCCCTAAATCATCCCCTGAAATCATCAAGTGTTTGATTTTATGAAACCAATAGATTTGTAATCCCTTTTTTTGTGTTTTGTTGTTGTTTTGGGGTGGGGTTTTTTGTTTAAATTTAACCATGGCAACACAATTTCTATTTCAAGCAAAGTTTACAAGGAGATGGTCTGCTGCTGGTCCCTGGCTAGGGCAAGAATCCAGGCAACCTCTTCAGAACGTGTAACACAGTGTTGGTGCAGGCTGTATCTGTTACACTGGTCAGAAGGCAGAGCTGTGTTGTAATGACAAAGAAAAGCCTTTCCTTTGATAGTGGAATATCTGCTGCTTTAGCCCAATCGATGCCTTCCACACAGGCACTTTGTGTAACACAGCTGTCAGCAGCGGCAGACAGATGAATCGCCTTGACACTTCCACTTTACTACAGCACCTAAATCAAATGTATCTGTGAGGGGAGGCTATAAACTGTGCCTCACCTCCTTGGGAGAGATGGAGAGTGAGTGATGCAGATGACACTGACATTTCCTTCATAAGAAAAAGTAACCCAGATAGGCAATGTTTAAACCAACACGTGGAGGAGACTTTGCTGAAGTTTCTGTTGGGATTGCTCCCAGGAGTCCTGGCTGCTGACTAGCTGTGCTTCTCCAGAAACTGGCAGCCAGATCTCTGCCTCCCCTCTTTTTACTCATCTCAATGATTAAATAAGACTTCTTTATAATGGTTAATCTGTAAATTAATTAAATTCAATACCTACCATTTCACTTAAATCAGGAAAAGGAGCAAAGGGGAAGAACATCAATATTTTAAGAGGTGTAGAGCACAGAAATTTCATAAAGAAATGACCCATTGCTACCTAACAAATCCCCACAGACTATATCCTGATGTACAGCTTTACAATTTAAATCACTGACTGAAAGAGCATTCCTAAAACACCCTTATTTAGAGGATTTCTGAAGCAGAGATGGAATAAAAGTAGAATTTGACTACAAGCCACTTAATTTAAAAGGCAGCTTTGTAATCGGTCAGGCTTGACAGACACACTGAATCCTAGTCTAGGTTTACAGCCTAAGATTAAGTCTGTGCAAATTAGCATAGTACAGGACTGTGAAGTACTTCAATGTTAACATCAGTATGGGGGAGAGTTTACATCAAATATGTGCTTAGCTCTTTCTAAAGGACTGCTTTAGAGCTGAGAAAGTTGTCTTGTCTAAAGCAACAAATATTTTGTCACTTGGAATGCTACTGATTCTGTTTAGGGAAATCTTTTTACAGAAAACCAGAGAGACTACCACTTTCTGTTGTAATTTGTATTAGCTAGTGGAGAGCAGTGACTCTCTTTTGTACTTCTCAAATGACTGAAGGAAGCTCATTACTATTTACCTAAATTCACAGGAGCCTTTACATGATAAAAAATGAAACACCTTTCAAAACAGCAACTTGGAAGCTGTTCTCTTGTGACAAAGGTATCTAGAGATATTCTGGAGGAAATTTGAAATTTTAAGGAAATTAAGTTGTATGCTTTTGTTTCATTAGAATTCTCCAGATCAGGCTATAATTATTTTTTTTTACTAATGTTTTACCCCCAGAATAAGAAAACCATCTGTGCCAAACAAGAAAATATACTGCTCCCTAACTATCTTTAACAAAGCAGACTTAAGAAATGTTGGCATTTTGTATTAGAAAACCTAAAAACAAAGTAATAAAAAGCCCACAGCTCATCCCTTGGTGGAATGATGCTGTCTAATAGCTCACAGGGAAGAACATGTATAGTATTTTCATGGTAAATATGTTTGAAAATCAAAGATGATTGGAACCACAATGAATTTTCCTGGACTTTACAGTTTGGTAGTGTTTCCATTAGTAAAGGCACTTAGCTACAAGGAATAACAGACTGGAAAATCAGTATAGCACTCAAAATATTGAACAGATTATTACAAATTCTTACATGCTGTAGGATTTTTCCCCTCCTAGTAAGGGTCTGTGAGAGAGAAGGAATCATTGGTTGTCATAGTAGTTTGTGTAAAGAGAGCCTAGCTCCTGTGAAAACTGGTAGAGATACAGCTTAAAGATCTTGTATCGACTGAAAGGTTTCTCTCTTTTCACTAATGGCTGCTCTTGAGGTGAGCTCACTGCAGTGCTGTGTCTTGGCATGTTCATCACAGCACATCTGTGGGTCCAGGTTTGTCCTTAGCTAACCCCAGGTGGACAAGAAACTGATGGAGAACAAGCCAAAAGCCAAGGTAAGGGACAGAGAGAGGGGTGGGGTTTAGGCACCCTTATTTTATCTCTGCATTGATTAAGTCTTTTCATCGATGTTATTGACCCAGCAGTAGGAATAGTCTCTTTTTACTCTACAGTCTCTTTTTAGTTCTTTGAGGTCACATCAAGAAGAAAAATCAGCTTCACAGGTGCATGTTATTAGACACACAAAGCACTTGTTAACAGAAAATAAGAGAGAGCTCACATTTATCAAAATTATCCCTGACATTTCCTTTTGCTCAGCTAAAAACCCTATCTAAGCTCCAAGAGCAACATGTAATGTGTGAGAGGGAAGAAAAAAAACCCCAACCATGCTTATATTTTTTATAAAGGACACCCAGAGGAATAAGTGAGGACTAAGCAGTATTTGTGGTAAACACCAGAGTTGTCTAGTGAGCCATATTTTATAAGTGTTTGTGATAATGAAGTGGATTTAAAATGTTTCTGTATTTTTAAAACATTGATAACTAGAGATTCTCATAACTCTGAAAACATGAAAGTCATAATGCTGGGCAATCCTAAATACTGCCCTTCAGAGTAGGCATCATGCTATAGACAAGGGAAATACAAACTTGGCCATTATTCTCCTATCTGTAGGTATCAGCCTGGTGGCAGAGGAGGCCACTTTTGGCTCTGAAGAATCCAACTTAATCAATTAGTGGTCCATATACTGTGACTGCTAATAAAGGTGCATTTTAGTGTCAGTCATGGTGATTGTTTTGTCTGTTAATTATTTACTGAAAACTCAGTCTGAAAGAGACTTTTTTTCTTTTCCCTTTCCTTGAGATTGCTATTGTGATGTTAATAAGTATCAGTATGTACTTTGTGTGTTAATTATATGCTGTCACTACAAAATGTAACTTGGATAGCACATTCTCAAACTGATGTGTATCAATAAGTGCAACACAGTACCTAAACCAAAGTTTTGATTGCAGAGAAAAAGACAAGACAAGCTTTAAAAAGAAGTCATTTAGTAATCAGATAATATATTAAGGCTAATAAATCTGCTTAATTGTCACACTTGCTCCAATGATGTATATCAACATTTGGTCTGGCTAGGTATGATGAATATTTTTATGTTGTGATAATCCTGGAAAGTGGCACTTAGAATATTTAAGAAAACAGTTGTATGTCTTGTCTGTTTTACACATTTCTGGTAGTAACTGAATAAACACAGGTGAGAAAATTTCATAGAAACCAATAGGCAGCAGAGAGCTTAAAATCCAGTAAAACCCTTCCAGTATCTTCCTTGCAGCAGTAAGGAAGATGAGTTAATAATATGACAGGTTGTGTCTGTTGCTATGGCGAAATAACTCAAACATCTGAACATGTCATCAACACAAACTGTTAATCTGGAGAACTTTGCCACCTGTAGGCTTCATGCTTCCTGGTGACCCAGGTCCATGGTGCTGGAGGAAAGCTTCTCCATCTGACACCAACATGTCTTTAAGCTGGTTGGATTCATCACACTCCTTCAGCTGTAGTGGTGCCCTCTGTGACGCCTAAATCTCTTCGCATTCTCTTCCCATCTCATGCTCTCACCACAAACACAGTGCAGATACATTTTTTTTTTTTAATGTTTACATATCCTTTAACATAAAGAAAATGCAATACTTTAAAAATAGTAATTTGTTTATCACAGGTTTGCTTAAAACCTCTTTTGAATGATTTGTACATTACTGCACTGCGTTCTTGCTGGCCTGCTGAAACTCATGGCTCTTCTGCTAAATGGCCTGACTCTTCTCCTGCTGTTCCCTTCCTCCTCCACCTCACTTTACATCTTAATGGTGTACATCTGTTACTGGACAGATTGCACAAGATGAACATAAGGCACTCTTTTCCAGGGTCAGCTAAATTGCCAAGCTAGGTCCACTTAGGCTATTGAAATGTATGTTCAAAACTCCAGAAATTCTCCTAATGACAGATATTTCTGTCATATTATGCTGCATAATGATCATGCTTATGCAGGCCTGGGTGAGGTCAGAATAAAAACATTGTTTCAGCATCAGCTATATGTTTATGTACATTAGTAATATGGTGTGATACTATCAAAGGGTTTTCTCCTTGTGATCCTGAAAATTGGGGGTTTAAAATATTCGTATTCAAATTTACTTTGCTTTAGAATAGCAAAAGTGAAGTTCAGGAAGTTTGGAAAGAGTAGGTTTGTTTGAGACATATATGTTTTAAAATGCTCTGTTTAAATAGCCAGCAGATACTAACAATTAGGAAAAGACACAAAAACCTGGAGTGGCTCTTGGCCCACACTGCTGAGTTTCTAGGATTTATTAGTTCTGTAACTGGGCTGAGCGTATAATAACAAGGCACTGAGTCGCCTCCGTTCTGTACGCTCTGGAGTCGGACAGGGAACTGTCACAACACATGGCTTTCAGATGAGTTGATTGTAGACATATTGTCTGTCAGTCAAAACTACAATATTGTAATTAGAGCAGGCCCTGTCTCTCCATACGTGCTTCAGCTGGCAGTGACATGACCTCAGAAGTGAGCTATGTGGATGCCGCAGTTCACTACCTAATAGTGCTCCATGGTGTTGTCCAAAGCTTACATCCTCCTGCACTGTGCATTTTAACTAATTCACAATTGGAGTTACTGAAAAGATCACATTTTATTCTGTCATTGCTAGAAAGCCTTCACATTTTTGAAAGCTAAGAAAATCACAGGTGTAACATTTCTCAGTAACAATATATCAAATACAAATCCATGTGCTGGAAAAGCCTGAGATGCTGAACAAAGCAAAACCTTCTCTGTTTGTCTCCAAATCCTGCAACTGCCTCGGTGGGTCACTTGACATTAGATGAAATTTGTTACTGGTGCTGCTGAGAAATGGATTTTTGTACTACAGTTGCTTGAAGTCCATAGGTGTAAAGCTTGTGCATATCTGTTGCAAATGTAAGCCAGTGGGGAAGGATATTCAGAAAAGAGATTCAGAGAAATGAATATGTAAGAGAAAAGTATTGTCTGGATGCCCCAGAAAAGAAGTGATCTTTTAGGGAAGAAATTCTGATGTCATGAAATGAAGCTCCCTGAGGCTCTTTTATAGACATTACCTGGTTTGTTCTCTGTTAGCTGATTTGTTACAAATGTCTAAACAGTCCTGTATGTCCTTTCCATTGGCACTGAGGAGGTGATGTCCTCCTTCATTTGCATATAGCTTATAGAAAAATGCTTAGGTTGAATATTTACTGCATCCTGCATTCACCTGGTAAAGAGCCAGAGAGGAGCCAAGCAGGTCTGAAAAAGGCACACAAAGTAAAATCACAAGCCTGAGAAGTTGCTTTGGGGGGGGGGGAATAAAAAAAAAAACCCTGAGGAACAGAAGAAGGAGAGTTGAGTTACAGTTCACACGAGGCACTTACTGGGACATGTTAACTTCAGTTCTGTGAGGAACCTGAGTGCATGTCATGGGCACAGTTAGTGGCATTGCTAATGAATCTGTCTTTGGGTTTTGGTGATTTACAGGAAAGTTATCTGAAAAGTGGTGCCATATGGAATGGTGCTCTATTTGTAATTCTGGAAGTTAAGAATTCAGTCTCCTGTCTGGAGACTGAATCTGTCAGGGATTTCTCAAGTGATGTGCAGCATAGAAAATATCTACTTTTGGTTTTCTGTTCTGAGTTGCTTTATACTGATTAGCCCTGGATTTACTGGTAGAGGACATGAGAAGGTGGAGAGGTACCAAGCAGAGAGAAGCTGTGTTATTCATTGTCAGCACAGGTAGCCTGTTACAAAGTGCTTCCCCTCTGACCAGGGCTACACCCACCCCTGCAAACTGAAGCATTCTTAATATGCTTTTTTTAAAACCCTGTATAAAGCCTATGCTTCAATAGTGCCATGGTCTACATCTCCACATTCATTGTTAGGGACTGAAACCTTAATACCTCTATAGTAAAACTCCTTTTTTCTGTGTTTTCTATGGTAGGGCAGAGCTAGGGCAAGTTCTCCATCAAACACTGCAAGGGAAAGAAAATTCTGGGTATTTTAACAAATAAAGCCAGTGGTTTCAAAGAGCTTTTCAGGCAGTCACTACATCATTTTTTTCTGATATTTTTTGAAAAAAAGAAAAGCACTTAAGGACTTGTTGGATTTATTAATATACTTAAAGATTTTAATCTTTATATCTTATTAGGATGTTAAGTTTCTCTTGGCCCAATGATTGACTTGGAATTCTAGTCTCTAATAACTATCTTTTTCTTAGTGAGAAAGAATCCTCAGCCACTTTTCATGCATTAATTATGATTAACAGGGGTTCTTTAGCCCTGCACTTATAAAATAGATGTCATCTCTGGTACTCCAGAAGTGTATTTGCAATTGGAACATAAAACTGTGCACTCTGACAGGATCTGGTGGTGGTGAAGTAGCTGGTGGATGGCAGTGAGAAAATCTTTATCCTAGCAAAAGCCCAAGCTTCCATATTTGTTTAATATAGATAGCTGCCTGTATAATAAAGACATCTGCTTTAATGTATTTAGCTATCTACAAATGTGCTTTTGCACTAAAGAATGAAACAGTCTGTCAAGCCTACCTCAGTGTGACTATATCCACAGCAGAAAACATCCACGGCCTAATTGCCTATTAACTTTGGATCCCTGTGGTAACTTACCCTTGAAGCAGCACGAACCAGGTTTGGCTGTAATCAGTTGTCCTAATTGTTTCAGTGCCTGTTCAAAGTGCCTCTTTTGCTGCTTTGCCACGAGTAACCCCTGCTAACTCCCTAGGAGCCCAGTCAGAAGAGGTCAGAGATAGAGCAGACTGTGCCCCTGGTACCAAAACGGCCACTGCTCTTCGCAAGGGCCATTTTTCCAGTGTTGCCAAACTTGTCATTCTCTCCCTCTGTAGCACACTTCAGAGTGCTGCCCACTAACTCTGCTTCTTAATTTTTCTCTTACTTTCTCCCCCCACCTCATTTGATAAACATTGTTTTGTTGTATTGTTTCACATGGAGCTTGAAATTGCCAATGGTAATACCATCAGAGTGCAGGAAATGCTCCTAGATGCACCTTGGTAGTGCAACTCCTCTAGCACCCCGGGACAGCATTCAGGATTTTATCACTAGTGCTGAGGGGAGAGATTGAGATGAGGGAAAAACCTTGTGAAAGAAATAAGATTTCTGTCATCACTTATATAATTAAAATTAGGTATTAGCACTTTTTTTCTCTTAAAAGCATCCCTCATTTTAAGAGTTTGTCTTATTTGAAATCACTTCTTAGTCTGGCCATGAATTCTTGTTCATGATTGAAGTGCAGTGACTGCTTCTCAATCTCAGTGTAGAAATGAGTGTAACCTTGCTTCAATTTTGAAGTTGACAAGAACATAACTATATTTTAAAGTATCTTTTTTTGTTGAGCAGCTATTTTTTCAGCTCTCTCCAATTGGACTTTATGTGATGGTTTTAGACATAACAGCTTCAGTAAGAGTTGCCTTTCTTCGAGGATTTGAAAATGTGCACAGATCCTGATCAACATAAATTAGCATGGCTATGCCTTCTGTTATCAGTTATTTCAACTATATGAAACAATCTGTTTCTGTTTTAATCTAAAATAAGATGTTGTACACGTTTACAATACATATGACTACCAGCCATAAGCAGGAATACCTGTTGATGGGCCCTGTGAGTAAAGACAGCCTGTTAAGGATCTTTTTATGCATGAGAGCAACGTCCATATAGTCACTGTGTTTGCAGGGATGTGTGTTACTGCTTTGGAATACAAACCAATATTTCTGCATTGTAGCTTTGCCTTTTCTTCTTTCTTTTTTCTTTTCTGGGGAGAAAAGGTTGAGGTGGTGTTACCATGTCATTATAATGCACAGGAATTTTGACAATAATTCAAGGGATTCGTGATAAAGCTTACACTGGAATGGACACATAAAAAAAAGCAGCAGCCAAGAAATGTGTGTACATGGTTACATTGGTATTCTCTGTCCCTTTTCTTTATAGAAGTCTTGGGAAAGGAGGTTGCTGCCACTATTATTAATCTTTATCTGGTGCTGGAGCTTAGCTATCAGAATGCCTCTGACATTTGATGGGGTCTGGAACAAATTCTTTTGTTGTAATAGAATTTTTATGTCTCTGACTAGTCAAGGAAAGAACGAAGGAATTTTGTGAGCACAGACTAAATATAAAACAGAACTTTTATTTTTCTTCAAACTTTATTTTGCTTTATAGCTAAAGGATGTCAGCAGCTCAGAGCACAGCTTTCCATCAATATTCTTCACTCCTTGTTTGAAATCTTTACCTCTACCCCTGATTCACTGTTGTCACTCCGTGAAGTGGTACGTCACTGCTCACCGACTGCTTAACACCTTAAGTGAGGTGGAGAAGGAGCTCTACTTTCTTACAATATCCCAATGTAAAATATTCAGATTATGATACTACTGAGTGCACTTAGTATATACAGTCTCTCCTGGTTAAGGCCTGAAGAACTATGCCAGGTCACAGATGTTCACAGACATGAGAAATAATATTGCTAAAATCCAAGAACATATGTGCATTTTGATCACCAATGTGATGTCATAATTCACAATGTTGGCTGAGTGACCCCTTCCAAGCATGCTTTGTCTCTTGCCCCATCTTCTGCTGCCGTGAAGCCAGGGAGGCTGCAGAGAGCACAAACAAGGCTTTCTGCTCTCCTTGAGACACTGCCACTGGAGATGGGAAATGAGGATATGGGAGCAGACAGAATGCTTTCATTTGCTCCTTCTTTCTCAGTCCCAGGTGTAGTTGAACACAAGGGAAAGCAACCTGAGGGCTTCACAATAACTGAATTCCAGACTGGGAGAGTCATGGACAATGCCCATAGCTATCAGATGCATTGGAAAAAATGTAGGTCCTGTCTTTTGTTGGAGTACTTTAAACCTGTGTAGGGAAAGAGGTATGAATATGGTGGGCACAAGCTTCTGAAAATTAGACTTTGCATGTGCAAGGAAAACACCTGGGTTCTCTCTCTGGTGAACCCCAGTCAGCTTCCTCCCCAAGACCAGTTTGTAAATGGGCCTGTTTCTGACCTGTGTTGGGGAAATGCAATGTGAAGAGAATCCTTTCCAGAATACTCAAGATATAGATTGTTGCTACAGTTTGATTCAGAGTAGTAACTCCTAAACTAAAAAGAGTATGCATGGATTTGTATGCTTTCATGTTTCTGTCTAGATGTAAGAGATAATGTTGATTGTTTGTAGAGTTTTGTTTGGTTGTTGTTTTGGGGTTTTTTTAAATTTTCCATACAGAAGAACTGTTGAGACATGACACTACCTGAGCTCTGACAGTAAATGAGTGCACAGAACAATCCTCCTGTTTAATTTTTTTTTTCCTCCTTCATTTATTTTTATGCCAGGACCTAGTGGAGGCACCTGAAATATTACAGTTAAATACAGCCACAAAAATTTGATTGTCTAACAAATCATTGCTGTGCAGTAACAAGGTAAATTGGGCGCATAGACGTAATTTTCCTAGCATTTAGGAAATCTGTTGATAGAGCAAAACACAAAAGAATAATCTGCAAGGTCTGTAATTTTGGTACTTTATAGTAGCTGAGGTATGTGGACAGATAAATTATCTCCTGAGACATCAAAGACAGAGGTATTTGTGAGTGGGTAGCGGTTTGGGAAAGAGGAAAGTGATTAGTGGAGTGCTACAGGAGATCAGTATTAGGACCAATTTTGTTCATTTTATAAACCAATGGTCTGGAAAAGAAAAGACCATGAAGTCAAGGGATAGCACAGGCTGTGGTTTCTGTGTTGCAGGGGAGTGGCAGGCCATGAAAAACAAGAGGTCATGCAACCAAATTCAGAAAGATCTATACAATATATGTAGACAGATAAGCAGCTATTGTTAGTTAAGAGTATGTGAATCATGTGGAAGAAGTCTAAGGAAAAGCAAGATGCACAAAAAGGCTGACAGAAGGATGTTGTGTCACTGGGCAGTGTGGGTTAAAGGAAATATTTTAATTAATTTTAGTAATTCTTAATATTTATTCTTTTGGTTTAATTTCACTTGTTCGATGGAGAAGTCAGTTATTTAAGTTTCCATGGCTTTAAAAGCATATGTAAAAGCCAGATCAAAATATTTTCTTGAAAGGCAGTATATTCAACTTTTAAGCTGATTTCTATAGACAAAGCCTAGGAAAATGGGTAAAGAATCCACGAACAGATTCAGGCCTTGCAGCCCAAGGAATTGTGATACTGCTTGGGATCACCAGCCAGAACTGATACGACAGCCCAAGCTCTGCTCTGTCGAGCTGTTCAAGCAACTAGACTCTGGATTTGTTGAGCTGTCAAGAAGTGTATTTTTAATTAAAACTGCCTGAACAATGCTAAAATGGGCAGGGCATGTGTCCATCCTGCCATGGGCCTGCCTCTGTCCCCATGTCCACCCTTCGAGCCGCAGGAGGGACAGACAGAGGGACGAAGACGGGCCCGTGGCAGGAGGGACGGTGCCTGCCCCACTCCCAACAAAGAACTAATTCAATTTATTATTAATTTTGAAATTTCAGCATTTGGTTTACAAAAGGGCTTAAGGAGGTTCCAGTACCCAAAGTGTGTTTATATTTTTACTTAAATTTAGTAAAAATGGCAATTGCCAAAGGAGGAAAAACGTCTCTGCAGTACTTGTTTCAATTAGCTACCAGAGCCATCATTAGAGAAACATTAAACTTAGGACATTTCTTCACTAAAATAAAATAATCCACAAGCTACAGCTAAATTATTTTACTTTAATCTATTCCAGAGTTTATTATAACTGAAATTTAATTTAAAAAATAAGATCTAAGCCAAGTACCCTAATAAAAAAACTATCATACTACTTGAGGAGATAATATAAAACTAACACTGTCTGAAATAAGGATGATTTATACAGAAATCTCTTCCTGACAATTAAGTAATCTTAGCAATTACTCTGGTTTTCAATTTTTATAAGTTTTTCCTCAAAAGCTTTACTTCTGGTTTAGAAAGCAATATTTGTCTTGAGTAACTAATGGAGGATGTGCTATTTGCTCTTATTAAGCTATTACTAGCACAGAGTCACTTTCATTTATTCTGCCTTTGATTTTTTTTTTCCTAATATTTAACATTTGCATAATTTGTTCAAAATACTTATTTCAACAAAGGCATTTTTTAATTTATAAGCCTGAGGTATATACTGATGCCTGGATAGATTGCAGTCTGATCCTTGTCATATGAAAACTCAAACATGAAAATTAATCACATGCTTTAGAGAATATTGGAAATTTGATCATGAGAATTACTGCTTATTCAGTTGTGTTAATTCCTTTTTAAATCAGTATGAATTAAAGAAAAAAAAGCCTTAATTATTAACATGGGTAAGGAATTTAGGAAATGAGAAGATTATTACTTTATTTGGCATGTGTCTCATACTGAATAAACAAAAATCCACAGAATGAAATAGGAATAAATGACCTTACCATAGTCTGTGGTTTCCCGTGCCAACGTTGAAAGCCTCCACAATTTACTTCTCTTAATGAGTGGTATTGAACACTGACTGCTAATGAAGAGTGCATCTTCTTGCAGGTTAGAATGTCATGATGATTCATTTCATCATTGTCCAAATAATGATGCATTTTGGGTTTGGTGAGGTCTAGTTTCTGAGTGAGACCGATAAATGCCTTTCCTAGGGGACAGATGTTTTATGTGAGCCTGTGTATTCTTGTGTTGCAGATATCTGGAGATATGTAGTATTATCAAAGAAAAACCAAAAATGTATATATTTCCTGTAGAGGCATGTAAAGGCTTGTAATTGTTTTCATCTTTTTTTCTTATATTTCTTTTTCACCTTTCCAGTGCTATAGACAGTGATGGCCTTCTTTCAGCACATGTTGAAGGGATCTGATTCATTTTTAGAGTGTTTTATTTCCTATCAGAACAGAGAATCAAATGGGGCTATTTTAGGAATATTTTTCCTAGTGGCATTCATTGCCTTTGGACTCCCCCAGAGACAAGTGGACTTGCTGAACTGAGTGGAGTCCTAGTCCTCTGTTACTGAAGGCAGTAAGGATCCTACTTACCCTCAGCTATATGTGGAAGTGGATTCAGCAGAAATCTCCTGATAGAGAAAAGTTAAGCCACAGAGTGTCTCTAGCTGAAATATGTGCTGTCTTAAAAGTATAATTTTCCACAGGTATTTCTCAACAGCATCTTGAATGTCTGTTTTTAGAAAGACATGCACTTTAAGCTCACTCCTGTGAGTAAGCCTTTGGGTACAAGTGCTTGGTTTAGTGGTATGGTGTACAAACTAAAATAGTATTTCAGGATGTGAAAATCAAATGTGGTTTAAAATCAATTAGCAGCTGTTTTCTCTGTTGTCTTTGCTAGTTCCCTTTCCCCCATTCTATATCAAAAGTCGTGTACCATGAGGCTACCACTGTTAACAGCACTGGTTTAGGCATCTTTATTAACTAGGCAATGCTATTGATTTTGGTTTCCTTTCTAATGTCTAGCTCTCTGCATTCAGGTTCCTCATTGACAGTGAGATCTATATGCTCCACAGTGTTGCAACGTGAGAGCTTGGCAAAACAATTGTTTTATAACTGTTGCAAGAACTGTGGAAAATTAAATGCTTATTACAGAGTGAGGCAATACTATTATTCATATGGTAGTCACATGAGGCAATGCAATCTTCTGATTTTGATGAAGACTTATGGAATCTAAATATAACTCATCCCCCTTACAGAAAAATATGTGAAAATATACAGTCTATCCCTTAAATCCACAGCATTAAGTTAAATTAATAGAAGAACTTGTACAGTACCTGATTGAATCCATGAGGGATATAGTGTGATGTTGTATATTTGCCTAAAAGCTCAGTGTGACAGCAAAAACAACGTCCCACAGTATGTTTCTTTCTTATCTAATGGAAAGAATAACAGACAGAGGCTCAATTCTTGTAATGAAAACCCCCACATTAATTTTATTTTTTGATGTGTCATTGTAATTCAAGAGATGTTTTTAATCTCTGGATTGCTAGGGCACAATAAACCATTTAAAAAGTATTTGGCAGAGATCCCTGTGCTTAGCAACAGCTCCTTTCATTTAAAACTGTTTTTTGAACCGAGCTATTCAAAGCTTTGTTCCACTTATTAAAATAAAGTATCTTACTTCAAACAAGTATTTCAGAGGATATAATCAAGAGGACAGCATTCAAATACAATGCACAGAAAACATAAAAGGTAGCAGCATGAAAAACTCAAATACTTTGTGTGTGTTTCCTTGTTTTTCATTAGGAAAAACTGTACAAAAATACACTCGTGGCTTTGTTTTTCTTTGGGCCATTATAGGGTTCTCTATTTCTTACCATCTTCTGAAATTCCTGACTAGATTTAAAGTAAAATTAGCTGTGAAGTATTTTAGTGAATGAGATATTGCATTAAAGTGCTGTATTTTCTAGTCATCGAGGTGATACAGAACAGCAACAGAGAAGCTAAATATAGAATAACGTCTATTCATTTTGTTGCTGGCTTTGTACTCTTATGTGTGTGGACTGCAGTGTTAATCCATTGCACAATATAACCCTGAGACCTTCACTTTCCAAGGAGGTTCAGCTTTGGCTTTGTTATGCCAGTTTATACTGAGAGTTTGTTTCAGATTTGCCTGAATGTCATTTTTATTTTGGTTTAGCTCTGCCTTAATTTTGGCTAATTTTTGTATCAAAAGCATTGCCAAGCTAGTAATGGCTCCAGTAACAATGCAAATGCAGTTTCCCTTCGAAAGTGGATGGATATGGCTCATTCTTCAGTGGTTCTTATTTCACCTACATACCTTAGAATACGAGAGAGGAAGTATCATGCAAGCATCCTCTGTGAAGAGGATCCCAAGTACAATTTGATAGGATGCCAGGAGCTCTTTAAAGAGTCCTCAGTTCTCTCTGAAGTTGAGAAGTTGAAGTGTTAGAGAGGGCTGAGCATAAAGAATAATTCTCTTTTGCAGATGATTTTGCTATTATGAAAATTTGGGTTGTTTAGAAATGAAATCCCAGACTTGAAAATTCCCAGTCAAGGGAAGACTCTGGATCTGTAGCTCTGGCTCTGACCTGCTTCCTCAGGCTGTGGATAGTACAGTTACCAACACAGCCAGCAAACCTTCTGCCCTGCTACAGGAAACTATCTTGACTATCCTAGATGTAACTGATAAAATTGTCATGTTCCTCCAGAGATTTTGGGGTAAATACCTGGCCAGGAGCTTTTGAATACTGGTAAGTCTGTATAGATCATGCTGTATAGCTACTTCAAGATGGCTCTGACTGAAACACCAGTGCAATTTTTAATCTCTCATTGTGTGGGCAGAAAAAATGGTTATTTCCAAGATGTTAAAAAGCTAATCTATTCTGCTAAGTTTTTCTATCTTGCATAGATATAGCTTCTTTCTATTTTTTTTTCTTTTAATTTTACAAACCAAGTTGGGAGCCTTGACATTTATTGGGCCCCCATATTTTTCATTTATATTCTCTCTAGTCTTCACCATCTGTTATGACAGTAAATAAGTTTCAAGTAAGCCATATCTTCCTCAGCATGAGTTGCTTTTTCTGCAAAAAAAAAAAAAAAATTGAAGTTGCAGTTGGATGTGATATTTGAAGTCACAGCTTGTCTTCAAATATTTAGTAGCATGTTCCTGTGCCAAGGGATATCAATCTGCCATTTGCCTTGCTTACAGTATAATAAAGATTATCCCTTCCCTTCCCTTCTTTCATAGATATGTCAAGGCTTTTAATTACTATAGTTCAGGAAGTGGCTCTTTCCATTTTGCTTTGACTTAATATGATTCCTCCTTCTTTTTTTTCACATTAAATTCCAAAAGGAGGTTATAGTGTCTGACTTTGGTGGAGGTTATAGGGTCTGACTTTGGTGGAGGTTATAGGGTCTGACTTTGGTGGAAGAACTCTGATCTTCCCTTAGAAGTAAATTCCTTAGCTGTAACAGAAGACGCTTCTGTTGTAGATGTCATTTGTGGTTGGTGGATCTCTCAGATGTTGATACTTAACCTTAAGAAGTTTGTCAGATGACATATTTTGGGGTTTTTTCCTTATCCTATATGTAGGGATGGGGATAAATTTGAGGAGCCATGCCTAGGTTATTTTTTTTATCTTTGTATTTTACCTTTATTTTATGTCATGGCAGCACACTCCAGTGAGAAAGGATGTCACTCAGCAGTCAACTTTCTACAGGCATGCCTTTGGATCTTTCCAAATTTATCTGTTTCCTTGGTTATGAATATTGTGACACATGGAGGCAGTTTCTTTGTCCTTTGAGGACAGTGGTGTAAAATCACAGGTGGTTTTTATTGATAGTCCAGTAAACTCCAACAAATGTTTCCTTGAAGCTTTCCCAGAGTAGCTCCTCTAACAAGGAAATGCCCTAAACTTTTGAGTATTGCTAGAACAGTAGACCTTAATGTTTCTTGTCTTGTGGATGGTATTTTTTACATTCTGTTAAGGTCATCAGCAGGTAACCTCTAGCCCATGAGCTCACCAGACATGTTAGCAGGCATCCCATGATAAACCAGTAGTCATAGTTGCACCTTGTCCCTTCCATCCCTGACATGAAATACTCAGTGATTCCATCTATCCTTGTACTAAAGTATCTGTATCTATTTTTGTGTGTGCATCCTGCTCTGATACTTCCAAAAGCTCCAAATATATTTTCTGGGTAAATTTTGAAATCTACTTCTTTCATCTGTACCAATTGGTACTTTCAGAATGGCATCAAAGAGGATATTATGATTGAGCATCAGCTTTGCAAAACAAAAGGAGCTGAGGTTGACTGCAGTGTGATTTATGTGGAAAGACTCAGGCACCTTCTGCAACAGCCAAAACATTCATTATGCAAAGGTAGCTTTGAGTAAAGAAAGCAGCTTTATAGCATTAAAATAAAGTCCATATTACAGTCAAAACTGGTGGACAGTTAAGATTAACCCTTTTGTTGGCAAGAGATTTTTCACTATCACTTTGGTATTGATAAGCTTATTGTAACACTAAAGCTTTTACTTTTATGCATGCAATTGTTTTTCCCTTTCACCTGGAAATAGAGTAATTGCACTTTTTTATGATTTTTCCAGTATTAGATTAATTTTATAGCACGTTCTGAAATTTCATTCTCTTTGGGCATCAATCTTTGTTTTCTTTTTATTACAGAATTATACTTACAAATAACATCATTTCATAACAATAAACATAAAAATATAATGCAATAGAGCAGTTACAGGTTTATAGAGTAAACATTTCATTTGAAAGAAAATTCCACTAGCTTATGCTATTATTTCACAGAAGTGGCAAGGTCAGAAATTGAGTTAATGACAAAGCTATTTATTTCCTAAACAAATAAGGGGACAAATATTCAGGGATCAGTGAGAAAACACAGGAGAAGGATATCTTGTCCACAGTTTATCTTTTCTGGAGAAGGGATCTTGGATAAAACACTGATTTTTCAATTTAGACTTAGTGTACAATGTAAGGTAAATTGTATCAAAGCCAAATGATATTCCACCAAATTCAATTTCTTTCACCTTACGTGGCTGAGTGTCAGGTATTCCAAAAGAGAATTATAAGTCTCCCCATGCTGCTTTTGCAGACTAAGCACACTTCTGGATAGTGTAGAAAGATGACAAATATGAAGCCAGATGATTAGTGCAAGGCAGAAACTATTTAAGAAAAATATTTTTTTTCCCTTGGAAAAAGAATTAGGAGACTTTTCAGAAGTGTAAAATGGAATTTGTGATGAAAATGTGAAAAGAAGAAATAGGCAGTGATCAGGAGAGTCATAGGGAATTCGGGCTAAGGATGGGGTTTGCCTTGCATGAGGACATCTGTGTCATCTTCTGGTCACTTACCAAATGGTTTTCTCAGTTAAAAGGAGTTTTCTTACCATAAAGCTCTGTGTTGGACCCAGATCTTTCCCTAACTTTCTTCTACAGCAGTAGTAAAATTAAATTAGAAATACCTTGGAATTTTATCAATGTCAAAAGGAGACTTTGTAATTAGAAAAATGTTTTGGGCTAAGAGGACCATTTTCTGACAGTTAAATGTAATTAGTATCTTGCACTTTTTGAAAGTAAATATGCACTTAAACTTATGCTAGAGAACTTTTAGAATGATATAGTCTTGAATCTTAGAGGAGGAGTTTTGTCTTCTAGAAAGAGCAAATGTTTAGAGGTCAGGATACTGTTTTCAAGACCATTAAAAACCTCTGCACAATGCTATTATTCTCCCACATGGGATGACTTGTAGATATCTCTCTCTAATGCTCAGCTAAAGCACTTCTAGTTCCTTAAGACATCATTTACATTTTTAAAGGCCCTTCTTCAGAAACCAGAGAATTGTTTGCAAATCTCTACAGTCAGAGCCTTCCAAGATTTTTTTCAGTCATGTGCAGTAAAGAAATGCTATATAAACCAAAATCAAGTGGATTTGCTTCACACTGGTTTTGCAAAGCAGCTTTTGTTGACTGATTTCCTTATTGCCAGTATTTACAAGTAATGTCTTTGATGATCTACCACACAATGAATTTGTCTGTAATTCCCAGCTCCACTGCCCATTCCCTACTCCTTTCTAGGCAATATATATTGATTGTTAGCTTTTCAGTACTTTGTCCTTTTCCAGTCCTCTAAGATACCATTACTTGTCCCGAGATTCTGTGAGCAACTGTTCACTCAGCTGGCAGATTATCAAGTCCCAGTAATTTGGAAAGGTCTAGCTCAATGAGTGCTTTCTGGCCTGCTGTTTTTTTTCAGTTCTAAGCTGAGATTTCACCTGTTTCTTGCTAACTTTTGTGATGGTCACTGACACTGTTGGCTTGCGTGTGAAGGTAGACACATGCATCGAAAACTGTAGCATGCAGATTGTCATTTGTTGGTGATGCTGTTGAATATTGAACTACTGAACCACATTTTCCTACTGCTGATGTGTTTGCAGCATGACTACTTTGTTGTTTGCATTAGTAACTTTAATGTTTCTTGCTACTTGCATGTGTGTTTTCTCAAGCTGATCCCATGTTAGTCTTCTATATGTTCCTTTAGCCACCTGACCTCATTTCTGCTTTCTGTGTGCTTCTCTTTTCTGTGTGAGATAAGTGAGTAATTCATAGTGAATTCATCATTTAATCTGCCTGCTTAAAATCCACATTTGCTAGTTTTCCTCTCCCTTTTTTTAAGGTCATGAACTTCCTTGTCTCATTCAGTTTGCCTTACACCCTCCCATTCTCAGCAAGTTTCTCTCTACAAACAGGATGAGTGTTTCTTGTAGCTCTCTCCTTCAGCTGCAAAAGCTGTCATTGATGCCTTCTCTGAATTTGCAGGCTAATTTGTGTTTAATTTACATCCAAGTATGTAAAATGTCCCTGTGTTGGCAAGCTTCTTTTGGATGATTCTACCAACATCTCTCAAAAAAGCCTTATGCACCCAATTTCTGTGATGTGGTATTCTGTAGTAGATAGTCATCATGACAAATGCATATTTTTTTTATTGGGGTATGGAATCTTGCTCTTTGCATTGCTGATCTTGGAACAAATATATAAAATATTGTCTTCAAACATAGAAAAATGAAGCAAGAAGAGAGGCCAGTTTGGGCAAAAATTGAGAATGCCATCCCTCAGAGTCAAGCTCTTGGAGGCTTAATTCAGCTGTGAGAGCAGGGAGAGCAACCTTATAATATTTGCCCTTTGAAATGCTATCTTTCAAAGGTGACCTTTAAGCTAACTTGGGAGTCTTGACAACCTGAGTCCTCAGCACAAGATCCTTTTCCCTGTCAGCCTCTCACAGTTGATATCTTCTCTGCCTTTGTTCAAAATAGTATCTCCTTCCAATTTTACCTGCCTTGCTTCATAACTCTCTCCTAACTCATGCCATCATTCAAGACAAATAGGGTTAGTGGACTGGTCCCTTCCTCTTCCAGAGACAACTTTGAGTTTATAATTCCATTGTGTTCTTAACAGACTTTATTCCTTCAGGGTTAAATATTCTTCTCTCCAGTTACAAAACCATTCAAGAAGGTTATAGTACTACGGGAAGACTCAAAGTCCCACAGCACACTCATTTTGGAACTTAGGCAAATGTTAACCATGAAGTTAACCAGGAAAGAGCTCAAATCCTCTCCTGGTCTGGCAAGAGTAAAATAAGAACGTGACAGCATACAAAATTAAGGGAAAACTGTATTAAAGCATATGGAAGGTTTCCAAGAACAGTAGAGTCCACACAATTACCAAATCAGCTATTGCCATCTCTAGCCTTGACCATTGTCTAGGTTTGCTCATGCTTGTCCAGGCTGTGACTAATGCAGGTGTTTCTGATAGTAACTTTTATAATTCACAAATCCATTTACATAGCTTTTGGAGTTCTGAACCAAAGTTATGCATTTTAATCAGTGAGCTACAAAACTTAGAAAGTAGATTCACATCAATGTAGTAGAAAACTAAGATTTTTGTTTTTGTAACAGGTCAGATCTGTCTTATGAATTTCAGTAGTTATTTTAAGATGCTGAAAACTCTTCTGTGTTTGGTTCATCATAATCACATCCACATTGCTCCTAAGGGCTACTTCATTAAAAACTCTTCTTGCTGAAGTCTCCTGCTGACCCCACAGCACACCCCTGGAGACACTTCCACAGTGCATCAGATGTGCATGTTCTGCATGAGAGGGGAGTGGTCTAGGGCATCATGCTTCTCCCTACAGCTCTTGCAGTCTGCCTGCCAAGGTCCTTCTAGCTCTCCGTTTTCCTTGATTCATCTGTACTGTGCAGAAGCTGTGACCTTAGATGTGTCCTTAGTTCATGGGAGCTTGTACATCTTTATCAACAAGACAGTCAGAGAAGGGAGGGCCTTAAAAAAGCCCTTTGGGATTTTCAGCTTTGACTTCTGCATTTTTCCACTGCATTACTAGGGCCTGTCAGCACTTTGTTCCTGGTCAGTCAGGCAGCTAACAGAATACCGCTGCTATCTCTGTACTTCTCCGCACTTCTCTGTACTGTATTGTGCCTTGTCAGTGTATTTTTTTATCTGTCCAATTGTTTCTTTGGTTGAATTCAATGTGTTTGTTTTTCTAAATGACAGCAAAGCTGGTGTTTGGTTGTACTTCCATATTACTCCATCAATCACTGGGAGAGTACATTGACACAGTGTTGGAGGGAGGGGTTTAAATAAAACCAAGCTAGTTCTATTATTTTGTTGTATACTGTTTTCCTCTATTCCCATTGGACTGGGAAAGTTGAGATTTCATAGGCTTGATCTTCTCAGCTAATGTCATGAGCTAAAGCTTTGGAAAACTTGTTGGAAAAAGAAAATTGTTGGAGAACACAAAGTTAATTTTGTGTTCAGCCATTCTTACATCTGGCATAGATGTAACATACTGTGCATGAATTCAAACTGGTTTGGTTTTGATTTCTTTTTCACTGCATGACTTACATTGTATTTAGATGGTTGCTAGTTAACTATAATTCAAAGATTATGTTCATTTATTTTAATGAGAAGATAGGTAAATTTTTGACTTGGTCTCTAGAGTTCAGCAGCATTAAGTACTACAAAGAACAAACATGTAAGAGCTGTGCAAGGTGATGTGAAGAGGAGAGATAACCAGAGAGAGAAATAAAGAATTTGCAAAGATCGGAACAGAAAGGACCTCTGGTTTGGCCAGGACTGGGGGTCTGACCATCAGATACCAATTCATTTTTTTAGAGGGATTAAAGCCAGTGTGAAGGCTGAAAGACAAATGGGTTACGAGAAGTGAGAAGACTGTTCTCTGGAGGTTAATTATGCTACTGTAACACGCTGGAGAAGGGCAGCAAATTTATAAGTAAGTAGTGGAGGAGTTGTGATTTAGGAGTATTAGAACTATTTGAAGAAAAGCAGTTACAATATATGTGGTGTTACTGTGTTGGGAAAGAAGGGAAGCTGCTAGAGTGGAGGATTGCTGGGTGTGTGAGACCATGGGTGAAGGCTGATGGAAAGTGGGCAGTTGAAGGTTGGCACATTTGCCTTCACAGTAATGGCAGATTCCCTGCAGGGTCAAAGACCAATAAGTAGGAAAGGAGAATACATGAAGAAATGGGAGCTGTCACTGGACTCTGGCTGATTCTCTTTCACAAGAATTGTCTGTTTTGCAGAGAATGTAAGTGCTGAAGGGTTTGAATAATGTGTTACTATCTAGAAGAGAGATGAGGGTTTCTGTTTAGGGAATCCAGATGAAGAAAAGAGAGGTGTTGATTATGTAGTGCAGATGATGTACCAAAAGCACAAGCTTAGTGGAGAGGAACAACCTGATATTTGGCTGCACTTAGTTATACTCCTGAACGTGCAGGAAGGATCTCTGTGTATTCTCTATATTACCATTAATGAGTGTGAGTTTGGTGTGGTGGATCCTTACTCATGGCTCTGTGAAGTAGACTTTGTCTTTTCAAGTTCTTCTGGGGTAAGAAGAAGAAGTCCAGTGATAGATATCTAAAAGATCTGACTTTATTCTTGTACAAACAGATTTAGTAGTTACAGCTGGAACTGGTTATGGAAAACTCAGGTGTCTCTGCTCCTTCACAAGCCCGGGTGCTGGAGTGGAAGCCACAAAGTGCTGTGGGGTAGGGGTTTGGGTGGATTTTGTCCCTTGGGATCCGTACGGCTCTCCACGCGCGTAGCCAACTCACTTGTCCGTTGCAAAGGACGTGGGGGCACTACACTTGCTGAACAAAGATTATTCTTCATGAGTAATTTTCTTGCCTGTCGTTTTTTGGATAAGAAGCAATTTTTAAAATGTGTTGTCAGAAATCCATCCCTTATGCAATAAAAAACTCCAAAGCTGTGCCTGATGACATACAAGATGTCCAGATCTGCATTGGCTCCTTCTCTGCAATCTGTTTACAAAAGTTAAAACACGCAGCAGAACGAGTTGGTTTGTCAAGGTGCTTTTTGAATGCTAAATCATAGCTGCAAAGCAGAAACACTAAAATTTGGTTTGTTTCACTACAGGAGAGTTTTTGGAAAGAAGGTTTAATTTAAATTAAACATAAGATTAACACAAATAGGACAGAAGAATAATTTTCAGAGTCCATTTTTCCCTCAATGGAATGAATTATCTGAATTGAGAAAATAATATATTTATTTCTTATGGTAGTTGGTATTATTTGTGAAAAAAGAAAAAAACCCTGAAAATTTCATGTGCAATTATTATCTTTTGTTAACATTTGTGGCCACCTCTGAGCCATAAAGTAAAATTCCCTGCCTTTATTATCTGAGTAGTAATATAATTACTGGCCTGAGAAGGTTTTATTTTGTTGTTTATTTGGGTTTTTTTCCTGAATGTTGCATGACATAGTGCTATTAGCCTTTTTTATGGAGTAATGATGATGAAAGAGGAAACCACATTCCAGTGGCAGGTCACCTCTGGGTTAAAAGAGGAAAAAGGTTCTCTGTCTTGCCTACCATGGAAGCAGTAATACCTAAATAGTCATGTCAAGATTTTTATACTGAGGAGTTATCTAAAGCAAATCTGACACAAAACACAGCCCAAAAAGTAAATGGCAAGGTAAAATGCAAAATTATTTCCACAAAGATAAAATGGATAGGAGAAAGTAAATAAGTTCTAGCCTGTGGGCTATAGACAAATATAAACTCTGTCTTACTTGAGCCTTAAAGTTTTCATTATTACATCTGTCAATATTCATATCCAACTGTCACAACTTTCTGATGTCTAGACAAGTTTGACAATAACAGATATACAAGTCAGTAATACATTTTCATTCTGTGAGCAATTGCTGTATATTTTCACCATGATCTCCCACAAGAGTATTAAAATGCTAACACAAGGGCCAGCACAGTGTTGACATACTGAGAAAGGTAGCTAATTTTTCTAATGTTTCAGACAAACATTGCCTAGAGAATAATATCAGTAGGAAATTATCCTTTCTACATATCTGGCATTGTATAATTTAATGCTGTCTTCTCTTGTCACGCTTAAAAAGCATATATAGTAATGCCAGAGGTTACCTGTGTGATCCAGTCTATTGGAAGAATAATTTCTGGTTTGCTCCTTCAGCCCAGGATGCTCTTGATAGTTTGTGAATGTCTGTGTCATTAATGAAAATATTCCAAAAGCTGAAAACAATTATATTAGTCTCATTAAGGTAGCTTTCAAGTTGGAGCCATGTGGACTGAATTAGGGAAGAGAATTTCTATACTTCTGGAACAGAAAGGAAATGAGTTACACTTCCTCAGCCACTAAAATGCTCTTCAGAGAGCAGTATTAGGCTGAAAATATAAAGCTCATGAATAAAATTTCAGAGGAAAAAGAACTTAATTTCAAGTGATTTAGGTTTGATTCTGTCTGTACCAGAAGCAACCTCTACTCCAAGGTGAAATCCCATGAAAGGCTTTACTCTTCTCAGAAGACGCAAAAGCTTGAATTCTCACAGAATCTAGTTCAGATTAATCCCATCTTCTGATGGTTTTCTGAATCCAATCCCTCCAAAAATGTAGCTCTGAACTTGGAAGAAAACCACCCCAGCTTCTATACAAAATGTGCAATGCCTGTTGTTAGAAATGAGTTCAAGTTCAATGGGTCAGCCTTCTGACTTTCATCTCTACCTGGGTGTACAGGGGCAGCTCCACTGATTCTGCAGAGTTGTTGAGTTTTGAGTTGGTGTCTATTTGATAGAGCATTAATATGTAGCTGATTGGAAAAATAAAATGTATCAGCTAATTGTGGTTGATGAAGGAGTAAGGAAAGACTCTTGTGACTTTTTAATATACCTGAAATACCCAGTGCATCTGTGTCCTTGTGAAGGAGAATATTCTAGTTTTGAGGAAGACAATGTTTGCAGCAGCTTTTTTATACAACACTACTTTCTCCAGAAGCAAAAAAGAATATTAAAAAATATAATTTAGTTGCACTAATATTTAGTTGTTTTCAACACTAAATGTTTAATTTCTTAACCTGAAATGTCATTTCTGACAAGAAGGAACTCAAGCTAAAATTAATATTTACAAAAATAACCAGCTGATTAGATTAAAATCAGAATTCCTCAATTTGCTTGTGGAAACATATTAATGTGGTGGATTCTTTTCTGAGCTGGGTGACAGGCAGATTGATGTGTCAACAGCAAAAAGAGTTATAACCATCAATGTCTCTCTCATTGTCTGACAGTGATTTACTATGTCCAACAAGTCTCTCAGCTTCACTTTCAGTCTGAGTTATCCAGGGTGCATAATGTTACTAGCATGTTTTGCTGGGATACACAGGCCAGTAAAGTGGCCTCCTAAGGCTGCTCCAACAGAGGATTCACACCCTGAGAGACATCATCAGACAGTTCCCCCCCAAACTTGTGCATGGTACCCCAAAGTTCTGCCAGTCACACACACAGTTCCTTTACAGGAGATGGTCTATAACTTAGCTTGTAGGTTTGGAGTTCAAGAAGATTATCTTGTTTTGGAAACTCCAAGGTACATTTTCTTTTTTTATGCTTGCTTTTTTTAGGCCTGAAAGGTACAATTTCATCTTTAATGGGAAATTCTGAATAACACCTGAATTCTGTAAAAGCAGGAAATGGCTACTATGGGCATGACCAAAGCATCTGTGACCCTGGAGATGTAATGTCTACATGGTAGTTAAGTCATGGGTAGCTCAAGGTGTGAAATAGCATTAGTATAATTTTAGAACTTTTCATCTCAATATAAATATAAATCCCTTTGTTCTTATATCCAACAGCTTAGCAATGGACAGCCTTGAGATTCTCACTGAATCAGCTGAGAAAATCCTTCTTCCTTTCAGCTGTTTCAGAGTCATAACATTAACTTTTCATTGTGACCTCACTGGATCTTCAGAATATATTGCAGCAGAAAGTTCTCATTTACCATTGATAATTGTTGTATTTCCCATTTGCAATGTGTGTACCTTTATTTATGGTCTGATAAACCAACTTTGCTGTCGATTTTCAGGTAAACAGAATCTGCTCCTTCAAAAATGATTAATTATCTATTTGTTGTCCTTTGTCACTCTCACTGAAGTAGTTAGCAGGCAATGTAAGGTGTACTAAAAAGTAAAGAGCACTCAGCAGAGTAGGAAGATGCTTGTCTTTGTTCCTGGTCTAACAGTGAAATGGTGCAAGTTCTATTTTTGAACTGTCAAAGTTAC
The DNA here is from genome assembly GCA_013399015.1 of Galbula dea. NCBI lineage: Eukaryota > Metazoa > Chordata > Aves > Piciformes > Galbulidae > Galbula > Galbula dea. The sequence continues at coordinate 49,914 of VWZX01007735.1, forward strand.
TAATTTTAAAGGTATTTACACCTCGAAGACAAAAGAGTGATTTTGATCAGAATGGCCAAGGCTGGATTTCTATTGTGTTTTTCCTCTTTTATTTTGGGAAAAGTAATTTATCCAGATAAATATAACTGTTCTGAGCATGTTTGCCCTATTTAAAGGTTTTGTGTGTCTGTTCTTTGCCTTTTCTGAGCTAGATGGAAGCTAGGTTTGCCCAACCACTGCCTTTTCTGGTTTTTTTTTTTTAACATCACTTGGAAAACCATTGTGTCCTTGGGTCTTTTTTCAGTTATGTGGTAATTTTAGTTATAGTTTTCTGTAATCTGTGTTGGCATTAGCAAAGGACATCCTTATGTCCCTGACTCTCTTGGCTTGAATACTTGCTGATAGTTATATTTCTCTCCAGAAGTAAACTTAATGGTTCAATACATATACAGTTAATAATGACTTAACTCCTATTTGCTCTGTCTTCCTCTGTTGCTCCTTCTTGAAAACTCTTGCTGGTTTTTAACACTTGGACACATAATGTCCATGAATCAAGTACCCCAGGCCATCATTTACCTGGCAGTGTTTTGCACATACAAATTTCCAGAGATGCTGTATTCACACGTTTCATTTCTGTAGCATGTTGTGCCACATGGAAATAGACATTGACCAGTTCCTGTTGATTGATATGATTAGCAGCAGTTTATTATTCTGAGACAGTCTAGCACAAAGCTGAAATATCCAATTTGCAGGGAGGGTAGGAAAGACCTCAAAAAGTAGCAAAGTAGTGTATTATAATTCTGTACACTTTAACAATTAGTATTTGGAGGGGGAATGTTTTAAATGTCCTCAAGACCCTTAGTTGCAGAGAAGTGTTAACCATAGCTGAAACTCATACCTAAAAATGTTTTACTGTTAGCAAGAGCTGACCTGATGTCAACTTCCAAATGTGAATTATACATGAGGCCTCAGATACAAAATTATGTCATGTTCAAGTTCATGATTTCCTTGCAAAAGATGACTGGCTTCTCTGTCACCAAAACAAGAGGCAATGTGACACATTGGGTTTGGACTTTACTTACCCACTTTCTGAGGAAGTATAGAGAGGAGACAGCAAGCTTCATGCAGTTGTCCAAGGTCAGTCCTGAAGGATGAACCAAGGACACCAAAATGTCTAAGATAACACAGAACTGAGTGAAATGTATGTCAGGTTGCATTTCATGGTCAGTGTATATTGTTGGTCACTTATTTAATGTGCTACATGTTCTACTCTTCATAACTCCTCTCCATAGGCATTGCATAGCATGAGAAGCAGGATCAGTATTGGTAGCATAGCATCAGAAAAGTCTACAGGCAAGGAAGCTGTTTGTTGTTAAAAGACCCAACATCAATTACTATGACAAATAAAACATGGGCTGGAGAAGAAATTGCAGTTTCCCCAACACATGAATGATTCTATTGTAATTCAGCCATCCCATCTGTTAGAGCAAAATGGAAAGTTTACAATAGAACATATGTGACTTGAGAAGTGTGTTTCTCCTGTAATCTGCCCCAACGTTAGGGAAACAATCATATTATGTCCCAGTTGTCATAGTAACTCCCAGGTTTTAATCAAATAAAATGTATGATATGAAAACTACTAGGTGATAGTATCATTTTCCAAAACAATGGCATTACTTGAGAAAATAGATCTCCTTTCAGGACACTGGGAAGCTTTGATTCTTCACTGAATAATCTTTCAGCTAAGCTTTGGGAATTCCCTTCAGCAGCAGTTTGTCTGGGTGAGAGGTCCAGAATCACACTGTATCTCACTGATGCAGTTACATGTAACTTCATTTTCTGGATGTGACCCTATGGAAGTACACCCCAAAGGGAGCAGGGAAGAGGGAAGGGTTCTTTTCCTTTTCTCCTGCCTGGTTCTTTTATCAGTACAGGAATATTTCTGACAGGAATCTTGAGGAGGTCCCGTTCCCAGTTCTGTTGCTGTTGTCATCTTATAAATGCAGTCTCTAAACTGCTTTGGTGCAGATTAACTTTTAAGTACTGAACTGGGGTGTCTAATTCAGGTCCTTAACTGTTTATGGGTCTTCTCTACAGTCAATGAATGAAGACAAACATCTCCAGGAGACCCTTTGAATCATAAAATTAGCATTTTAAATGTGCTTGTCTTTTCTGCTGTCCTTAAAGGAACAGGAGTTTCTAATTTAGCTGCTTCATTTAGATGTCTAAAACTAGATGGGAAGCGTCCAGTCTCCTGTTTTATAGTTTTACATGTCTTTAGAACAAGAATGATGCTCAGGTGTGTTTCAGAACCAAACATATCAAAGTTTGTTCTGCAGTTATAACAGCTATGGAGTTAGGTATTGCAGTGGCACTTAAGCCTAAGTTATCTCAATGTGTTAACACATCATTTCTCAAAATAATAAACATTAGCTATTTATTGTCAAGATATTTTGGCTTAAACCTTTTCATTTTTTTTCCTTTTACATTAGTGTCCTGCCAATTTTTTTCCTTTTCCTCTCTCTACTTTCTGTAGACTTTAAAACTATTATCTAGGGGTTTTTCAAGGGAACCAGACTTTTTTTTTTTTTACAAAATACCAGCAAAAAGGGTAAATTTTGGCATTAAATTAAAAGACAATGAATCACTTTTTTTTCCCTGCTGTTAAATTAATTATCATCAAAGGTTTCATTAACAGCAGATTTCTTATCAGCAAAGTCAACAACAAAATTGGAAATTGGACAATTTTCTCCCATTATCAAAAAAGAAAACATTTTACAGTCCCTTTTTTCTCACTTTGTCCTTTCTAGAAGACTGCCTATAGCATGCAGGGGGGGGGATTCAGAATTCCTCAAATCTCTTCCTGCTGCCTTTATTTTAACTAGAGCTGGAAAATATGATATCAAAATACAATCTGTATGTTAGTCTGACTCTGTCTAAAAGTCAGCTACTGTACATCATTAATACAGAAACATGGAGTTTAGGATAGTGTGTCCATTTAAAATCATTTTTTCAATAATTATCTAACAACTATGCTTCTATCTGCTAAACTTTCCTTGATATTGAGGTGAAATTACTTTAAATAACTTACTTGCTTAGTTGAGTTCAAAACATTTGCTTGCTGAAATTTCAGCTCAGCTAAGGTCTTACAGGAGCATTTGGGCTGTTCAGTGTTTTAACCATTTAATGAAAACATAATCAATCAATAACAACAACAACAAAAGCCAAACTTCTTTTTGGCTGTTCTGCTTCTGTTATGAATTTCTATTGTCTCCTTTTTTGGGGGTAATTTTGAGGAGCAGAACTTCTGCACCAGTTATGAGTGTGAGTTATAAATCATCTGTCGGGTGTGAATTGCAGCTTTGCTACGTGTTACTAATACTACTATGTGTAAGCAGAGAGATCTGACAGATTGAGGAAAACAGCAACAATCATGTTGTATTTTTCTCATTTTAATAATTCAAGAGGTCTTTAACTTTTTGTGGGCTGTGGGAACCAGTAACTCTTGAAGAGGTTGGAATATAGGTAGTTTAAAAGATCAAAGTATTGATATAAAACCATTTTTCTTTTTCCTCTCCCTGTTATGATAACTGTCACAACATGATCTTTGGTGCAGATTTAGATGTATCCAGGGATATATTTGGGGACTTTTTCTCTTTTTAAAAGGGGATTCAGTGGTCAGAGTAAGGAGAGATGTTTGCTTTGCATGGAGGAGCAGCACTAGAGTAGGGTACTCACTAAACTGCTTATAATACCTGTGGAAGATTTAACTGATTCATTGAGTTTAATTCATACTTAGAGATAAGATGGCAGCATTCATTATACAACTGAGGGTACATAGACAGTAAGGTGGGGTGGAGCTGCTGCCTTATTCATTGCACAGGGACTGATGCAAGGGTCTATGAGGTTTGTGGGCTATAATTATCCCTAGTAATTTAAGAATCCATTTACCTTCTGCAGATGGAGATACAGTTTAATCAAATACAGTGGTAAATCAGCCTTTATTAGGCACATTCTGTAGGCTATTATGTAGGTGTTAACATTTAAAATGCTTCTGTATTAAAACTCTTCCCAGGTGAACAGGCACAGCTTTCAATTGTAAAAATGAATTTTGCAGTAATGGTGAAAAAAGTGCTTTTTCCTTAGGAATTGTGACTTTGAACAGAGACCCTTGGTACCTATAATCCACAGACTGTTGTCACTCTGTAAACCAAGTGGCTGCTTTGGAAAATTGGTAGCTGCAGCCTGATTTGGTCAGTGCCTAACCAAATCATTTGAAAGCTAAAGATTTGCAGCAGTGTATTTTTCTGGTAAGATATGGGTTTCCACGTTTGCTCTCAACTACTTCAAGTGAAGGGATGCAACCCTTTGTAGGTCTTTGGTAGCATGTGAGTTTGAACTCCTTTTTTACTTCCCTTCATACATGCTGAGCTCTAGTTTTGAAAACTTGTACATTAACATTATCATTCTCCTTGGGATTTAAAATACAAATGCTTCATGAGATTTCTCTTCACCATCATTAATGGTATAGCAAACACATTAACCATATTGCACTTGCCAGTCTCTTACAAGTGTAATAAAGGAAGACTCTTCCAATTAAAGTATTATTGAAATATAAATGGTCTGTTTGATACCTAACAGATCACATCTTCTGCATGAGACTGTATTGTGGCCAGCTCATGTATTCTAGAGAGGTACAGGTGTCTATGCCCACAGGCTCCTAACTGTTTCACCATAGGACAGTCTTGTCTTTATATGATGCCACATACAAAGGTATGTCAAAATATGCATCTAGATCATAAAGGGAGTACTCCCTGAAAACATTAACACACTGCAGAGAAAAAAATAAGCCTCTTCCTTTTAATCAGGAAGTTCAATTCCAAACTTTGAGATACTGAAATAGAGATTTGTAGGAAAATTCACAGGGGAACAAATTGTTAACCTGTTTCCTTTGGGTTTCTCATGCACCAGAAGCAGCAAAGATACATTTCATTTACTTTGTGTCAGAATTTAACAGATAATATCAAAAAAAGAAAGAAAATAGTTTTAGCAATTACATATCATCAATTGTAACAGGTAACAAGTACAGTTAGCATTAGGCTTTTCATTCTTTTTCTAAATGCATAGAATTTTTAACTCTCTTTAAATACACATAAGAAGTGACATGAAAAAAGTAGATGGGGAGAAACTTTTCTAGAAGGTGATAGGCCACCCATTCCTTAGATACAGAGCTTTTTAATTGAGTCAGTAGCAAAGCCTGTTTAATATAGTGGGAAGAGATCAGGTTCATCCCACCTTTGGAACTGTCTCCAGCTCTATCTACCCTCATTTATTTGAACAAATAGTATGGATAGAACTAATCAAAAGCCACTGAAAGATCACAGTAAAGAGAAATGTAAAGTACTGGTTTCTAAATGACCAAGACTGTGAAGTATATCATAGCAGTATAAAGTGATGCCATGATGTCTTCTGAAAATTTAGAATAATAATGGGGGGGAAAAAAGACAAAATTGCTAGGAGAAGATGCAGTCTGGTATGAAGCCTTAGAATGTTTCCTGACATGGTTAAGTGACCAGAAGCTATGGCCACTTCTTTTTCTCAATTTGAAACAATTCCTTCTCCCATAGCGATGGATTAAAGTCTCAACCTGCTTAGGGGTCTCTGCCTAAGTTGTGTGAGGTGAGGAGGGAGAAAAAGAAACATTTCATCTACAGCACTTTGAAAAGCAATTTTGGCAGGGCAACCAAAAGCGAGCTAGTGTTGAAAGTAGTGAGATTCACCCTGGTTCTCTGCGTCCATCCTATCTGGGAATGAGGTGATCCTCAGCTGCTTTGGTTTGATTCATGCACTGGATTCTGTCTATTTTTTCCCCATTTTAATTTGTATTAATTGCAGTTCTGTTAGTCTATTTGCCCATAAAAGCTTGTATTGAAATTCCAGGGATTTTACATGCTGGACTCAAATTCCCTTCTACTCCCACCCTTCAATCGTGACAGGCTGTTGTAGAACCTTCTTTTGTATCTTGTAAACCACATCTTTCAGGTGCTCCCATATTATGTTATTGGTTCTGTGGAGATTTGGGTTCTTCATAGCTTTCTGCCATCCTAACATATCTGCAGGATTTAGCACTGAACAAATTCAATAACCTCCTTTTGGCAATCTCCTAAATATTTCTTCCATCAGTTGAAATACAAATAGAGCAAGCAGCAGATGAAGGTGTTGCTGAAAGCTCTGATCTTCTGCCATCATCCTCAGGAATGTTATGTGTGTGTTTTTCCACAAGAACAAGAAAAGACTGAATATATGTCACTTTTGCTTTCATACTTCATGAAAAATCCTCTTTCTATGGTACTAGTATAATCCCAAAGAAAGCCTCTACCTACTCTCTCTCAAACTATTCTATTAGCAGTCTTTCCTCTGTGGCACAATGTTTGTTGGAGGAGAGATAAGAAGGAAAGGGCTGCTTTTTTTTTTCCTTTTAGAGGTTGTTTATTGTGAAGGAAAAACAGAGCAGTAAAACTGAACACATAAAAAATGAAAATTGCTATATAGTTTAATGAATATTTTGTAAAAATCATTTTCTATTCTCCTTCTCCACATTCATGATAGCAGTGCTGCTGGCTGCTTGTACATGATTTATCATGTCAGATTATATTGCAGCAAGCAGACTATATACCCTTTGACCTTGAAGACTCCTACTCTACTGCTATAAATTTGGGGTTCTTTAAAGCCAGGAGTGAAAATGCCCTTTCATTTATGCACTTACTACTGAGCTTAAATACCTAGCAAAATGAGATTTTCTTGGTTTTATTCTTCTTTGTGTTAGCAGATGATATTTTGTCATTCTGAATTTATGTGGAAAAAATATTTGGCATTTTTTGCATCTCTGGCTTGCTGTCTATGTCTACAGCTAAAAGTTCTTTTCAGCACAGATAAGGGGACAATGTTAACAGAGCTTTTCTATGCCAGTGATTGCTGAGCAGAGAAAAACATGAAGTGCTAAGTGCAGCATCTTTCAGAACTTGATTTTGGAGTATTTCAGCTTCAGCTGTGTGTCAAGCAAAGAGCTGCTATGTGAAGAAGACCTAGAAAGATACCTTGTGTCCATTATCACAGTTCTTGAGCTTGATGTCTTGGAGACCTCTACTGCTCACTGAATTGAAGCTGCTAAGCAAATCCAAAAGGCCTAATGTTGGGGGGAAGGGCTGGATTGCTTCTAAACTAAGAGGAAAAAGAATAAGGACATCTATATAAAGGTGTTTGGTGAAAAAGTAAATTTTCAGTGCAGTTGAAAAGAGCCTAGCAGGCTGTTCCCAGATTTTTTCTATAGAAAAGTAGTTTCCTGTAGCCCTCACCAAACAGCAGTGCCCAGTTGGCCAGAGCTCTAACTTTTTGTTACACCCTGAGGAGGTCTATGTTGATTAAAAAGATTCTCACATGTACTGAGCTTAATCCAGTGACCTTGATACCAACCATTTCCATTTTTATTGAATAAATATTAGGACAAAACACATAAAGTACTGTAATACTTACCAAGGACTATAATGGGATTTACTGAACAGTGAATCCTGCATCCTATAAATTGCAGCAAAACAAAAAATCAGACTTATCTGTCACTTCTGTAAGTGGCAACTAAAAATACCTTTATGAATGGAATGGAATGAGGGAACTCTTCTGGTTTTTAATTTCCTTTCAATAATTCATTAGCACACACTTTAACCTTAATCTCCAGTCCCCACAGGGTTCAGATGCTGTGCCAAAACAGATTTCTCACAGGCAAAATTAATTTTCTACAAATAACTTCCCTATTTTTCCTAATTCAGGAGCACCAGAAGGTAGCACAGCTTTGGTGGTTTGATCTCGATACATAAGATTTCAGCACTTGTTTTAGCCTGCATTCTTGTGTATTGAATTTTCTGGTTTAGACTCTTCAGTGTTGGGTGTGACTTAGAGGAGGATATGATTCATTTTGATGGAACAGCTTCTAGGTATCTGTATTGGTGCTTATTAATTACTTTAGCAGAAGTGTTTTGTTCCTCCAGTTCCTCTTGAGGATTAAATACCACATAACATATGTTAGATTTTGGCAATCTTATGTTTACAGAAGTTTAAAAAATATTTTGAGCAGTTGTGCATGAAATTATTTAATATCCCTCATGAGAGGAAATGCTAACAATGTTAAACCCAAATACAACTGCTTTCTATGAATACTCTTTTCATATCTCATGAGAAAGTGCTGAATGGAATATGAAATTTCCACACTTGTTTGAGCTCTGGAAAAATCAAGCCAACAATGATACCTGAAAATAAACAGCAAGAGAGGAAAGTGCAGGACTGAAAACAGTTGAAACATTTTGGCCCAGTTAAGGTCCCTAAGTAGGAAAAAAAAGCCTGTAAATTTGTTTCAGAAGTACATCTAAGTTAGATGTCTCAGAGCCAAATTGTAGTACAGAACACAAATACATTGGGGGTGGAGCAAGTTCTTTTGTGGAATTTTCTTTAGTTTCTTCAGTTTAATGTCATTATGGAGATGATGACTGTAGCAGGAGCTATTTCCTACATTAAACTGAAATGGCCTCTGAAGGAGAACTTGCACTTCTTTCTCTCTCTAATCAGCCTGTACTAAGAGCAGAGCCCAGGCTGGAGCCACCCTGGCACAGGTAGTGCCCTGACCTGGCAGTGAGGGATGTCCTCTCCTGCAGTGACTTCTAACCTCACCTCACCTGAGAACTGGAGCAGTGCTGGCACTCATTCCTGCCTGCATTGTGTCCCTGTGATAGATAGACAGCTGCTGCGTGTCCTTTGTCTTCCATGACTAGCAGAGTACTGGCTTCCTCCACAATACCCTTCCTCCAGGTTTAAGGACCTGGAGAAAAGAGGATTGTGTCCTTCAGTATCAAACTTGGGAATCATACCTTGTTTCTCAGGCTCCTTCTTTCACCTACTGTTACATGTACTGCTGCTTTTATAGGGAACAAAATCCATTCTAAAAGCAGAAAACTGTTTCCTGTCTCCCTTCTTACTCCCACCTGGGTTCCTAGATACTTACCTGATTCCATCATCCCTAAGTCTGATGATTTCCCTCTCAATATTCCTTAATAATTTGGAAAGTCAAACATACAGGTGAGTAATTTGCATCCTCCCTGCTAGGAGCAGTTCACACATGCTTAATTGCTTTGGCTTCATTTCAGGCTTTCTGCGGCTGTGCTTCAGGTGAGCTTGCCACGTTCCCCATTTCCTCTCCCCCAAAAAACAAGGATGAGACATTTCTGGAGCCTACATTTTTCCACATTCATTTTGGTTTTCACAAAAGCATTCTACATAGGAAGGCAATGATAATTTTTGAGTGTTATCTCCTGCTTTGCACATAACTTCAGAAGGACATTACTTGTTATTGCTAGCTAAGATTCACTTATTTAAACCCAGGGGTGAACCTCTAAGTGAAGAGATTGTCTGAGCATGGGTCTTTTTGCTATGACTTCTATTCTGCTTTCCTTAATCTGTCTCATTCATCCCAATACATAGAGGTGGTCCAAAGAACACACTGAGTAAACATCAACCTGTTTTATCCACAGACCTACCTAGGACTGCTTTTGGGAGACTGGAATGGGACTTGTAGACAGAGAGCTTCATCACTGAAAGAGAGAGCTGTGAAGCTCTTCACAGGAGAGATGGCCTTGTATGGTGAGCAGCTGGTGACAAGCTGAACCAGGATGGGTAGAAAAGTAAATGAAAATATTCCACTTTGAAAGCCTCCTTTTGCCCTTCTCAAGAAATTCTCCCATTCCTTTCTTGTGTTTTTTTCTGAGCAGCAAATTCATCTACCAGCTCCCAGGTCACTCTCCCCCTTTAGTTCACCTGATTAGTTCTCTGTCACTGCCCCAGAGGTGGATGTTGTCCATATGACTTAAAACCAGTGACTCTCCAGATGCCTATTTCTAAACCATGTCATTATAGAGCCAAGCAGCATAGTCCAGTGAAAGCCAATCAAATGCAGTGTTATTGGTACCTGTACCTCTGAACACTAAACCCTTCTCAACTGGAAAGAGGCTTCCTAAGAAGTGGTTAACATAGAAATCAGTGAACTGTTTGTGGAAATGACTATTGGCAATCACAGCAGGTTGGTCTCCTTGTTCTAAGTGCTGATGTTATCTTTGTGATCTCAAGCAAGAAGGGATCACAGGAAAAAGTGATGTGGTCTTTTGACTTCACACAGGACCGAAATGGCCTTTCTAAATTAAACCCTCCCCTCTGCTCTGATCTGTCAGGCTCAGTCCCTCCCTTCCCATTGCACCTGCTGTCTCTCCATTGTTGCAGGAATAACAGTGTCAGAGCTTTGCAGATCTCTAAATACAAAAGTCTAACTTGAAATCTTCATTTGGTTATATCCTGACTTATGCAGTGGTGCTGCTCGTTGGACTATCACAGAGTAAGAGGATAAATGTCTGCTCTTGGGTGACTCCTTATAAAGTTGTTAAAATCTGTGGGAATAGTCTAAGTCTTTAAAATAATTCCAAATGGGAAAACCAGCTTGGCAGAAATCTGGCAGTATCTTAGTGGACTTCTCTATAGCTTCTGACATTAAACACTTAGGGCACACAAAGATCTGCTGTGGATTTTCTGTGTGATGCTTTCCAAAATTGCTTCAGATGATGGCATCTGTGATTTGTGATTGCAATGTGATCACCAGGAGTTGCAAGGATTTATTTAACCTGAATTGAGAATCATAACAATTGCTGTACAATTTAAAGTATTACTGCCTTTTTTTACTGCCATTCCATTCATCTATTTCTTTTCCTGAATCTGATCCTTTTTCATATGGGCACAACACTTCAGCTCTGCAATCTCTCAACCAAATCTTTGGAGAGTAAAAAAGAAAATGCCAGAACAAAACATCATGGAACTTTACATTTTGAGCACACTCTCAGTCACTTAGCCCAAGAATTCAGTTGTTCTGACTGTGCAGAAAGACCTATCATAAAATGAGTGACAAAATAAACTGCAGCTTTTTATCTTGCTGCTAAATAATTAGGCCAAACTTATTGAAATCAAAGACAACATTAGACTTGGTACTCAAGAACAAAATGGGGAGCCAGATGTATCTTAAATTAATGAAGTAGCATATTCAGCAGCTGCAGGGCAAGGCAGGAGATGCCTTACCCCTGGCTGTGGTATGAAGGACAGACAGTGGCTGAGAAGAATGTTGAAGGCTACATCAGCTTCCATGAGGCCTCTCAGTGAAGTGAGGATGTCCCCATTGATGCCAGCAGCTGCAGGGTCCCACTGAGCTCTGCAGGAGTTTTCTGCTGTCACAAAAAAGAATCCTGTATTTCTGGGTCCCTTGCAGCTTTAGGCAGTGTGGCTCATGAGACTTGTGCTGACTGCTGTGAAAGCAAAGAACACTTTTTCTCCTAACCTCTCAGTGGGACTGTTTGAGTTCTCTTGATGAAACATTGTCCTTTTTCTCTCTATAATGCACGTAGAGCAGTTCCCTTGTGTTGTCTTCATGGTTTTTGGAATGATAGGGCTGAGAGGGTTGGATTTCCTGTATATGAGCTTGGATGAGGTTGTTTTTCCAATTTAGGGTTTTTTGGCTTCTGTTTTTTTGGCCTTCAGAAGGAAAATAATTTGTAGACAAATATGTGCACCTGGTGCTAAAACAATAGGTACTAATACATTTATAAAGAGGATGGAACTGGAACCCTTATGCAGTAGGTTTCCAGGAAAGCAGTCAGCCATGACTTGCTCTATGCCAGCAACATAACTGGGTTGTTTTGTTGTTTGCTCTTACAACAATTGTTGAGAGCTTTTCCCTTTCTGCACTGAGTTTAATTACAAACAAAACACATAAATAGCATAACAATTTTTAAATGCCAGAGGAGACAGTAGCTAAAGATAATCACAAACAAATGGAATTACCTTTCCCTAAAATAGTGTGAATTATATTTTGGGGCAAAAGATAAAGATGAAAGCCCTTTGTTTATTCTGCTAGAAAGAGAAAAGTCTTCTGAAGTTGTGTATCACATAGATTAGTACTTTGGAAGCCACTGAGTTATAAATATGATTCTGTGATTCATAGCATTATACATTTGTCAAAACAATGTGAAGCACATTGTGTTAGCACATTAACACAATCTAGCCACTGCAGTTGCAGTTCCTCTGGCTTTATGCATTGAAATAAAATTCAAGGTGAGTGTCACCAGGCTATATAATTTATTTTAGATATTCTAGATAGGACATCTAATATTTTCACACCAAAACTTGAATATTGATCTCATTTGTTTTCTACATGCATTCTTCTGTCATGTCTAACTCCAGCTGAAGGTCTTACTCAAAACCTGACTGGATATTATTTAGAATAAATAATTCTGGCTGGATATTATTTAGAATATTTGCTTATATTTTCCATTTTCCTTCTTCTTCTTGAGCTATAAAACAATTCTTCTCAAAACATGATCAGAAAAGACTGGAAGAATATCCACCAAAGGTATCAAAACACCACAAGAGACATATGGTGAGTGGGTGGGCTTTCTTCAGAGCCCATCTGTAAAACATTAAAAAAAAATAAAAATGACATCCCACAAATATTTTTTAGAGGAAAGGATTGGGTCTGAGATGTTCAGAGATAGTTAATGGAATTGTGACAACTTACAGGATATGTTTCCAAGAACTATGTGGTGAAGTCTCCCAAGATCAGTATGAAAGAGCTAGCACCTTGAGCAAGAGGAGTGACTAAATAAAAGGGAAGAAAAGGTGAAGGTAGAATTAATTCCTTGATCCAATGAAGTATTTAACTAAACTTAGTGAACCATTACATGGGGTTTGTTTTAAAGGAAAATATACCACATGTTAAGAGCAGCCTACAGTTTGAAATGAATTCATTCCTGTATGGGAATAGACTTCAAAAGCTCCATATGATTATAAGTCCATGAAATATCCTTTTTCATTCCTTCTGTCACCACTTAAGTTTGGGAATTGTTTGCCAAGATGCTTGTAATCAGTACTAAAAAGGTAATGATGAAGATAGTTTGTATATAATCTTTTCCATAACTGAAATAGAATAGAGTGAAATGGGATTGTGCTGTAAATGTATGTTGAGAAGATTTAAAAATGCTACTTCTCCAGAGGTTCTTTTCAACCTCTGAGACACTCAGTGAGACTCTTTTACAGAGGCATAAGTAAGTACATTTAAAAGTTCTCTTCCTAAGCCTACCATGTCCTATCATGTTCCAACAGGAAATTTAAAGGCATTTAAGGAGTTTGAAAGGAGTATTCAGGGGTCTTCTGAAGCTGAAAATATCTTCCCAGGTTGTCACTCAGGTTAGGCCTTCTGGAGTTCCCTAGAAGTGAAATGTAGCTGCTCTCACTCCACCTGTCAGAGCTGGGCTGTCTCCTGTGTAGGTGTGGTGGTGCTATGGGGATCTGCTGCTGAAATAACTTCTGAAGAGGGATGGGTGATTCTTCTTCTTCTATGTCAAGAAGAAGCCCCTAATGCCTTAGTAGCCCTCAGTCCACACTTCAGCTGCTCACTGGAGTTCACATAGAAGATCTACATCCTGTGAAATAAGACTAGATGGTTTCAGGAGAAGGAAGACTTGTGGAGTTTTAACAAGTGATGAAGAAGCCACAGGGAATAGGAACAGATGTATGAGAAGTAGGGAGCACTATATGAGGAAGGAATCATGTGTAAGAGACACCAGAGAGAGGTATAAAGTGAAGGAACTGGAGAATGGGACATGTATTCTGGAACTTCTTGTTGGGAAAGAGGAATAAAAAAGGGAAAGGCTGGAATAAAAACTTAAAAGGGATATGCTAGTGGAAGGCCACAAGTCAGGATAGAAATGTTATCAAGGGAGAAACAGGAGTGTCAGTGAGGGGAAAGAGATTTCAGCTGGGATGAGGAAATATGTCCAGTAAGTGTGAGAGGAGACTAAATATTTTTGTCTGTGGGTAAACCAAATCAATTCAGAAAGACTTGATTGTGGGTGGAATTGATGCTGATGGTGCAAGCACTAAGTGGTGTTGAGTTACAGAGGGAGGCATTTGAATATGTATGTCAGCATGAGGGGAATTGACTTTGACTGTGGAGGACAAAGTGACTGAGAATTGATTTTTATTGTGGAAGGAAATTGATCCAGAGAGAGATGGAAAATCAGTTTGATTTCTGTGTAAGGAAAGTTCCAACAATGGTAGAAAACTAATGACCAAAGAAATGGACTTTGAATTCAGTCCTGACATGATTTTGGATGTGGTATTTGTAGCAGCTGATAAGTGGCCTGCATGAGATAAGATGATATGTTCTGTTCTGTGAGATGCCATTAGTAAAATTCCAGTCAGAAGACCAGTAATTCATATTTGAGACAACAGTACTGGCTTTTTGGAAAGGAGCATTGACCAAAAATTAAATGAGAAAAAAGAAGGCAGAAAAAAATCCAAACAAAACCACTGGAAGTGCTAATATAAAGACAATGAATATGTCTGAGAACTGTAGTGCAGGAGCTTAGACTTCAGGTAGTGGAATAAGGAGCAGAATAATGGTTTTGTCTTGTATAAATTCAGGTTTGATAGACTTCTGAAATAAAAAAGGAATAGGAACTGCATCTTGAATCATTTCAGTATAGTCACAGTGTTAGTGAGACTCCTGATTGTGTTTTACAGTGTGTATGCCCATTAAATATTGCTGTCCTCCTAAATCATTTTGTCTGTCTGAATGTGGCAGCCTGTTTGTGGAGAAGTGAGCCTCATTCCATCTAATGTGAGAACTGTGAGTGATGGTTTAGCTCACCAAGTGGAGTGAAGAATTTAAAGCAAATTAACCAGAGGTAGTTAATTCCATAAGAAATTGTCTTGGAAAATCTTGATTTTGCATCTGTTTTATTATTACAGTAGAGACTGGCTGGAGTTGAACTGCCTTGATTTGCATCCAGGAAAGTTAAATGTTGATTGGGAGAAGGTGAAATTAGAACTGAAATAGACAAATGTGTGTGCCAATACACATGTTCTTTGGTATCCTTTTAAGCAATCATAAGAAAGCTGGTGTCCTCACCAAACTGAGATATTCAGAGGTGTATTTAACAGTTGATAGAGTAGATTGAGTCAATCAGTTTGAAAAATCATCAAATAACTCAACTTCACTTGAGCTAATACCATGTAACTGAGGTTGGCCTTCAGGGAGGGTACTTAAAACACCTATTCTGTACAAGATCAGCAACATATTAACAACTTGAGTCCAAACTGTAATTTATTTTTACACCTTTACAAAGCTGAGATGCTGATTTATTTAACATTTCTGTTGACATTCCCAGTCAAAGGGAGGTCAGTTTAGTCAAGGCTGAAAAACTCAAAAAGAACAACAAAAAAATCATTTAAGCAAGTTTACTACATTGCCAACCATTGTGCTGCTTTAGATTTGACAACCTTCAGTGGCACCTGGCAGAGATCTTGCCTTTCTGCCATCAGAAATCATTGTAATGTTTGAATCTGGCTGTAAGGCTCATGGGTGGGATTGCTACATCCTTCTTGAAGACAAGGAGGATGTGGAGAAACTATGGGCCTGGAAAACCTGACCTTAGGCCTGAAGACTATGCAAAAGGTCTTCATGGAAAACATTTTCAGGTACAAGAAGGAAAGAAGGTGACTGGAATAGGTCAACATGGGTTGAACAGGAGCAAATCCTTGTGTTCTGAAATAAAAGCCTCTCTGGGCTGACTCTGTTAAGTACAAGATATTGTTAGTCTGTTGGGTTGGGGTTTTTTTTTTGGTGTTGAGTGAGTATCAGTATTTCCTTGAACACTACTGAAAACAAATAGGTTTCAGTAACTATTTCATCAGTGGCTTTCATGCTGGGCTTTTTGTTACCAATATCTTTCTCTGAGTTAATTTTTTGGTTCTTAAGTAATCCATCACAACACTTTGTAAATATTCTTTTGCTGTTACCTATCACTCATAGGTGTTCACTGAATTAAATAGCTAGTAAAGGCATTTTTTTTTCAAGTTAGCTAACTAATAGAGTATCCTTCAGTTTGTGTGGAAAATAGACATGTATATTTAGTTTTGGGAATATGAATAGCTCAACCAGACTCTGGTTTTAGCAAGTGAATATATACACAAACATGAGCAGGAGCAGCATCATTTCTTTGCCACTGAGGAATAAGGCAAGAAGATTCTGCACATAAAGATTGTGGGAAGTTACAATTCTGCAAGAGCAGGAAACAGAAAGAATAAAAGTTCTGCTTCAGAACAAGAATTATTTCTCTCAAACATTTTGCAGAAAGCAAACTCCATGGCAGTGGAGTGTGTCTGTCATTTCCAGGAGTAGCTATGTCATTTCAAAGCCAAAATCTAGCTAGAACCCCAACTTGTAAAAAAAATAGGAAAAGAGTTTACAAAATGCAGTGATGATTGATCCAGACAAGTTACACTGCTCATGCATACTGTCACCATCAGAAATTTTGCTGTCCTTCTTTTCAGCTTCTCTCACTAGTCTTGCCACTATTTTTGTCTGCCAGGGTTACCTTAGTTTGTTCTCAGAGAGTTGGTTTGGGATAAGATATATCTCAAAGTAGAATGGCAAAATTCTAGGGAACTGTTAAATACTTAAGTGCATATTTAGTGATTCAGAATCAAGCAGCTCATTATTTTGGTCAGAGCTTAACTGCTGGCAAGTGAGCTAGTTTGTCATAACATTCCCCTTGCCTTTTAATGGTTGAGTTCAATAGACAATAAAGATAAAAGCTAGCACGTGCCAGTTCCAAGTTCAGGAAACTAAGAAGGGAGTCAGAAAAGGCTAAACAAAGAGAGAGAAACCTGAAACAAGTAGCATGAGAAAAGAAGTCATTCTTTTCCTACAGGTTTTTTTTTCCATTTAGTAATATATGGGGTGCAATAGGAAATATTTTAGGATGTAATAAATCACCAAAAAAAGTCAGTGCAAGATTTTTCCCAGACTTTAAAAGTCTGTATGTTACATAGTATTTTATAAATATTGGGTACTTAATTGTCTGGGTAAGATATAACTATTATTTATTGCTATTTTACATCTAAACTAAATTAGGAGCTGTAGCCAAAAATATCACTCCAGGGTTTATATAATTGTGTCTAAATCCATGCTGATATATTTTAACCTATTCACATATCCATTTTAAAAGGGGTTTATCTCCTGCTTGACAATGCTTAACAACACAACAGACCACTCCTGTATCCCCTTTCCATCCATTAGTCAATATATCCACAGCAACCAGCAATAACCCAGCAGCAAAAAGCATACTTAAGTTCTTTAAAACCTCCCCCCTGAATTGCTGTAGCCAGGAAAAACAAATGGGCCCAAATATGTGTGGCTACATACTTAAAACTGCTGAGCATCTGCATCTTCATCAGAAGATGTTGGATGTCAGCACTTAACAGTTTAGTCAACCAAATTAAAAATATAAGCTGTGTGGATTCATAAAGACTGGAGTAACCTGTGTGTCCTGGTTTGAGTTAGAGCAGAACTAAATCTGTACAGTCATTTCTCTCTGAAGTGGCTCATATTTAGTTAAAATTGGCCAGTGGCTTCAACCTGACCAGGGCCTGGAAGGAGGGGAAAGGGAAGACAGACATGATTACCCCGTGGCTTCTGTGAAACCAGGCTAAAGCCCAGAGCAGAGCATTAGTTAGTACCGAAGGAAGGTCAGCTGAGCTTCAGCTAGGTAGAAGACATTTTGATATTTTGCAGAATAACCTCTGATTGTAGAGGTAAACACAGGACAGATGTTTTGGGGTGCAGGATTTTTAGTGGCCCATGTTCAGTAAGAGTTCAGTTCACTTTAACAGATGTACTCCGTTCAAATAAGCCCTAATAAATGCTTACAGAAATGCAGAATTGGAAACTCATGCTGAAAGGATTTACAAAGCCCTTAGCTTTTCACTGTTGCTCCATAGAAGAAGTTTGTTTCAAAGTCATAGAGCTGGGATTTCCCTGGAAATAAGTCTGTGGTGAAATCCTTTATTAACTGTTCACACTTATGCAGGAAAGCAAACGTATTAAATCAGAATATGTGCTGCGTTGGGGGTTCCTTTTTTATCCAGTATTAAATTGAGCAGTCTGAGCATGCTAACAATCTTCCTACCACTATATGACACCTTAATAGTACTATTGAAAAGATTTGAATTGTTATTTTTGATGCTGGGTCTGGAAACATGGATGTCTACCTCCCTCTCTGCCTCTCTCCATTTCTCTCTGTAAACATATCCCTAGTTTCCCAGCAGGTTCAAACACAGATGGCTGCCTTATTGCGACAGAAGCAAAAATGCTACATTAATGTTTAAAGAGATTAAAAATCCTCTTGGCAGCAGTGGCATATGTTACCAGTTAATTGTAGCACTGGAAGCTTCCCTGCTGTTTTAAAACATGGACTCATTTTACTTGCTTTCTGCAGAGCAGTATGAAATGTCAAATTTGTTGGTATAAGTTTTGAATCCAGTCTGACAAAAATGAGTCATAAAGACAATGTTGTTGTCCTATTTAACATAGTTTTTGAATCCAAATAATGTTCTACTCCTCTGCCAGCTCTGGCAGAAAGCTGGCTCCCTGCTCTACCCCAGCGATCGTGTGCATGCTTTATGATTTCAGCAGAGGGTTGTTCACGTTTGGAAGACAATTTTTAGCTTTTCACCTGCATTATTTCAGATTATTGTCATGCTGGCCAAAGCAGGCTGCTTGTTTAAATTACTTTTCAGATGTAAGGCTAGCTTTTTTCCTGGCACAGCCTCCAGTTGGAAGCAGAATAGTCAAACCCACCCTGTGGTAGCCTGCTAGCTAGGAACGTTTTTGTTGTGTTGAAGACATTTTTAACTGCCGTGGTCAGGTGATTAGCACACTGCTGAGTAACATCATTCTTTCCAGATCCCTACTCACAGATTAACAATTCTCAGTAGTGCACCACTGACAGCATGCAGCTACTTTATGCCACTTTTTGACTGGAGAAAGAAATGGGAAAAGAAATTTTGAAAAGCTGAAAACTTCTGTCATTTCTGTTGCCCTTTTTGGAGTTTCTCCAGTTCTCCTTAAATCAGGTAGCAGCTGTCACATCAGATATACATTAGGATACAACAAAGGATCCAGCTTTCCTAAGTAGCCTTTAAACACCAAACACTATTTAAAGAGAACACTTTGGCTTCAGAAGATAAAACTTCATGTTACTACATGGAATTGCATCACGCACCCTCGTGTGTGTTTTGACTAGAGCTGCCCAGGCTTTAGCAGGCTTCAGTCTTCTGGAAAGGACTGGTGACATAAATACATTCTTGTGTAGGAAAAGGTAAACAAAACTTAGCATCACATATTGCCTGGGATCCTTTTTACTATTTGTTCTTTGCCATATGTGCACATTAGGTTGTACCGACAAGTAGATGTGATCTCTGCCCCTGAGGGGCTTACAGTCTCGATTAAATATCGCATGGAGACGAGGCGTTCTTGTTGGTATTCTTAGCAGGAAAGGCCAAGGGTATGGTAGGCATGAACCACCCTTGCTTGTCTGAAAAGTAGACCTTTCAAATCAAGGCTTAAAGACAACACAACTGCTCCTGTTTTCTTTAAAGGGCTTCAGAGTGCACAGGACTTACCTGGTGCCTATTTCGAGCATTGATAGCTACATGGTGAAGAATCTGTGCACACACAAGTTATCTCTACTGTTACTAAAGCTTGCATTGCCTGTTTGGGCAGTCAAGGGATCTCCAAATTACACCTTTAGTCATGTTTACATCACTATTACTTGTCATAAAAATGACAGTAATATGAAAATTACATGTTGTTCTATTTTGAGGGGAAAAAAAAAACAAAACAAAACAAAATGCTTTTGAACAGACACCTGCAAATTACCTCAGTTTATTACATTTTGCAGGAAGTTTAAAGTCAGTAATTGTCCAGAATGTGCTTTTACTAGACATTGGTTTGTACTGGGATTTTTAAGAGAAAGGCTCCAGCTAACTTTAAAAGTGTAATGTAAACAGATTAGAAACAGTAGTTTGGTGAAAGCTTTCAGGACTGAAAATAGCATTGGTGACTGAGACACATAAATGCTGCTCACATAGAAAAGTGAGAAAGAGCAGCAACTTCCTATTCCTTTCAATTATTGCTTGGAAACCTTCAATTATAGGTGGCTGTCCAGTAAGACACTGAAAATAAATAGTCATGAGGACCTTTGTACAATAAAACATGGAATTGTGTTTCCTTGTTTGTCTTTTGGAAGCAGTAATTTCAGCAGCAGATTGGTACTGTGATTCATGATGCTGAAGAATCTATTAGTTGGGCTTGGGGTTGCCTGGTTATCCCTTGTAGTTTTAGCAGAGCACAGGTCAAAGTTTTCCCTTATGTAAAGCAGCATCCTGACAGATCTAACTTGAATTGAAAAGTGGAGAGTCAACATAAACAAGATGAAGCAAGTGTCCTCTTTGACTGCATGTTTCTCCCTCATTCTTTGCTGTCCTTTGTGTTAATGTCCTTAACCCATTACTTCTGCAGATTCTCATCAGTCTCATTACTCTAACTTCATGGTTTCTTCTCCTATTATTTTTCCTACCCTAATTTGATTAGATCATAAATTCAGAATATAGACAGTGATATATATAGCTTAAGAATTCTAATTAAAAGAGCAGCTTGTTCACTAACACAAGAGAGATTAAATTCCCCACATACCACACTATGGATTCGTTCCCTGTGTGGCTTATTGTTACAGGGCCCATACAAGTCAATAGGATTAGGTAGTTACTAGAGGAAATTGTCTTTCTTGAGCATAAAATGTTCTTTACCAAGGCAATTTGCAGTTCCTTAAATTATATTTGTATGCTAATTAATCCAAATCTTTCAGGCTAGCCTACCAGAAATCAGCAGGAAATTTTACTTAATTCTGAAGAGTGGGTGCTATGGGGAATGAGAAGCCTTTGAGCTAGTGTGTGTCACCCTCTATGTCTCTTGCCAATACAAAACCTCAGTCCTGGGGTAACACTTTCTTGTTCAACTGAAGCACAATGGTTATTCTAAATTGCACAACAGAGATCACATTTTTGAGCTATTTACAGTAGAGTGGACACAGAAGAAACTGTAATATTGACTAACTACTAGGCATGCATAGTAAATAAAATCTTAATATATGACAGTAATATTCTGGAGCACTATATTGTCTTCTTTCCAACTTAGAGTCAGCACTGGAATGCAAGAATTGTATATCATTGATCAAGTGGATGCAGCCAAAAGTATTTTTATCAAAATGATTTTGGATAAGAGATACAAATTTTCTTGGCCAAAGCTGGAAATTACTTATTTCACCATTAAGTGCATATCAGGACATCCACCGTCATAAAAGACTTTGTGCAGTATGTTTTAGGCAACAGTGTCAAGAAGTCCAGCTTTCCCAAAAAACCAAGAGTGATAGTCTTTAAAGGCAGAAATGCAAACTTCCTTTTTCCAACCATCCAGAGTCTGAAACACATGATCAAACTATTATTTCAAGATGGATAAACCTGCCAAAAGATTTGCTCCTATAGATTTTTTTTTTCTTTGTGATGAATCATACAAGTCTTTTCTGGCTTAGTTTACTTTTCTTGTAACTGTTTTGCTCTATTTGCAAATCTGAATCCTATTGCACCTCTGAGATTATATTTTGGTGCTGTCTGACCTGCCTTTTGTCTGCATGGTTGCTACATCTTTTGCAGATGTCAACATAACTTCCTTCATGATTTGTAAAACACGAGAGGCTGAGAATAAAACAATGCATCACAATAAATACATTTCCATCAATCTAAACAAGATGACTTAGGAAAATCATCCTCTCCTCTTTGCTGTTCAAAGTATGCCCAGTGTGCTGTGTGTTGAAAGCAGTAGCACATACTGCCATGTGTTGCACATATCCCACATTTTGGCTATTATCTCGAACTTGGAGAATCCTCCAAGCTCTTTGATCATGTGTGTGTTGTCCCTGTTAGCAGCCTCATTCACTATTCAGCAGGGTTCTTTCTGAAGTTTTCTCCCTCTACTGTAGCACTTGGTTGTTTTTCCTTCCTACTCATTCCTTGGAATCCTGATGCAACCAAATCGAGGGTGCCTTTGGAAGCTGGGTGGTTTGGTTTTGTTTTTTTCCCCAAAGGAATCCAGCATCTTTTTTATACTCATATTAGTGTCTTCTGGGAACTTCAGGTTCAGCCCTTGGAGTTTTTTTGCTCCCTAGGATAGGGGATCAGCACAGTAGAGTATACAATGCTTGTAGGAGCAAGCCAAACAACATTTAATAGAAGACTGAATAATAAAAGCAACATTATCAACATTTATTTATTGCTAAGGATAATGCTGCAGGAATTCTTTTTCTACAGGTAGATTGAAGATAGAGATTGTCTTGTGATAGTGAAATTTGTCAGACTTTGAAGTAACCATCATTAAAAGCTTCCTTTGCTCCACTACTTTATGATCTAAAATGCTGAACATAAGACAAAACTTTACATAGGCAATTGGAAAAAGCTTTGTCATTTTCTGTGGTGCAGTGATAGACATCACTCACACTGTTTAAATTACTCTTGTCCTATTATTTGTTTACAGTTTTATTGCAGCAACATATGAATGCAGATGTAGCAGCAGTATTAATTCCTTGGGATTCACAGATATCCTGATTAAATTAAGTTCATATTTTCTGTAAGAGAAGTTTGCAGTTGAAGAGGAGAGTGTTCTTAATCCTTCTTTCTCCTATTTGTGAACTTGTGTTTGTGGCATAAACCATTAAAAAGCTAGTCTGTAATTTTGAAGCTGTAGTGAATCTGCTAAAGATATAAGCAAGCATATTTAAATAGTTACTTTGCATTATTCATGTAATTGGAAAAAGATTCACTCTGGGTAGACAATTACTGTGTATTAACATCTTGCCTTAGGGCAGTCAAAATGGTTTTTAATGAGGTGTTACCAATCCTGAATATCTTTCATTTGCCACTTGACCCAAAAATTTATTTTTTACTGGGACACCTTGACTTAAAATACTGAGCTTTATGTAGGGATTTTGTTAATCATATACATATATTTAAACAGAATAATCGTTGGCACAAAAAAATATTTATTAACTCAAGTCACATTATTCTAAGTGATTATAACTAGTAGCCAGAGATTGAAATCCATCAGAATTTCCTGAGTATTCAGATCCAGAGCCTAAGAATCACCCTGTTAAATTAGTATTCAGGTCATGAAAACAACTAATGAGGCTTCAGACCTATAAAAGTCCACTCAAACAAACATCTGCCAGTGTTTTAGAGGATGTTCTGGCCCTGGCATCTGCTGTGACCTGAAGGGCAGAGCAAAATGAACTTAACTAAGACAGTATTTCAGATAATTTGAGATAGCAATAAAGAGAAGAAAAATGGTTCTTCCTCCAGCATGAAGACACAAATACCCAACTGCTCAGTCCCCTAGCAGCAGGCTGAGGAGGAACAGGATTTTCAAAGTTACTCTGTTCAAATGATGCAGCTCAGGTACTTGCACTATAACTAGCATGAGTGAGTGCTCTGCATAGAGACATACCTGTAGACAGGTCTTCTATCAACTCTTACCTCTGCTGTTAGCTTCATAACACAGAGTAAAGCTCCCAGTAAAGCTAATTTGGATACTAGAGTATAGCCACACCAGCACAGTGCTTTTCTCAGGCTATTTTGATTTTAGACACAGCTCAGGAACCTTTACGTCCTTCCTTGCTCCCACACCGGTGTTCCTGTAGTGCCACATCCACTGCAGTGGCACCAGCCTGGATGCCACAACACCAAGGCCATCAGCAAACATAAACAACAATTCAGGGGTCCAATAGTAAGATCCCCCAGTCTTTTTAAAGACCATTGTCTTTGGCCCAGAATCAGTAGTCTAGAAAGAGGAGCTAGACCTAACACAAACTCATGTATAGAGAAACTGCAGTGATCAAGAACAAGAGGTTGACCACTGCTTTGTTTCTTGCTGGAACACATGGTGCACAAATACAATTCCTCTTGGTGAGTGGGAGAGGATAGAGGCAAAAGGGAATCTCCCTGCCATCCATACCAGTACAATGCCAGTTACTCAGCTGGAGTCTCCTTCTCCTTTCTATGTAATCTATGGTGAATTAATTTGCAGTTGGCTGAATTTCAAACACATCAGGTTCATTTTCACCTATGTTGATGGGATTTACTTTTGGACCAGTTTCTTCCATTAATTAGACCTCCATTTATGCTACACTGTAATGAGCTTTAGCAACTCTGCATGTACAAGCCTTTGCAGTTGCCTGGGTTCGACACACTATAGATCTCTCAAGATTTCCTGTTTCCCAAGTCATGAACAGTCTTAAGTAGGGCAGTTAGTTCTCTTTTGATTATTCAAAGGAGAGAGGTTTTTTCCTGAGTAATATAGAGCCCAGAGTTTTAACTTACATTTTAAAGCAGTGTTTTTAGCTGGGAGACTTACTGGTTCTTCAGCTTTTCAGTGACTAATTTAAAAAGACTAAAGGGGATGGGGTTTCTATGGCCATGGACAGAAGTAGTTTTGGACAGTAAATCACAGCTGGAGAGTGTCTGTAAACTTTATGTAAGTGCACAAAGGTGGATTCCTGTTAATTCTGATGCAACTAAAGACAATTCCTCCTAAAAAGTCACTGTAGAGAAATACAGAGAGCTCCTTTTCATCTTCCTCACCACAAAGTGGTCTTGGTTACTCCATAAGAACAGACAAGCAGTTGTTTCTTCACAATAAGGTGAAGTCATTTCTAAAAGAAAAATTTTTGGCTAGTATCATATGTGCCATAACCTCTTTGATGCTCCTGAGGTATAAAGATAGGCTCAATCCAAAAATCTGAGAAAAAACACAGATATTTAAACTTTTCCTACCTCAAGTGACCTTTAGGAGCAGCCTGGCTTCCTGCATCTCACTGCAAGCAGAACCACAGCAGCAGTTCGTGCCATACTCAAGCTACCAACACATCTGCATGTGATTTTGTTGGCACAAACAGTCTTGCTCTGCCCATGCTCCAAGCTAAGCAGAGCAACACAAGCAAGGGCAGCACATGCTGCACCTCCATGGCAGCACTGGGCCCAAGCTAATGTACCCTGGCTTTTAAAAGGTTCTTTGAAGTCAGTTCAGCATTGTATCGAAAATGCTCAGACAGTGCTAAGACATCTGACTAAGTAATGGCAGAGCAAGCTTGTTTCTGCCTGTGAAATATCTTATACTTTGCTCTATTTAATACACCTTCAGCTGAGTTTGGCACTGGAAGGCCTTTTTCTTCAGCTGCCTGAAGCAGTAGCTGTACTTGTAAGTACCTTCTTCAAAACAGCATCTTATTTATTCTTCCTTTCACACAGCACAGATGTTAATGGTGCTGAAGTCAAGAGCAATTGCTCCTTTTTCCCTTTACAACCACCTTCATTTTCCCTTACAACACTAAAAGTTTATGTTTACAAATACAAGTGTCTTTCAAGCAACCAGCTCCCATTTCCTTTTGAAAACAAGAATCTTGCCCTTTCCAAATACTTTTGCAGAGCAAAAATACTCCTGTTGCCTACTGAAATACCTTGACATATTTTCCTGCAACGTTGTGGTAAAAAAAAAAATAAATCTAGGAGACATAGCTTAGATTTGGACTATTCTCACTTCTCCAAAGGAGTTTGGAATCCATATTCATCCTAACCAAAATCTACATGCCTAAACCCCTTCCTCCTCACTTAAGAGAAATTATCTGTATAAGATGTTGTCACATGTGAGATACTGAACAATTGCATTATGATAAGAATTATATCAGCATTGCCTACTACATAATCACTAGTGGGGAAACTATATCCCAACTATCATGCTGCAATGATCATGAAACAGGAGGAGGACAACTGAACATGAGGTCCCCCAATAAATAACAATGAAAAAATCCATACACAGAAGAAAACTCACACTCTTGTGCATGTGTGATAAAGCTTGCATGCTTTACCACAGTGAAAACTGAGGTTACACAAAGTCTGAGCACTGGATAGTAATAAGCACTGGCCTTTAATGGAGCATTTGAAGAGGGTGGGTGGTCAATGCAGCAGAAGCATTTGTTGGCTCTGGGAACACATCCAAGTTCAGACTGTGGTCAGATAGAAAGATGACTGAAATCCCAGTATTTCCTGAATTTAGCCCTTTAGGAAAGCAGACCCCCATGTTATTCCCTAAGGAACATGGCATTCCTTAGGGAAACCAAAGAAGCATCCTTGCCTCTTCTATCCATCTCTTCAGCTGTGTGGTTCTTGCTGTGTTTTACCTAAATCAATGTGAAATGGAGACAATTTGGAGCATTCAGCTGAATGATTTCATTTTCAGAGCAGAAAAAATATCCCTAATGTTCAGAAAGCAGCAAGATATTCATGGTGTGAACTTTCTCAACTAAATTTGCTGCATACTCACACATGATCAAGGATCTGGAGAACAGAAATGTGCAAAACAAATTGCAGTCTTGCATTGCCCCTTGAGTGTTGTGTTCAGTTTTGGGCCTCTCACTACAAGAAGGATACAATGCTACTGGAGCGTGTCCAAAGAAGGACAACAAAGTTGGCTCCAGGTGCCCCAAACATGCAGTGAATCACTGACTACTGTAATCCTTTTTGTATCTACCCTAAATCCACACTTTCCTTCAGACCACACCTGCATACATAAATTTCTCCTGGAAAAAAACCTAAACTGTTCCATGATGCCTCACACTGACAGAACAGAAGGCTATGGATCTGAGAAAAAGCCAGGACAAGGCACATGTTTACCTCTTTACCAGCTGCCCCCACCTGGGCAGGAACTTGAGGAACAGTTGCTTGAGGGCATAAGTGGGACCTGCAGTGTCTCACCTGTGTCAGCTGCATCTTCCTAACTTTCCAGCAGATAGGAACAAGCAGTGGGCTGCCACCATCCACTCCAAGGGTCTGCTTGCTTTGCTCTTCCAAGGATAATTTAATCCATGTTTGAACAGCAGTCCTAGAAAGTACTTGTAAATGGTCCATGATAGTTAGTTTTCTGCCAGGTCTAATTTAAGAACCCCCTAATAAAGGAGCACTTCAAAAAGTTATGTTTTAATAACTGTAACCAAGACTGCAGATGGGATTATACCTAGAGCAGATTAACTGCAAAACCTGGTCTATTGACATTACTAAGTGAAGATGAGGTAAATATGTAGTGAATACTATGACTGTAAACCTGTTTGAGACAGAGTATGTTGCAAACTACTGAAGGCTGATTTAAAGCACTTTGCCTACATTTACTTTGGCTCTCTTGCAAAGAGATTTTCATTTCACAATCATATATACTTCATCCAGTGTACTTTTTCTTCCCCAATGACATGAGATGAACACACAAAGGAAGAGAACTGAAGTTTGGAAAAATGTAAATCTAGCATGTCTTACATTTCCAGTGTTTCTCTTGGCAACCTAAATATTATTTTAACTTGTGGTGTGATTATATATTGGCTCACATAGGGGAACTGCAGAACTCTGCCTGCTGAGCATCATTAAACACTTTGGTGCTCGGTGGGAGTTTGTTCATTAGGAAGAGTGTGTTATGAATTTTACTCTGTGTGCATCTTTGTGAGAGAGAGAGGAAGAGCAAGGCAATGAGAAAGCAACTTAAGATAAATCATTTACACATACAAAATAACCAAATATCAATGCTTCTATTTAAAAGAAGCAGAAAAGCATTGCCCAGAATAAAATTAACTCGAGGGCTATGAAAAAAACCTCCTGAAACCTGTTGCTACTGCTGTTTGGAAACTTGCATTATTTTCTCAGGTTTAATCTGGTTGGCAAAGATCCACCAGGCTGCCATATTTTGCTTTTTGGTTTATCATTCCATTTTAGGTATTTGGCTATTTAGGTATTAAACATAAAATTGTGCAATTTAATTTATGTTAATATTATCCACGCTTACAAATGAATGCTACTAACAAGAAAGAGAAGACTTAAAAATCCTACAGTCAAGTGGGGATTTGTTTTCAGATTTGGTATTTTTAAAGGAAAAATTTTCACAGCTGAAAGAAGCCCATTACTCCTCTTTTTCATTTTAGATGTCAGTTACTAGGTATCAAAGACTACAGGGTCAGGGAGTGGGAAGCTACTGAAAAGAGATCTGCAAAATTTGCTTGATTTTTTACTAGACTAGTAAAAAAAAAGAAAGAACAGAACAGAGTCACTGGCTTCATGCTATTGTTTTGTAATTGTAGTCTTCTCTGTTTATTTATATCTGTATGGATGTGGAGAAAAAAAACACTGACTGTGGAGTACACTCACTTGGTATAAGTGACATCCCTGACATACCTATTTTAACTTAATACACTATGTGTACATAAGATAGCATTTTTGCCTAGGTACTTTAAAAACAAAAACAGTTATTGAAGGAATGGGAAAAAAAGGATATTATCTGTTCCTTTAAATTTTTTTCCCCCTCTATGAAAGTAGCAAGAGCTTAAGCAACTCCTGCTGTCTTGTTGTTCGACATCCACTACTGCCCATCTGCCTATTGATTGGTAGGAAACTCCAAATGGGAATTTCATCTCATTAATCATGTCACATCACAGGGATTAGGACAAAAAAAAAAATCCTTTATGCTTCACAGCAGCCATCTAATGCCCAGTAAGACAAGTGAATGAATATGATATGGATAGAATATCTTCCCACTAATTAAAGGTCATCTGCTAAAAACTGAGAGTCAGGCTTGCTTGGAATGTGCTCTAACTTAACTCTGCACGTACTCTAGCTTGGCAAAATGAAAGGAAGAGTAAATAGATGTTTATATTTCCAGTGTTAGTGTAGCTGGAGAATCAAGCCCATCCATTACAGAACACTGTGGTGACAATACCTGCAGTTGTGGTTCTCCCTGAATGGTTTCTTGCAAAACCCAGTCCCACTGATGCTCTCTTCTTCCCCCTCGCATCACCGTTAATATCCACCCACAGGGCATCTCCCCACCGCCACGCTCTGTATTCCTCTCACACCACCACCAAAACTGTTACTCTTCTACTCCTAACCCCCATTATTATCTTCATTCTAAGATGCAAGGATTTTTTTCTAAGCCTGTTTGGTACAGGAACAAGCAAAAAAAGCAATTAAAAGTGCTACGATGTGGCTGAGCAGGTGAGGTGAGGTTTCCTTACAGCTAGGGCACTATGGCAGATGAGAGGGGGACACACACAGCCTTGGAAGGAAGCCAATTTATTAATGGAATTTGACCATGCAAAACTTGTTGAAATCCCTCTAGAACATCAAATGCCACATTATAATATCTTTACTGCAGTCCCTGTTATTCCCAGGAAATCTTTCATTCCATTTTCAGAGCATGATATTTTTTTTCTTCAGTAATGCTTTCCAAAGCAAGACCTGTGGGGTGTATTTTGGTTTGTGTTTATGTTTTGCTTTGTCTCTGTAATGAAAGCTCTCATCAGTTAAAAGCAGGTAGGTGGGATCTGGTTTTTTTTCCTTCAGAGGAAACCTTCAGGGAATTGAGGTTTATTTTGACAGAACCTAAACAATTCATTATATTTTTGCTTTCAAGCTAATAAACAATTCTGACATCATACATATTTTGTCCCTAAAATCATTGCTTATACTATTGGATTTAAAATCTTAGAGGTCATTTTAATCATGTTAATGACCTGAAATAAAAGTTAGATGAAAACAGAGAGATAGTTTTAATTAAAATACTTGCTAATAATACAAGGTAACATAGGTAGTCTCTCCTTCTAAAACAAGCAGAATGCTACTGCACCCTCTCAGTGCACTGGCAGGGTGTGGATATTCTTATGATTTAGTATTTGCATTTTGAAAGTCTACTAGCCTGCAATTATTTTGCACCATTTTCAAAGATTCTGGCAAGTGATCCTATCTCTGAACATGTCTTATCTTGAAAAGAGAAATTGCTTCCATCATTAGTTTTACAAAGATCTGAATTTTTCTATTGACTTCCATGCTTAGAGGAAGTTCATATTAATTGAGAAATAAAAGTGTCCATAGATTTGAAACCTCTAAATCTCCAGGTAAAAAGCAGGGCAAGGGAGACAATTACTTGACTATTAGCTGCATTCCTCTGCTGAGTAAACTGAACAAATATGCTTCACTTTCTTTTCTCCAGACTTGTATGACTTAATAATGAAAACTGCAGAGGTCAATGAGCAAGTTCCCTGTTTCTTGGCCATAGTTCCAAGCCATTTCTTAACCACTAGTATTTTTCAACCTACTGTTGATACAGTAGACTGTATGGATCTAGAATATGTGACACCATCACCATACTGGTTTGGGAGAGTCCTGGTTTCCTCCCTGCTCTCTGCCATCTCTTTTTGTCACTTTTTTCACCATTCTGACTTACCTCACCTGCAGCACACTTCAATCCCAATTTTACTTACAAGTCATCCTGCGTTGCCTCTTGTGCCAGTCCATAAGCCACTCTCTTACAAGTCCACTGACTAGCTCTGGTTTCCTTTCAGCTAAGTAGCTCCAAGCACTCATCTGATACCAATCCTCTTTTATTTTAATCAAATAAGCTGCAAACGAGCTCCAGGCTCCTCTTTCTCTAATTGGAGCTCAGTTTACTCCTTCAGTTTCTGCTTCCTCTCTCCATTCACATGCTGATTTTCTTTCTGTGTTTATTCCAGTTTACCTTCACATTCAGAGCCAGATTTAGAGGATTACTTAATCAAGTGTTTTGTGACCCTTCTTATTACTCTGCTTTTCACTTCTCTGCATGTGTAGCAGATCACATGCCCTCTCCATTCAGAAACCATGACCATTAGTAACAGGTCACTGACTCTAAAGGAGATCCAGGCTCCCTTTGCATTTCTCCTATAGCTGCTTCCACCCTGGCCTGGAGAAGCTAAGAGCAGCATTACACAAGGGATAATAAAAGCTTCAAAGCTTCTCAGACATTTTCTGAGGATGAATAAGGATGTGGAGGGGAAACTATAAAATCAAAACATAGAATTTATTTATTTTTTTAAATGCTTCTTAGGTCACATCTACATACAAATATACAGCTTCATGTTCTGTGCCCAAACCAGCTCAGAGTGAGCTGGTATGTCAGTATGGCAGAGCAGAGAATTACTCAGGATACTGCCAGTAGCTGCTGAGCATGTCATTAAGGCTTTCTGGCAGGGCTGGGTACTGGGGCTAGAGAGCACAGACATAACTATCCAGCAGGGATCATCCTCTGGCACTCACTTGCTGTTGTCTGCACTCTTTCTACACTTCACAATAGAGCCCAACAGGTTCTTAAACCAGAAGGGCTTTGCAAGGTACTGTGTGATGCAGATACACAGCCTTGCAGGCTTTGAATTTTTGATCTTATAAAGGTGTGAGTACTGTTTGCTTCCTTGTGTAGTGACAGGCAGTCACCTTAAGTCTGATGGATGTTGAGTGATCTGCTCAACCTTTAGCCATTCAGAGCAAAGCTGACAAATCTTTCTTCTTGCCTATCTTGTTTGTAACAACTTCTGTGACCAAAGAACAGCACTTTTTCTTCAGACAGCAAAAAGCTTCATCCCAAACTTTCTATGACATTCAGCAGGCAAGCCAACCCATGTGCAGGAGCCCTTACAGTTCCAGGTGCCATAATTCCCCATTTTTCTTTTCAAACAATTATTCCACATTTATCTCACAGTGAGAGAAGAGCCATAAAATAGCTTTAAGACTTGAACATTCAAATTTGGTCCAGCATTCAGCCAAGCAGACTCAAATGAACCGTGAGGCATTTCTGTTACCTTTGTTACACATCAATACAGCTGAAAAGCAGAGAAAGTGCCAAAACCAACTGCTTTGATGTTAAGATAAAAACATCCTGAACCTGCCCAGCAGGATAAGGAAAACATATTTTTTGTGTTGCTTACACTCTCATTTACTCCTTGCCAAAAAGACAGTATGTTAAAAGTTGACTGTTTACTTTTTAACTTGCAGATTGCATTTGGTGTTTAGAACCTTTATAACCTGTTTGTGGTTAGCAGCATCCTGTAGTGGTCCACAGCACTAGATATAGCACACAAACCATGTGGGCAAGGGCCAGGCAGTCCTCAGAGCTGTCCCATCAGTGTAGGACAAGAGATAACGAGCACAAACTTGAACATAAGAGGTTCCATCTAAACATAAGGAGGAGCTTCTTTAATTTGAGGGTGGTAGAGCACTGGCCCAGGATGCCCAGAGAGGTGGTGGAGTCTCTTTTCTCTGGAGACATTCCAAACCCTCCTGGATGCCATCCTGTGCAACCTGCTCTAGGTGAATCTGCTCTGGCAGAGGGATTGAATTAGATGATCTCCAGAGGTCCCTTCCAAGCCCTAACATTCTGTGATTCTGTGAGCTGGGGAGGGACAGTGGTACCTGCTGAGAGCAGGTGTGATGGTGTGCACATGCCTTGTGGGCCAGGTAGCCACAGGCTTCTACATCTGCATATCCAGGGAGCCTGGGGCAGGGAACAGGATGCAGATCCAGCAGGTGGGCATGGCCCAGGCCTGCTGCCAGGAGCTGGCTCGTCCCCTTGGCTCTCTCTCTGACAGCTGCAATATGCTACCCTCGCTTGCTGGCTCCTGCACCACACATGGGTGGGAGTAGCTGCTCAAGGACAGCTTCCCAGGGAGCAGGAATGCACTGTGGCTGGTCCTGATAAAGAAGTGGAATGAAAGCTTCTAGTGCCTGAACCATGAGTTGTCAGAATGGGTGGAATGTGGGTAGTCCAGCCAGTGCTCAGTTTTGGGTCTGCATTTTTCCTAGTTCAGGCTGCTTTGAAAAAGGGAGAAAATAACTTGTAGGTTCAAATATCCTTTTTTCTTGCCTTGATACCTCTAAATGTGTACATGCAGCAGTGTTCAGACTTCTACCCAGTGTGCATCTAAGTTTTCTTCACATACTATTTTAAACAAGAACAGTCCTCCCTCATTTAAATTATGGGAGAATCCAAAGAAGAAAGGATGTTAGTGAGGTGGGAACAATCCCTCCAGATATATGGTTCATAGCAGAGATTGATTTCTAGTGTTTTCTAGTAAGCAAAAGTTTAGCAACCATAATTTTATGAAAATGACAATTGAAGAGGACATCTGGTGAGAATTCATTTATGCCTTTTTACATTTTTAACAACCTGGCTATTTTTACTCTTCTCATCCTCTCAAAGGGAGTACAATGTAATGAAGCATGGAGCTGGAACTAGGCCACACCTCAGCTGGAAAATGTCAAATTCTATTATGCCATCCTCAAAAGCATAAATCATAGCTGCACATTTTTAAAGGTATAAATGAGGAAGGGAACAATATAAAATATTTATCTGAATTCATGCAATGTATTTATAGTACAGCATGGTAGAGCATGAGTTATTATTTATGTAATATTGAAATACAGCAAATATTTAAAGGTTGAAATCTGTAATACTTGATATCTTCTTTTTGCTGAGGAACCCTTTTGAACTTTGTTCACTTTCTTGCCTTTAATTTTTATGGTTGTCAGCTACCAAACTAACCTGCTTAAAGTCAGGAACTACTAGTTACTTTGTCAATTGAGACCCTTATTTAAATAGGAGGTACTTGTAAGGGTCTTACCTTTAAAAAAGCATACTTGACTAGCATAACATAACATTTCAGTGTTTTTAATATTCAGTTGTACCTTTCATGCATTCTTTCCCATGTTTCATTGGTTAAATTATATATGGGGAAGATGTGTTTTGTCTCTTTGGCAGCAGAAATACCCCAGTTCATAAATATTCAAATAAATAAATAGCTTTTACTCAGCACTTAAGAAGAGAAGATTGTTAAATTCCCCTGCTCACTCCCATTCTTCCTGTTTTCTTCAATATTCCTTTTATTTCTAAGAAGCTGTAATTATCTAAGTCTGACTCAACTCACAATAAGTTTGTCTTTCTGGATATGTTCAATTCTATAACACAAGTTTTTCAGTGTTTTTCTTATATCATGACAGTCACACATGTGACAATGTGACATTTACAGGGACTGCTGATGTGCCCCAAGAACATGTGATTATAGACCTCTCAGAGATTTTATTTGTCTGTCATTCAGCCAGTAGCAGGTGAGGATCTTGGCTGAGTATTTAAAATAGAGACTTGTCAGGCTAGTTAACATCTCTGCACTCCTATGTCTAGCCATGTTTCAAACTCTATATTAGGCTGCTTATAGTGATTCTAGATTATGGTATATTTACTGTATAACAAAAACAGGCCACATTCATCACTATATAGGTGACTAAAAGGTGGCATGGAACCAGACTCAATCTCACTGGTACCACCTGGAAGCCCTTATTGTACAGCTCATGTTATTTATTATCTAGTAAGTATGTCTTTAATTTGAACCACAACTTCTATGCTTCTGCAATTTTGAGATCCTGGTTAAAGCTATTTAAAGGCAACCAAGTCAGTTAAACCCTATCTAGAAGAGCCACAAGCAGAACAGAATTGCATGTACTTTCTGAGGCACATTTTGTTCTGTGCAGGTTCTTCTATCTTACATGCAATGGTCTTACTGCAGCATCCTCAGGTACATGAACACCACCTCTGGTATATTATTTCCTCTTATATCCTTTATCCAGAGAGATCTTGTGCAATTGGACTTTAAGTTTTAAGAAGAGGATTTATTTCTGACTTAGACTAAGGGCAGGAGGTCAGGATCTTGTGTAATGAATATCTGTATTGTTATGTGTATCTGTGATGCATAAGAAATTTACACTTACCTGGAATAGTGTGGAGCAGTCTGTGATGCTCTTCAGCTCCTAAAGGCTCTTGTTCCCTTGGACACAGCTCAGTACAGCCAATTTTTAGTTGTTTAGGATCAGCCAAGCTGCCACTGTGTTGGAGAAGCAGAGATGACACTGACATCTGCTGCTTTGACTGACATTCCTGCACCTGCATGAAGCAGTCTGAAGATAATCTGGTATGGATCTTATTTAAACTCAGATCAGAAAGTGGAGGACAGGTTGAGTATACTACTGAGCCTCTTTTGCTGAGGACATGCTTTATAGGATTTGGCACCTGCTGGTGTTTCCCTGTATCACATAGCTGGAGGCTGTCCAAGAAGTGATAGAGGTTTCTGTCGTCACATCAGATAGATTCATTTGAAATTCTTAATCTTTGAAGGTAAAAGCTGTGCAGGCTGTTTCCTAAGAGCTTTCTCAGATAACTCTTGGGTGGGATGGGGCAAGAAAGCAAAGTGAGTTTGCTCTACTCATTGATATACATGTCAACTATATGAACTTTTCATTTCTTCACTGAGAAAGCCATGTAGATTTTTTCCCTACTTTTTAGAGAAAGATCTTGAATCAAATAATGTTAATGCTGTTTAACTTCATTGTGTATCATATGTTTCCAGCTTATATCTAAACAATGATTTTGTGCAGTAGATGTTTAGGGTTAGGCATTTGAAATCTTATCTACCATTGTGTTCCTACTGATTTAATCTCCTTGGCTTTAAATAGCCTGTCTGAAGTCACTGCAGAATGGATCAAAAGAGGAGCACTCAGCTAATTTAGGAGAAGGTTAAGAAGCTATTCTTAAGAGTTCTTCTGAAGAGTTCTTAAGCTATTCTTAAAAGCTGAAGAAGCTATCCTTAGGCTGAAGAGTGGCAAGGAGTAGTTGAAGATTTAAAGTTGAAGGCAAATAGTTCAAGAATATTGTGGTTTGTCATGTACAGGATCAGCAGCAAATTCCTTTCCTCCCTGACCACTTCTTCATGTGCATGATATGTACCCACTGTAGTTTGGGCCACACAGCTGTATGGGACAACCACTCTGTAAAGCAGATAATGACAAAACCCAAACAAAAAAATCAGAGCAGTTCCCTGACAAAGCTGAGCCACCTCAGCTGTCCCTCTGCAGCAAGGGACACAGCTCAGAGAGTGGAGGAAGAAGGAGCTGTCAGCAGGCACTTGGGAAGGTGGAAGGCTGAGCTACCTTCATCCTTCACTCTCTGCCATGAAATCCAACCCAGCTGTGACAGGGAGCTCAGGCTGACAGAGGATACCTTTCCTTCTCCTCCAGGTATTCTTTAAAGTGTTGGGACAGGAACAGTGTTCCCTGTTGCCTAGCATGCTCCTGGCAGGGGTGACTGTTTCCCAGGAGACAAGAGAGCAAAGAGCACCACTGCAGAAGATAACTAGCACACTTCTCCACCAGCTTTTAGCAGTCAGTAAAGTGTTAATGCTCAGTGTCTTTTGCTCAGCCCTAGATAGACGTGCTACTGCTAATTTTCAGCTATCCTCTAACACTTAGCTTAGAACTCAGCAGAAACTGGGTTTTGTAGTGTTTGAGGAGACATTTGGCAACTTGTGAAGCATCAGATGAGTACTGGTGAATTTGAGAACTAGGGTGAACGTTTGTGACAGGGAAGGAAAAAAATCTTCACAGCAGAAAGCACTCTTGAACCTGAGACTGGAAGCACCTGAAATAAAATAGCTTTAAACTAGTCTATTCCAATTACATTAAAAGCCAAATCCCTGCACTGCTGACACTTTACAGACTCGAGCAGCAAATATTGAAATCTAGCTTCAAGAGACTAGCTGCACACTTGAGACCTAATCAATATAAACTGAATAGAGTAAAGGTTTAAACTGTGGCCAAAATATAACAAAGCATGAGAGAGAGAGTCTGATTGGAAGTGTAGGAAGGCAAAGGGACACCAGTCTGTGGGATTCAGCAGAGCAGATTTCTCTGCTGGTCTGGGAGTTACTGCTCTGGAGAGAAGCCACAGCTTTGCATCTGTCTGGATGCCCAGCCTGACGCCAAGGCTTTGAAAGGAAAACACACGTGAGGATCTCCACGCAGAGCCCTGCTGTGGTGGTTCCTGGGGTGCAGGCTCCACACAGATCCCTGCTGTGGTGATTCCTGGGGTGCAGTTTCCACACAGAGCACTGCTGCCATGTGTTATGCTGCAGAGAAAGGCACAGGTGCAAGTGTTCTGTTTTCTGCTTTTTTTTTTAACACTGCTGGGACCCAGTCACTTCCCTATGGATTCTCATCTAAATGATAAAAGACCTGGTAAATCTGCAACGTTATTCACTGGACTATTGTTATGGAATTTCCCTATTAGATTTATCACTGCTTCTATTAATTCCATTTAGTCTATTAATTTACCTCCTATTAATTTATCACAGCTTTCTGGTTTGAGGAGTTTTTTTTTCTCCTCTCATCTGTGAAGTGCTCAGCACTGACAGTGACAGAAACCTCACAGGAAGCATTGACAAGGCTTGAAAAATAATTCTGGAGCCCTTGTGTTGCTAAGGAAGTTTCATCAGTAGAACCAACGAGTTGAGATTGTTTTCTCAGCAGTGCATGAGATAAATGAGAACTATTTCCAGATTGAGTAATTTTGAAATCTGAAGGAAAGATCTTATCAGTTTGCTGGCCACTCTGAATAGAATACATCAAGGAAGATGAATAGGAAACTGGGATACCTGGTTTGGTTTACAGCAAAAAAAAAATGCCTGCAAAAATATATTGAGTAGCTGGTTTTACCTACTTCATTTTGCATTAAATATAGAATCTGTATCCTTTATATAACTAGGTTTTCATTATAAGCTGCTAGGATAAGCAAATGGTTTTATGAAAAGAAAACTAGGTGAAATGTATTAAGTGATAAAAGGAGACCCTCTATGAGGGCTGCAGTGCTGGAATATTTGATGTGTGCTTGGGCATCTTCCACATTTGCCCCAATGGATAAAGGAATCTCTTAGGAAAACTTTACTCACATAATTTAACCCTGAGATGCAGCTGTATTAGAGGATTAAGGGAATTTTCTTTCCCACTAGCTGCAAAACTTGACTGTTTTGAGGTAATATATGACATAGATTTATCAGACTAATGTGAACACAAAAGCCTATGTCTAAATAGAAGCAAACAGCAACCTCTTCCCTATCTACAGGAAACCCTGATTATCCTTATTAAATCTGTATCCCACTTCCATAGGAGCAGGACAGGAACCATGAAGCAATAGTGGCAGGTGCTATTTTACATGCTTGAACCATCCAAGGGGAATACATGACACATATCTGTGTAGCTCAGTTTAATGTGCCTGGTTAGACAAGCACAAATGGTCATGTGCAGTGCATGTGCAGCATGGAGATATTTGTGTCACAGTATACTGCACAGTGTATATTTGGAAGCTAATAGGAGCCTATGAAATCTTTTAAAGGCATCTTGAAAATGTGTAAAAATAAATCCACATATTTAAGATCATCAATTTAAGCTGCTATTAAACAAAAGCATATTTAGATAGTGATAGCTGTTGAATAATGAATCTATTCCTCAGTGAGGAATCTATAATTTTTATTAGAATTATAATCTTCTTAAATTTTAACTCCAAATCTTGTGTGTACACAACATTATCAATCACAATCCTATTGCAACAGTAATCCATCTGGTGTGTTATTCAGCATGTAGAGATTGTAAATGTCCATGTGACTGAGTCACCAATAAAACCTCTCCAGTTTCAAAGTGTTCTGTTTGTATCATGTGGATCTGGTTTGATGATTTCTAGTGAAGGAAGGGGGGAGCTATTTTTGTTTCCCTTTGCCAATAAATATAGATCATAACTATTTTTGGGCTCTGAACTCGATCTAACGTTTCTAATTCTCAGACAGAAACTGTGAGTCACTGAATATAGTCCTAAAGTCTGAGCTGCAGGAATGTGAAGATACTGGCCAGCTCCTTGGCTGGTGTAAATCAGCAGAACTTCTCTGATCTTTGTTAAACTGCCCTTCTGCAAGATCTCTCTCTCTCTCTCTTATGCTTTTAAGCATTTCTGTTTTCTGCTATTTGGAATTTCCTTTGCTTTTTTTGGTCACCTCTCTGGAAGAGTTTCAGATTATCACTCCATGAACATCTGAGCTATTTGGGGGGCCATCTCATTTGTTACTGACTTTTTTTTTCCCCCCATGGGGCCATATAATGTAGGCTCTAAGTGTTGGTTTGCTTTCATATAGAACAGTTACTCTGATCAAAGCACTCCAAATGTGCTGTATGCAAACAAATTCCTGTAAATCAGAAAGCAGGGCTTAATCTGTGTCTTTCTTTAGCCTTTCACTGCTCCTATATTGTGGGTGTGTTTTTCTCATACACAATTCTATCCTGTAAGATCTATTTCCATCTTTAAACATGTGTATTTGATCTCATTTTAAGTGGGCTTGGTGTATGAATTCTTACATATAAACTAGTTCACAGAAAACTAAATAGGAAGGTTATGATAATTAACATGACAGTAGATGGCTGTTTGGGTTTTTTTGGTGGCCAAAGGAATGTCCAAGTCTGCCATGTGCTGGAGCTTCAGCCAACAAATTGCAGTCACTCTGTTAAGGGTTAGTGCTGAGCTGGCCTCCCACTGAGTGACAGACATCTGTATTTTGGAATCAGTCACATTCTTCAGGCACTGATATCACATCTTGTTAGGAGGAAGCAGCAACTTCAATTGTCTTCTAATAAGCAAACAGACAACTTTGGAAAAGTTTCAGGAACAGCCACCAGTGGGTTCTTGGGCAATGCTTCCCTGAAAGCACACAGCCTGGCCAGAGGATGTGAAGGTTTTGATAACTCCACCACCATGAAGAAATTTACCCACTCTATTACATCCTCTATTTACCCACCCTATTACATCCATTACAAGAATTTGCCTTTTCCTCTGCAAGAGTAAGTTTAAAAGTGAAGTTTAAATCCTATTGTTAAAGGATTCTAGTGCATCTTTCTGTTATAAGTGTGCAAGGTTTGGTTTATGAGTGTGCACCTTAGGGTACAGATACATTTTTGAACCATCCTCTTCTATTTCTTCCCAATCCTACATTCAATCTTTTCATTAGCTTGGCTAAGGGGGGAGAAGGGTTGTCCCCAGGTTCCTTGTTTTGTCAGGTATTCCTATCTAAAGAAACATTAACATAAGGTAGCAAGTAGATGCCTTCTAAAAGGTTGCAATAAATCATTCAAAGTCTGTCAGTTTTCTGCACAGGCTGCTAGAAGAATAGATTTAATGGATCTACATACAACAAAGCTTTTCTGTATTGCTTAAGTTTCCTCATCTGGCAGAGCATTGCATCAGTGGGAACAAGGTCTGGATCGTGGGTAGGCTCTCTCTGCTGAGAGGATAACTGATTTCTGACAAGGAGTACTTGGATTGTGGGGGAGTCCATGTGTAGCTTCTCTGTGAGTCTTTCTTGATGTATATTTTGAGCCACAGAGCCTAAGAATACAGCACACAATATGATAATGCAGAATGTAGGGAAAAAAGCTGCTGATTACCATTTGTATTTTTAGTCTCCAGGTTTCAGGAGAATGCCAAAAGCAAACTTCAGCAGTCAGATCCAACTGTACTATTCCCCCTGACAGTACAAAATAGTGAGACAGTTTCACAAACTAGATTAAGAATCATAGTTTATATTGCTGCATAAAATTGCCACAATTGTATAGAAATCTGTACTGTGTAACATCAGTGAATGTCAAAACTCCAAGCTATTTTTTTTTCTCCCCCCACTTTGTATGTTTAAGCTACTGGGCAAGTTGTTACATGAAAAAAATTACATTTTCTTCCTCTGAAAGTGTGTAATATTAAATGCTGTGTTGTTGGCATAAAATATAAGTTGATCAGACAGACAAAGATTATTGTTCTGACAAGTGCATACACAAGGGTATCGTTGTACATTGAATTTCAGTCTGTAATATGGTATAAATCTTCATGAGAGACTCAGCTTTTATTGGCTGCACAGAAGGTGCTTTTCCTTATTAAATACAGGAGAGGGTCCCAGGGGATTGTTTTTAAATATCTTTATCCATTTTTTTTCAGCCAGTCTCTGGACCCTGGGAGGCTGACAGATACAAGCAGGGTAAGCATTTCTCTTCTGAATGCTTGACTTACAGATCCAGCCATGCTTTAGCACTTGAGCTCCTGCAATGTTTCACCTCAGCAGAACTCCTTAGGTCCTGCATAAGCTTCACCTTTCCCATTCCACTTATGGATGTGTGTGTGCCTTATCTACAGCCTGTAGGACTGAAAAGAAATCCAAACTAACCTTAATTCAAGGAAATACTACATTAGTAGTATTAGTAGTACACACTACTAGTGTTGTCTCTCTTCTGTATTATTATGTTGAGAGACAGCAACAGCTCTAAGGACAAAACACCACTTTTCCTGCCATCCATAGGGACAGGAAATTGTATATATTGTTTCCAAAATTAGCTATCACATGTAAAGTTATAGTTTATGTGGCTAAATAATAAAAGTGAGTGCATTTTTAGGTGCTCTTCAAATGAGATCACAGTGCTTATGAATTTCAGATTCAGGATTGCTTAGACCTTATGAAATGCTCGTGGCAATGCATGGAGTGAAGAGGAGGAATGTGACACACACAGCCATGTCCACGTGCACTCATGGTCACTTTATAAAACACACTGAACAGGACTTGAAAGGCTAATCACATTTACAGTTCACAAACCATTTTGTCACCTGTGTAAGACTGTGTATAGATGTGGGCAAAACATCCTGATGAGGAAATGGTAACCTCTTCATCTTTCAGTTTCAAGTGAATATGTCTAATTCACTGATAATTTTCATCTACAGCAATATTAGACTTGTCAGCTGACTCAGTCTTACCTCTCACTTGTACCATAGGAAGGAGATGTTTTGGTACTGGTTTCACAGCCTCATTTCCCACTGTTTTCTCCAGTTAGAAGTGTGTAAGGAGTAGATGATGTAGGTTTTGGTTTCCTGTAGCTGCCTCTTACTATAATAAGTTTAAACAAATGTTTGCAGAGTTGGGTTTATTTGTTTTTAGCTTATGTTAGTTTACTTAGTTTTTCACTGGCTGTCAAACTGGCTGCACACCAGCATCCAGGCAGCAGCAATTCTGAAAGGAAATAATCCACATGGGTTTCCAAAGAGTGCTACAAGCACAAAGCAGGCATGGCAACACAGCAAGGAAAGGCTGAACCCTAAGCACTGCTTTAAAATTTTCCAGCTCTGCTTGGTGTAACTGTGTCGTGAGCTGTCTCACTTCATGCCCTAGCACATCCTTCTCCTTCTTTACTCTGCACATTTTCTTCACCCCTTCATCCTCTTCAGCCTTTAGACAAGGCAATTTAAGGCATTTCTTTGCCCTTTGCCAGTGCCTCTATCCATCAGGTCTAATAGTATCAACTTCCTTCAATCCACTTAGCTTATTCATAGAAGCATAGAATCAAGATTGGAAGAGACCTCTAAGATCATCAAGTCCAACTGCCAACCTACCACCACCATGCCACTAAACCATGGCCCTAAGTACCACATCTATGGCTTTCAAACCCTTCCAGAGCTGGTGACTCCACCAGTGCCCTGGGCAACCTGGGCCATTGCCTGGCAACTTTTCCTGTGTTGTGATATTTCCTAATATCCAATCTAAACCTCCCCTGGTGCAACTTAAGGCCACTTCTTCTTGTGCTGTCAAAAGGTAACCTGGGAGAAAAGACTGAATCCCACCTGACTCCAACCTCCTTTCAGGGAGTTGTGGAGAGTGAGAGGGTTTCCCCCAAGCTTCCTCTTCTTCAGCCTAAACAACCCCAGCATAGTTAGTTTCTTCTTGCAGAGTTTTTATAGTTTGAAATAATTGCAGCCCAGAAACAAGACTGATGTTTTAGAATTTTCCACCTGCCAAAAAAACACCCCAAAAAAACCCAAAACAGAACTGTGCAAAGGCTACACTTTGAATTCCAGCTGTTTCTGGAAATTACAGCTGCTGTAACCCAAGAGACTGTGTCAGTAACAGTCTGAATCCTCATTCCCTGCTTGGGTTTTCACAAAACCAGCCAAGTAGTTTTTGTTGTAAACAAACACATGTAAAGCCATGAGCATTAAGGGGGAGCAAACACTGATCCAACTGGAACACTTCACAAACTTGATCCAGGAGGAGAAATGATCATAAGTTTCAGGAATGAAAAGAATACAAAAAAAACCCCCAAACCAACCCTCCTCTCAGGCTTCAAACAATGGTGTCATCAAAGAACAAATATCAATATATTTGTATATCCAGCAAAATGACTCCTGAAGTCTTTCCAAAATCACTTCTAGCTCTATGTAAATCAGGGAGATATAGATGCATATGCCCATGAATTGTTAACTGCAGAAATGGCTTCCCCCCCCCCATATAGCAGATGCACAAAGGGAATAAGAATGTTTTATAACAGACTTTTAAATAATAAATAAATGATTTACATTCCCAGTTTGAGACATCTTGATTCCTGTGTCCTGTGGAACACTGAAGTATAGAAAGCTTGTTTTTTTAGAAAGGATTCCTTTTCCCTTTTTAAAAAGAATATAAAGCCTCAAGAATGTGAGAAAACATCACAGTTGGTTTCTAAATACTTTGCATCTTAATATGGTTGAGGAGAAGGCAGTAAGTAATTTCAGAGTTTCTCCCTTGAGCTGCCTAGTTCTTTTCATATGTAATTATTCTCTGAGTGCATTAGATAATGCTATGGTTCCCACAGCTGTATACACAGCTATAAATCATTAACGAGGCAGTTAACTGAAACAAAACTATAAAAGATTTGCATTACCCTGCAGAACCCAGCCTTAATTGACTTCCAGTTATTTACAATTAATTTTTCCATTTGGAATAATGATTGCAAGCAACTTAGGATTTCATTTATTTATTTATCTATTACACAGGAATGAGATGCTGACTCCTCATCAACCCTTTTTACAGCAGGACTCTGCCAGCGGACAGACACGAGCTTGAGGTAATCCTCTTTTTACATGCACATGTACACACACCCCAGCCCTACATGGGCAGAGGTGAGGGGGGTGGAGGGGATGCTTGTAGGAAAATGGGGACAGGAGACACCACTGGTTTTGTTTTCTTTCTATCTATCACATACCTAGGTTTAACAACAATATAGTGCACAAAGTAAATCCTCATTAACTTGTCATAGTTTGAGTAAGGCATAGAGCTGGAGGCTGTGTGGCAGGCTGGCCACACACAACTAGAAGATGTGCTCTCTCTGCTATAGGACTCTGACTGAGTCCTATACCTGTAATTATTTCCCTTTGCTACTTCTACTGAGTACATNGGAGCTCTGATTTCTTTGTAAGTTATGTAGCCCAAAAGATATAAATTGGTAAATATGGGAGAGTTTAATTCTGAGGGATGGTTAAGCCAACAGCAGCTTTCTTCCCCTTATCAACAGGTGCCAGCAAAAAGCCACTGTAATTGATCTAGAAAATGTGTGTCCTGTGACAATCAGACACTTGTAACCTTGAGAATCTTGCAATCTACTGCTGGAGTCATTTTTTTTTCCAGGTTATGTTCTGCTGGATTGTGCTACAATGTGTAATGTAAAGTAAGGTGACAGGTCCAGCCATGGGTCATTCAGTCTGTCAGTAATTCAGAGCCTGGCAAATTGGGCCTCCCTCTTCACTAGTCCATGAACTTCACAGATACTTAACTTATTCATGCTACACTAGCTACCACATTATTTTAGCTGGAAAAGCCACTTGTGATGTGTGAAA
This sequence comes from Galbula dea, assembly GCA_013399015.1. Lineage (NCBI taxonomy): Eukaryota > Metazoa > Chordata > Aves > Piciformes > Galbulidae > Galbula > Galbula dea. The sequence continues at coordinate 94,357 of VWZX01007735.1, forward strand.
TCTGAGAGGCTTTTCTTTCTGAAATTGGGCTGGTACCAGATGAGCAAACAGTATTATTATTTTCATTAAGGTATCACATCATCCTGTCAACACAGAACACTGGCAATTGCACCTCAAATAATTGTGTGCTTGACAAATGGTATAGTGTAATTCAGACTATCTTCTTTTCACTGTGTTCATGATCCTTCATATTGGGCTTGATTTCCCAGGCTGGGGAAGGGTCTTTTATTCTTTTTTGTGAACTCAGAGCCCCAGGAACTTTTCATGCACATAGGTGAGATTGCTGACATGGATTCTATTTCTTTTTATTTCCCCCCATTGGGCCCAACTATTTCAATAATTCTGCAACTGAGGATCACAGAATTACAGAATCATGAAGGTTGGAAAAGACCTCTGAGATCATCAAGTCCAACCACTGACCCAACAATCCCATGCCACTAAACTATGCTGCCAAGTGCCATGTCTACACATTCTTTGAACCCCTCCAGGGATGGTGACTCCACCAATGCCCTGGGCAGCCTGGGCCAATGCCTAACCACATTCAGAAAGTATTAAACTGATCAACTCCTCCTTTCTTGAACAGATTCTGAACAGAGTCTGTGATCACCTGTCTTCAAAACAGTGGACCAAACCCACGGTGGCTTTGGAGTTTCTTGAGGGTTTGCTTTGAAGAAGCCAAAAATCATTTCAGTGCCAAAAGATCTTCCATTTGGTGAGAATTTCTGCTTCTTTGAAAAAAACCCTCTTAATTATCAAAAATATGCAATTTACTTACCAGCTCTGTTGTCTATCCAGACTCTCAGTCCTGCAGTGTTTGTGCAGACATCCCATTTTGGGGTGACTCCTTGCGGTACTAGGAGCATGGCCTGGCTTTGATCTGCTTTCAGAGCCAGCAGCTGTGAATCAGGTCTGTGGATTAAACACAACTGCTTCTCTCTTTTCCCTTTTGTTTTTTGTTTTGTTTTGTTTTTTTTTTCCTTTGTTTTCCCAAGTTAGTATGAGCTGAACACAGAGTGTATTAGAAGAAATAAAGAGTTACAGTCAGGGGGGGTGAGGAATTAAGTTTTTTCCTTTGGAATGGAATCTCAGTCCAGGGAAAGAGCCATGAAAAGAGTCAGTGAGTTTTCCACTGCTTTNCTTTTTACATGCACATGTACACACACCCCAGCCCTACATGGGCAGAGGTGAGGGGGGTGGAGGGGATGCTTGTAGGAAAATGGGGACAGGAGACACCACTGGTTTTGTTTTCTTTCTATCTATCACATACCTAGGTTTAACAACAATATAGTGCACAAAGTAAATCCTCATTAACTTGTCATAGTTTGAGTAAGGCATAGAGCTGGAGGCTGTGTGGCAGGCTGGCCACACACAACTAGAAGATGTGCTCTCTCTGCTATAGGACTCTGACTGAGTCCTATACCTGTAATTATTTCCCTTTGCTACTTCTACTGAGTACATTTGGGTTTGTTTCCTTCTCTCCCTCTCAGATAGAGCTGTCATGCTGAGGATGTAAAATTACCTGCTTTTAGGGTGGGTTTTTTTGGTTTCAAAATAATGAATGTCATTGTCCTTTGGCTTCCACTTAAGACTGTGTCTGTCCTTTCACGCACTTGGCTCTGTAGGCTGCTCTGAGAGAGGAAGGGAAAGTAAAACCAAAATTGTGGTGGCAGAAAAGGGCAATTCCAGTCAACACCAGGAGCTCTGATTTCTTTGTAAGTTATGTAGCCCAAAAGATATAAATTGGTAAATATGGGAGAGTTTAATTCTGAGGGATGGTTAAGCCAACAGCAGCTTTCTTCCCCTTATCAACAGGTGCCAGCAAAAAGCCACTGTAATTGATCTAGAAAATGTGTGTCCTGTGACAATCAGACACTTGTAACCTTGAGAATCTTGCAATCTACTGCTGGAGTCATTTTTTTTTCCAGGTTATGTTCTGCTGGATTGTGCTACAATGTGTAATGTAAAGTAAGGTGACAGGTCCAGCCATGGGTCATTCAGTCTGTCAGTAATTCAGAGCCTGGCAAATTGGGCCTCCCTCTTCACTAGTCCATGAACTTCACAGATACTTAACTTATTCATGCTACACTAGCTACCACATTATTTTAGCTGGAAAAGCCACTTGTGATGTGTGAAATCTGAGAGGCTTTTCTTTCTGAAATTGGGCTGGTACCAGATGAGCAAACAGTATTATTATTTTCATTAAGGTATCACATCATCCTGTCAACACAGAACACTGGCAATTGCACCTCAAATAATTGTGTGCTTGACAAATGGTATAGTGTAATTCAGACTATCTTCTTTTCACTGTGTTCATGATCCTTCATATTGGGCTTGATTTCCCAGGCTGGGGAAGGGTCTTTTATTCTTTTTTGTGAACTCAGAGCCCCAGGAACTTTTCATGCACATAGGTGAGATTGCTGACATGGATTCTATTTCTTTTTATTTCCCCCCATTGGGCCCAACTATTTCAATAATTCTGCAACTGAGGATCACAGAATTACAGAATCATGAAGGTTGGAAAAGACCTCTGAGATCATCAAGTCCAACCACTGACCCAACAATCCCATGCCACTAAACTATGCTGCCAAGTGCCATGTCTACACATTCTTTGAACCCCTCCAGGGATGGTGACTCCACCAATGCCCTGGGCAGCCTGGGCCAATGCCTAACCACATTCAGAAAGTATTAAACTGATCAACTCCTCCTTTCTTGAACAGATTCTGAACAGAGTCTGTGATCACCTGTCTTCAAAACAGTGGACCAAACCCACGGTGGCTTTGGAGTTTCTTGAGGGTTTGCTTTGAAGAAGCCAAAAATCATTTCAGTGCCAAAAGATCTTCCATTTGGTGAGAATTTCTGCTTCTTTGAAAAAAACCCTCTTAATTATCAAAAATATGCAATTTACTTACCAGCTCTGTTGTCTATCCAGACTCTCAGTCCTGCAGTGTTTGTGCAGACATCCCATTTTGGGGTGACTCCTTGCGGTACTAGGAGCATGGCCTGGCTTTGATCTGCTTTCAGAGCCAGCAGCTGTGAATCAGGTCTGTGGATTAAACACAACTGCTTCTCTCTTTTCCCTTTTGTTTTTTGTTTTGGTTTTTTTTCCTTTGTTTTCCCAAGTTAGTATGAGCTGAACACAGAGTGTATTAGAAGAAATAAAGAGTTACAGTCAGGGGGGGTGAGGAATTAAGTTTTTTCCTTTGGAATGGAATCTCAGTCCAGGGAAAGAGCCATGAAAAGAGTCAGTGAGTTTTCCACTGCTTTGCACATTGTGGAGTCATTTCAGCATTGTAATATAGGTGTCAAATGCTAATAAATCAGCTGTCAAATGCTATCAAATACTTACTTTGCACAGGAATAAAGGATCACATAAATTGCAGAGCACTGATCTGACACCAAGGATCTCTAAGCACTGTTTCTGTCTTCACAAGTTTTATAGAACTGTTAAAAAAAGCCCAATAAGGAGTTAATCCCTTGTTATTTAAAGCTACTAGATATTTTCTTGGTCTGTTTTCTTACTTTTCAGGATGTGGGTCCCTCTCCCACCCAAGTGACAGCGAGAGAGAATGCAACAACTTCTATGGAAGTAGAGAGGAAAACATCTTATGTTTCATCAAAAAGTTAAGAATGATAAAGCATTTTTTTCCTGCCAAACCTTCTCTGTGAGTGCCCCAGCATCATCAACTGATGGCAGCACAGCTCTGGGAATAAACAGTCTTTCAGCTAATGGCAGGAATCATCAGGGGAAACACGGAAGAGGTAGCTCTTCCTGCTGCAGAATGAAACTATGATTAAAGTTAAATGCCAAATCCTACTGGCACTGGAGTGAATTAAAGTTTTATTTTTCATTCCTGTTTATTCTTTCTTTGCTTCTTAGCTAATTCATCTTGTTACCTTTAATGCCAATGGTTTTTCCTTTCTATTTGGCCACTTTGGTGGAAGGGTGGGACAATGGATTTTAGGCATGTGGCCTTTTGGTAATCAGATTAAAGCTTCAGGCAAAGCCCAGACCATACAATGAGAATTATGCAGGCACTCCATGCTTGTATTCAGCCCTTCAAAGCTAGGGGTCAACCTACTGTGACCCCAACCACTTCTATGCCTCTTCAGCAGGACAGCTGCTGGCACAGTCCAAAAGGCATCTGCACCCTGGTGCTGTGTGTATGTGTGTGATACCCAACTGCTTAATGCACAGTGGTTGCAGGCTGCATTGCAGCCTTCCAAAGCAACTAACCTGAATATAAGATGCCTTGCAGTGCAGTGTGTATTATGATAACCTCTGACACAAAGTTGATTATGATGAAACCATGTCCAAATGACTAAGTTTCTATCTGTTGTCTTATTGCAGACTTTCTTGTGGAAAGGAAATACATCTGTGTCACTCTTGGGTGACTGAAGCATGCAAGGCTTGGAGCTGGCCCAGCTTTGTTAGTTCAGTCAAAATGTATTCCAGAATATTGGGTACTTGCTCTGCTACCAGGAACAACAGGTATTTATCTACCTATATATATATATATATATATATATATTTGTGTTGTGTGTGTGTGTGTGTACATATATATATATACACACACACACACACACACACACACATACACACACACATATGGCCTAACCCATCTGAGATTGTTGTGTTCAAAGATAATGACCTTAAAAGTAGAAACTGTCCCAGCTGTGTTGCCATAGATCTGGAGCACTCAGAGTCAGGCAGATAGAGTGGCCACAACTTGGGAAGCCAGGGCAGTGCTCATAGCTGTGAGACAGAATGAAGAAGAGCACTTACATTCTAGGGGCAGCAAAAAAACCTTCTCCTTTCCCCACAACTAAGCCCTCTGGTAGCTAGCCAAAGGGAAGATCTGATAGCTGGTGAAAGGGATCTGCTGCTCTGAACACACATTTCAATGTCAGTTTTGAAAAAGCAGTGCATTGAAAAGCCAAATGTCTTTTCTAAAGTTTAAACAATATTCTGAAAGACCTAATTTGTTAAGTGTCAGCACAAGAGCATTTCATGATATGATGCTGTATTTACTTTCACAATTTTGCATTATGTCAACAAACAGCAAAATCTTGACATATAGTCAAGTCTGAGTGTTTCTAACTGGAACTCACAATAATGGTGTTCTTCTTTATTTTCAAAATGAGCATTTTATTTTTTAAAATGTTCACTGGCCAAGAAAAGCAGAAGTGGATTGTATTATAATGGAAAGGGAACAAGCTGCAGCATTTGTGCTGTGCTGACACTGAATTGGTTCATTTCAATTGATTTCTTTGATCTACAAATATAAAACTCTAGTAATTCATAATTCATCTGTAAATTCATCAGTTAAAAAACAACACATGGTTTTTCTCCCCTTGCATCCCAGCTTCAAATCATCACAAACACCCTTATTTGCAGACAGAACTAAAGTCAAAATGGTTATTAATAGTGACTTTACAAGGGCCTAAACATTTGTAGTATGTGTAACACATGACCTGGCTTTAAAAATTCCTTCCCCTCTCCCTCCCTCCTCAGCCCAGCGAGGATCAGCAGCCCAGGCAAGATGCTGCAGTACAGGAGCAGGAAAGAGCAGCAGGAGAGCAGAAAGTTCTTCTATGAGCATTACTACCAAAGGTAACTGATCCTTAGACCTTCCTAACCATCAGGGTTAGCCCACATTTTGTCACCTTACCAGAAATAGTCTGCAAAGAAATAAATACATTGCTGGGCCACTTACATACAGCTAGCAACTCCTCAGCCCAGCCTTTGGCTTTTAATGCACAGCCATGCATTGCTGGAGGGGAGGCTTCTTGCTGGGTATTGCTATAGATCCAGAGTTTAAATTACATTTGGTCACTATTGATTCTGTTTGAGTTTCTGATGATAGCAGCTCTGCATTACACAAGAGCCAGGGAACTGCTGAAATACATTGTCCATTAAGTTGCCTGCATTTAGCCAACCAAGATCACCTTGTGTCCAGCTAACACCAACTTTATTGGCATAATGCCATTTCTGAGGGAATTCACAAACCAGGAGATGGGGTGGAGGAAAGTGGAGCTGACACAGAGGCAGATGGGCTGCAGGTGCTGCACCCCAACCTCAGCAGTGTCCCCCACCACTGCATGCAAACCCCCTCCCCAGCTGAGCTGCCTGCAGGCCACACACTGCATCACAACAGGCTTTCAGCATCCCTCTGCTCCAGCATTTTGAGGAGGTGCTGAGGCCACAGGCACAGCCAAAGCCCTGCTCCTCTCAGGCATTGTCATCTGAAAAAAAGAAAACAACCAAAAAAAAAATGGAAAACCTCAGCAGGCCAATCCTCACCCTCTCCAAGAGAGGTGCTGTAGCCAGCTGGGGCCCTTCAGCTCATTGCCCCAGCTAACCAGAAAAAAAAAAAAATTAGTGATAAAAAGAAATTCTGAACACTCTAGCTATAGATACAGAGAGCAGCAGTACCCAGGAGCACAGGAAATACATTCCCCAGCCAGCTAGTTAAAGGGTTGTCTTTGTTTTTAAGTGACAGAGATTTAATCCAGGGTGTGTCTGTAAACATAAAGATGTGTTTATAAACATGAGCTTTTTAGGTACCTAAGCATTGTGCCTTTGACTCATCAATGAGAGTAAGGAGTGAACAAATTCCAGCTGACTCAAACCAGCTTTCAGGCTCCTGTTTGGGGAAAGGAATGTTTCACTGAGAAAAGTTCAGAATTTGGAACATAGAATAATTAGGAAAATGTTTAGTACCAACCCACCCTCTTTATTAAGTCATTTCTTCAAGTATTTTTAATAGTGCAAAATATTGGTTTTGCAGCAGTACAGTAACTATGGGAATTCACAGTCCAAAACAAACCAATAAAAATCTTAAAAGATTTCCAAAGTCAAACAAAAAAATGTTTTAATACTGTATTTTTAGCAAGAACATTTTTAACAAAGAATGGGTACTTTAACTTAATATGGTACAACAGAGAAACCATACTTAAAAGTTTCCATTGTCTAACACTCTACTGCATATTCATTTTTTTGTTGTTTCATCTTAAAAGACCAAAAGCCAAGCTGAACTGAGCATTAAAAAAAAACCAAAAACAACCAAAAAGCATCAATTCTAATCCTCAGATGATGTCAGCTAGTAGGGTTTTAGCTCACACTTTTGAATCAGTCAGCTAAGGAAAGGACAATTTTTTACATCATTCTTTTAAAAAATGTACAGACATTTCTCTTTTAAAACGTAAATATATTGAGTTATCTGCTTCAGTAAACAAAGCTTCATTTATAAACACAACCCAAACAGCTCCAGCTTCAACAGGTTCAGTGAGGAACTGGACTTGTCTGATGGACAGCCAGTGAGGGGCTCAGGGGCTTAGAACCATTGTGCCATTGCTATCCAGTAAGAGCAACCTCCTTAGAAAACAAACCGACAAACAAAAGGTCTTTTCTTTTTTTTTTGGGGGGGGGAGGGAAGGGGAATAATTCCTGTATGTGCTTAAAAATACTAAAACTCCTTTCTATCTCCAGGGACCTAAAAATGCTCTGTTGAAGAGGCTTGGTTTGGTATGGTGAGCTTGTCCAAAGTCTCCATAGCTCTCAACATGGCAGTTTGTGATGCAGCAACAGTGAACTGCTTGGCATTGTCCTTCAAGTTTCATGCTACAAATCCTGTTCTTCACACAGTACTGAAGGCATCAAAGGTTGGATGGGATGATTCTCATGAGCTGTACAGTCTTCAAATAGTGGTCATTAGACATTTTTTTTTCAGCAGTAGGTGTTTCCTTCAGTACATAATGGTAGGTTTGATGTATGTTCTGTTTTCTGGAGGGAAAAAAAACCCCAAAAATGAAAGAAAGAAGGTCAGCTACACAGTTTTATAATTAACTGAACCTTAGGTTGGGTTTCTTATTTGTTTGTAGACTTTTTTTTTTTCCTCCCTTAAGCCAACTCATCAGACCTACAAGAGACTATCCATCCCAGGAGTGTGTTTTACCTAGGAAGAAGAGGAACTGGACAGCAAAACCCTGGAGAGGTGAAGGTTATGCAGAGCAATGGGCTGGTCTCAGGGCAATGACCACCTTCCCACCTGGTGGGCCAGGTGTGGGCACTCAACTTGGCTAGAACCCCATCAGCCTTGGCTCTACTGATGCTTGCCAGCCAGCATCTGCCAAGGAGAGGCTAGAAATACTTTGACTGGCATTTGCTTTTTTAACTGAACTCTCATCTCCCTTCTTTTTTCCCCAGAGCAGCCTGTGTTGTATTCATGTCTCCATAAGCCAGAGCCAGTAACATGGCATCAGCTTTACAACATGCCCAAAACCTTCTAGAAGCTGTGTGTTAAACCAAAACTGCATTAAAAAAAATTAAAAATCTAACAGAAGCAAACCAATATCTGCCCTTGGAAAACTTTCATTCAGAAACCATCACATTTCTTTTAACATTATTCTCTCTTATTTAGGGCAACAAGTAGCAAGCCCCTTCTTCCCTTCAGAAAAACACTCCTAGTTATAGGAGCTATCAACTCTGATTTTTCACATTAAACAACTTTAAGCCCAGAAAAAAAAAAATGCCCAGAGAAAAGCAAAGCTAACAAGAATCCCTATTCTCATTCATTATCCACTGAATCATGGATCCACCCAGCGAAACCCACAGGTACTGATCTGGAAGATGATAACAAAATGATCCTATTGAGAAGCATTTTGTATAAGGCTGACATCTCTCCCATTCCTGTTTTACATATGCCAATACTGAACCCTCCTAAGGCAAGAACAAGTATTGACCTGCTAACTGACACTGATCCTTGGAGCAATCACAAAGTTTGCCACATTTCAATTTCAAAATGCATTTCAGCTATAATATGAGTGATTTATCATTTAGCAGTAGCTGTCAAAGTAACCTCCTAGATAAAACAAAAACATCTGGAACCATAAACAGAGGAGAGCAGTAGCTGAATTTTAATCCAAATCCGACATGTTCACTTCATTAGGAACAGGAAACAGCTAATTAGTAATTGAATGTTTCATGGTTTTAAGGAGGCTCAGACTCTCCAAACAGAGATGATTTAATATGTATTTTGGATGTAAACAAGAAGAGAGATTGGAAGAGCCAGGGACATCACACCTCTGGAGGAATGGAACCTCCAAAGTGACTGGAATTAGTTGCAGGCCTTTGGCTGAGGAAAATCATTGTCCTAATCTTAGCAGGGCAATTAAAGCCTGGGGAACAGTGTCCTTTGAACACTGGGAGTTCTGTCTGAGTTTTTTTGTGGTTTGTTTTTTCCTTTTTCTCCTGATTTTTAGGAAGTTGCACTTGACTTCTTCCCTTGCAGGCTGCAGTGAAGTGGTACTGAGGAGATACCTTATTGCTCTCTAGAGCTCCTTGAAAGGAGGCTGCAGTGAGGTGGGGCTTGGTCTCCTCTGCCTGGTAATCAAGTGATAGCACAAGAGGAAATGGCCTCAAGTTGTTCTAAGGGAGGTTCAGGTTAGGTATTAGGAGAAATTTCTCCCCTGAAAGAGTGCTCAAGCCTTGGCCCAGGCTGCCCAGGGCAATGGTGGAGTCACCATCCCTGGAGGGGTTCAAAAAAACCATGAAGATGTGGCACCTGGCAGCATGGCTTAGTGCCATGGGGCTGCTGGGGGGGGGGACAGTTGGACTTGAGGCTTTTAAGAGGTTTTTTTTTTCCCAACCTCACTGAGTCTGTGATAGCCCCTGGCAGGATCTGCAGGTTTGGCTGTCCTGACTAAAATCCCATCAATACTCTTTCCAGGCAGCCCAAAAGGCTGCAATTCTGCCACAGTGTGCTCCTGGTGAAGCAGTACCACACCACTTCTGAGTTCTGCACAGAAACAGCCAAAGCATCACACCTCCTGGCCAGCTATCACCTGCCTGTCTTCTCTTGGAGCTCCTCAACTCAGCAGCCAGGGGCACAGAGATGCCCTCCTGCTGAAACACCTGCACTGCATGGGATCTACAGATGTGCTGGGGGAAGCTGTCCTGGTGCTACCAATGCAATCAGCAGAAATTAAGGTATGTGAGTTGCTGTTTAAATGGCTGCTGGGCATCAGCTGCATCCTCTGGTGCATGTTTGATGCACAACATGGGTACAGACAAAGGCAGTAAGAGACCACAGCTCTGTGCATGTTTATGGAGCTGCACTTGGCCACACAGACTCTGTGTGCAGAGGGAGACTCCAGACATGCATTCAAGGGAAGTTATTTACCAAAAATGGGATCAGTAGGGATCACTGATCTTCTGTTTTTTTTAATACTGATACTTTTTTAGTGTATTTGAACAAGTATACTGCAAACTAAGGTAAGAGGTAGTCAGTGAGGGTGCTGCAGGCTGATGGAGTGACTATGTACACTTGGTTTCAGTTTTGCCTTCCTATTGCCTTTATTTCTCAAGGGAAGTTCAGTGGAGGTCTCTGGAATACCTGTAAGAGAGGAGGGAAGTGCCAAAGCTGCAGCCACACAGGAGATCTTATTGATCACTAAACAGAAAGTGCACAGTTAAATATTTCCTGTTTTTCTAGAGCTCTCAATTATTCTCCAGAAATTAAAATACTTTTTTGTTGTTGTGCAATAAACTCCAACTCCATGGCACTAACAGCATCACACAGCAACCTCCTATGAGGAATTAAAGTGTTGGGAGCATCTGTGCTACCACTTAGGCCTGAAAGACAATGTGATGTTGTCAAATTCATCTTTCTGAAGAAGATTCACCAGCCCCTCAGTGTAGCTGACTGCAAGCTACAGACCATTTTACAGCATTTCACTGGATTACAGAGCAAAGATTTGAATAAATCTGTGTGCCATAAATGTATTCTTTTATTAGGTTTATCCCTTAATCAAATATTCATTTATGTGGGCTTCATTCTATTAAAAAAAGGAATTATACAAAGGTGAGCAGAAGTGTAGATTTACAGTAGTTTAAAGCCTGATCTCATTCTCTAGGGGTAATATTGACAATATAAAAACTGTATAAATGATATTCCCTAACACTAAAATATGCTTATGAGCCCCCTGTGCATGTTATACTGCTTTACAGCCTACACTGAAATGCATGACTGGCTTAATAAGCAAGACATTTAGAAAGGATTTTTTTTCTCCTTCACAATGTAGAAGACAAGTAAAGATCTCACAGCTTCTCTGAGCCACAGCCTACCTTAATAATTGTAATTTTCCCCCAGGATGGTGTTTGTCTTCCCTGAGTTGTTAGTCCAGGGCACATATCCATCTCCTGCACTCTCTTTCAGCAACAACATCATCATTTCTCTTTTACTTTCAAGGCTTTAATGTGTGTATAAAGGACAGATCCAAGAGTAATAATTATCATCTGCATATTTATTCACTTTTTTTCTTCTTTTTTAGCTTATTCAGGATCTCTGAATTTTCTGACTCCTCTCTGGGGCTTTGTCTGTAGCATCTTTAAGTCAGTAACTCAACTGCAGTCAGTTCCACACAGCTCCTTTAGAACCAAACTTGCACATGCAGCCTCACAGCTTGCCTACAGGAACATGCCCAGTAACACTGGTGTGCAACCCCAGCCCAGCGTAGGGAACAACAGGAGCTAGCTGAGATGAAGCCACACAGCTACAGTGTGGGAGGGGGCAGGTAACCTCAGCACACTCTGCACTGCTGGAGAAAGTCTTTGGAGGAAGGAAATTGGGGATCTGCTACATAACAAGAAGAACAAGGATAAATTTCCTGTCTCAGTAAGTGGAAATTGTTCCTGTGACTGGCAAACTCAACCACAGCACTCCATGGTGCAGAGGTTATGGGGAGCAGAGAGGAACTACTGAACTCCAACTCCCCCTTTGCCACTTCAGATGGAGGAAGAGTTGGGAGAGCTGCTCAAATAAAGGTCAGGTAGAGCTGAGACATGGCAGTTTCTGCAGACAGAGGAGCAGCAGGAGGGAAGAGGGCAGCCCTGAGCCAGCTCTCACACAGGCTTTGCACAACTCCTACTGGAGAGGTTGAATCAGAGTCTAGCACCATTCTGTGAGAGTGCTGGACAGGAGCTGAGCTCTCCAGCCTTCCTAGGCTACACACAGAGTCAGCATTTCAGAGAGACCAGAACCAAGCTGAGCTCTGGGTGCAGCAAGACATGGAAAATGCAATTCCATAACAAACCCAACTGACAAAGCTAGGGCTGATTAGTTTGACTCAGTTCCTTCTTTTGCAGGAAGAAAAAGAAAAATCAGAGAATAGTTTGCTTCTGTGGTGGATGCCACCCCCTCAAAAACCCTCTTTCCCTAAACCTCTTCACAAACAGGAGTGCTGACTGGCCTGGAAGAGGCTGCATTCAGGCCCCTGCCAGGAGGGCAAGGACCACAGCAGTTACAAGAGGCACAGAAAAGGTTCCCTTCACTACCATGAAGAGACCAGACCTGGTCTGCAGCCAGTTCTCATGGTTTTGGGCAAGTCAATCAGCTGAATGACAACAGTGAGTAAAACTGACTTCTCTGCCTATTTATTAGCTGTCCAGCAAAACTTTCTCTTCCATTTATCTGCAAGTATTTTACACACTGAGTAGTGAAAGAGAAAACCTAACACACCCTGAGAAGGGCATGGCTCCCTCTAGACTCACAGGCTGCTTAGCCTGGAGAAGAGCAGACCCAGAAGGGATCTGCTCAATGCTGAGCAAGACCTAAAGGACAGAAGGCAAGAGGCTGAGGCCAGACTCTGCTCAGTGGTGTCCAGGGACAGGCCAAGGGGCACTAACTGGAAGCCAGGAGGTTCCAGCTGAGCAGGAGGAGAAACTTGTTTTGTGTGAGAGTGTTGGAGCCCTGGCCTAGGTTGCCCAGAGAGGCTGTGGAGTCTCCTTCTCAGCAACACTGGTATTTTTAAAGCCCTGCATCTGCACCATGAGCTGGTGTCCATGCAGTGAGTAACCTGATGGCTAGTCACTCCAGAGGACCCTTCTCTTGGCAGGCAATGGCTGGCTGTCAGCAGCACAGGGCTGGTGTGTGCACAGCCATGACAGTCTGCTAAACTGCACACAAAGCTTTGGAAGAGTTTCTCTAGAAACACTGCAATATGACACAGCACAAGGGAACTACTACAGGTTTAATAATTCAGAGCACCCAGAGCAGGACAACACAGCAGGGAGAGAGCACAGGAGGAAGGAGAAAAGGCCTAAGACTCAAATGAAGACAGTGAAGAAGGTGCTCACAAGGAAAATACCAGATCTCTGTTCAGCTTAATCTCAAGAGTTTCTAATCACAAGGTTCTGCTCTTTTCCTACATAAAATTGTTAAGTGCTTGAACATTCTTTCCAGTGACAGCAAGACCAGGACAATAGCACTGTAACTCCCAAGATGCTGAATTTGTCTCTTACAGTTTTAGAGTACTCTGGAATTCCACAGCAGGGCTGGTTTCAGCAGACTGCAGCAGTTGCAAGTATAATTGGATATAGTTAACCAAGTTGTTAAACCTCTTAAACATACCACCCCTCTCTTTCCTGTCCCTCTTCCACCTTTGTTAACTAGAGGCTGGTGGTGAAAACTAACTGGTTATATCAGAATACTGACAAAATACAGCCCAGTATTCTGAACAAGAAACCCCAAAACATACTCCAAACTTCAAGAGTCCTTCCTCTTTGGCAAACAGGTAAAAAGAAAAAGTTATCTGTGGTTACTGAGAGGTTTTGTGCTGAGTCTGTGGCAGGTTATTTCACAACCCTGGGGCACCTTCCTGGTGCAGGTAGAGTGGCCCACGTTTCCTTTGAACCACATTCTCACCTCAGGCAAAGTCCATCTGCCTCTGCTGCTGCCTCCTTCAAATGTAGATTTTCTTTTTCTGTAAACTGTTATCATCAAGTATTATGGTAACACCTCTTTTTTACCATTTTAAGATAACATTGCTTTGCTGATTGTTCCAGTATCCCCTAACCATGAAATATAGTAATCCAAAAGTTAACTAAGGTATAAACATGCAAAAGGAGAAGTCTCCCTGCGATCATAAAATGATGTTATTTTCTGTTCAGCAGTTCATGTTACTGCTGTTCATGCTAATTAATTAAAGGAGCTGTTGCTGTAATGTGCAAACAGGGAATCTGAGAAACTGAGAGGGCTTTTAGGTCTGGGAGTGAAGTTAAGTCAATCTGGGCTCGGGCAATCAAATGTAATGAAATCACTTGTCAGTGCTAAGCTTGCAAAAACTGTGAAGTTTGACTAGGGAGTAAAAGGATTATAATTAGATTTCCAATAGGATAATAACTAAATGGCAGAAAGCAGTAAAGAGAAAATATTACTTTGTTAGCTAATGGTGCTGCTGTTGGGTTTTAGTTTTTATCAGCACGCTTGTAGTTGTGCTAATTTAATTTGCTTTTATCAGCAAAAATGCACTACTCAGATGGTACTTGAATGTCATTTGCAAAAACCATTGATCTGAAGGTGCACTTAATGACACCCAGTATGTTTATTTTATGTGCAAGGGAGATTGGTTGATAAAATGCTGGATGCTCTCTCTTGCTGGCCCTCAAGTGAGAGATGGAAGCAAGACCAGAGGGTATCTGGGTGCATGCTCCACCCTCTCCTGCACCACTCAGCTTATGCAGGGGGCTTCATGAAGAGATCAACTATTTCTTCCCTATTTTGTCAGTTAAAAAGCTTCTCTCAGAGCAGGCTGTGCTGGATCAGGTACACAGAGGATGGAGGTATCAGACTGTAAAGTTCAGAAAAGTTTCAAGTCCCACTTGCACAAAATTTCTATTCAATTCATATACAAAGCACAAAGAAAAGGAGTCAACTGAACAGAAAAGATTTATAATGCAGATCAGAATCCCAGTATAGGAACAGCTTGTGTTAATAAAATCATCTTAAGAAATGAGCATAAAACATGATATGACTTAATCACTGTGAAAGGTGGCTGTGCAGTACCTCTGTAATTTTCCTTTAAACAGTCTTAAAGAGATACTGGCAATGAAACTAACTGAATTTCAAAGGACAGGCACTGTGTGAATGATAGACTGCTGCCCAGCAGAGCTATTGACAACAGGAAAAGAAAGGTCTACATTGATGCTGAAGCTTTTTTCTGTGTGAGAGAGATTTTGGAAGCTTGGAAACAGCTTTGTATTAGGGACGTGTTTTTTGACCCTTCCTCCTCCCAGGGTGCAAAAAACAAAGGCAGCAAATGAAGGGGGCAAGGAGGGAGTGTGCTCCAGTTGCTGAAGACAGCAGGGCAAGAGTGGCTGTCAAGAACAAAAAGAATCATAGTCAAATGAGAAAAGGATAAAAAGGTGTTACAGCATCAGCATAAGTAAAAATGAAAGAGATGGTGCCACAGGACAGAAATCAACACAAGCTCTAGAGAGAGCTCTTCAGAAACCTTTTTATCAGTTGAGGGAGCTTAAGTAAGTGGCTAAACTGGTCACACTGTTCCACATGAACAGGATTACCACTCCAGAACCATCACAGGAGTCACTCACTGCTGTGCTGAAGACAAGAGATGCTTTGCCATCGAGGAGCACAGGATAGGTTTACAACTCTCACTGCACAAGGCATGTTCTGGTTTCAGAGAGGAGCGCCAAGCTCAGGGATACTGAACATAGTGCACATCCACTTCTCCCTTTGCTCAGGTTTTATCCTGAACAAAACCTCCATAGACTCACAAAATGACAGACCCATTAGGGCTGGAAGAGACCTCTAAAATCATCAAGTCCAAGCATCAACCTATCAGCACCATGCCACTAAACCATATCACCAAGTACCCCATCTGTATGTTCTTTGAACCCCTCCAGGGATGGTGACTCCACCACTGCCCTGGGCAGCCTGGGCCAATGCTTCAGAATCTAGAGCCTGGTAAAACCAAAGAATGATGTAGTTGGGATCAGGCTTGAAAAAGCAAACCCACAAAAAAATAACCAACCAACACCCCTTTCCCCACCCCCCTCCCCAAATGGCCAAACAAACAACAAACAAAACCAACAAAACCTAACCAAAAAACCCAACCATAAGTAACAATTATAAAATCATAAGGTTCTCTTGTACCTCAATACACTACAGGAGATTAACAATGTTCTCTTAATTCCTTCTAGCAAGCCAGTGCTTACTTAAAATAATTTTTTGCTGGGAAGACACATCTGAGCCAACTGTAACTTTCCTTCTTCAATTGAAAAATAGAAATTGATCTCCATTTTTTGACTGTATTTTGTCCAGATGAACCTTTGACTTTCAGAATCTTTTTGAAAGAGCACTGAGCACTCATCTCAGGAGGTATCATAAATAGGTCAGAAACATTAGGAATATTTTGCTTGCCAGATTTAAATCCACATGTCCCAAGTGCTTATCCAATATTTTGACCACTTCTGGCAGTAACAGTTTTCCAACTGCAGCATTTAAAGCACAGCTCTAGTGGTATGTGTACATATCTAAACACACATATGTTCTATGTGTAGACATATTGATTATAATAAAGCTGTGGTTCTCCTCCTCTGTAATCCATAGCATATGAAGCTAAAATCACAAAAGGAGACAGCAGTAAAAATACTGGAAAGCTTTCCTGTATAGATGACAGATGGACCACAGATGCATACCAGAGGTATGCAAAGTCAAGCCTTGAAGAGTTAAGAAAGGCTCCCATTTGTATCTCTAAGCTGTCCTGCAGTCCCTCTTCCCAGACAGGGACTGGCTTCAGTTACTCCAACACATGTTATTTTTTGCACATTACCACTCCATGATTCAGTGGAAGGGGTGGAAGGGCTCTAAGAAGCAGCAGCTCTATGGGAACAGGCAGCTGTCTCCAGGCTGCTAGAGCAGCCAGGGCAGAACTGAACACAGCACAGGACTGAAGAGGGGGGAAAAAAGGTTATGTTTAGAGAAAACTGACACTACCATTATTAGACTTTCTCCAAGTCAGAGAATTTCCATGTTCAAATTGCTCAGACCAAATTTTACCATAGTTGGCTAAGGGATTTTCTGTGTGCCTCAAACAGGCTTCCAAAGAGAATGGAAATAACCCTGAAGATCTCTGTATCTCTGCTCCCCCAGACAATGCTCACACAACTCCCTTCCTTCCAGGACTATAGCCAGAATGGATTTATTAGTCCTTGGGAAGCACTCAGACAACACATGAATGTTCTGTAGTTACAGCCACTGAACAGTGAGGAAAATGGAGCAGCATGTAATTGCTCACAACATGAACATGACTTTCCTGTTCCACCTACAGCTCATGTATGTGTTGAAAACACCTAATATCATGCTAGCTAGGGAAGGATCAGAAGTTAAATATTTAAACAGATAAATCCTATGTCAAATCACTTCTGAACTAAGCACATCTATCTGATAGATAAACAGGAGTTTCCCACACCTCTGTTTAAACCAAGCTGATTTCTGTTCTTGTGAACTCCTTTTCTGTATCGAAGAGGAGAAGAAAAGTGAAGCTGTGCAATTTACATTTATCTTAAAGCAAGAAAACAGAGACAAAAACCCCTTCTGCATTCCCTTTGATTTTTAATATGGCTGCTAATGAGCAGGCATGTGATAGGATGTGGTACATACTGCACCTTGCATTGCTGCACTGTCATGTTGGGTTCCGTTGTGTTCTATTTCCATGTCTGGGATTCCAGCATCTGAAAGACGTGACACCAAAGATTAATGCATTCCCCTTTGTCCTGCTCTCATGCATCTTCAGAAAAAAATATTTATAGCAAACTAGGGTGATCTCCAAGTTACAAGGTCTTGCATAAAACATTTGGTCTGCATAGAATTTTTCAGTAGTAAATTGTTTCCAAAATGTGCAAACGTTACTGGTCTCACAGTGAATTATTTTTAACGTGCTTCACATTTGTCTGATCAGCTCAGATAATAACCAACACATGACAGCAGTGTGGCTGGAAAACTCTCTTGAAGAATGAGGATATGAGACACATGAAAAGTTAGAAGTTGAAACCAAACTGTGATACCATTAAATGCCTCTGACTCTCCTAGCCACCTACCTGCAAAGTACTGAATCAAAGAACAGAGCCAACACCAGCCCACATGTGTCTGTGTCTGTATCGGTTGGTACAAGTGCTTGTTACAGGCAGGGCCAGGGCTAACTGCATGTAAAAGCCTCAGCTGGGGACACTGGAAGCATGCCTTAGCACCCACAACAACACCACATGTGTGATGTGTTGTGAAACATTTCCAGTTCTCTGAGAAGAGCTTTCCAAAATGGCCCAGGCTCCTTTTCCAGGTTGAGACAGAGATTCACAGTGATCTGCCCTTTTGAACTGTTTAATTTCATACTACTAATCCCTCTGTATGCAGAGTCCTGCAGGGTGGGGGCTCAAACACCCCAGGGTGTTACAGTAACAGATGCCATTATCCACCTTGTGCCAACAAGGATTAGCATGAAGGGTGTATGATTTGAACCCATGGCACCTCAAATCCTGGAGAAACATCTGCTTCCCTTACAATACAACAGTTAGAAATTACAGCAAGATAAAAACCCCACACCTGAGAGGGAGCTGTGAATCCAGGATTGAAGTTTTTCTGTGTTGAAGCCTGCTCTGGACCTTCTCAAACAGCAAACAACTGCACTGTTGCTTTCTCAGGTCACTTGAGTTGCTGTGTCAGTATCTACTGCATAGATGACACTTTGCTGGCCACCCTACAGCCTAACTGAGCTCTACATCAAAGCAGGGCCACCCATAAAAGCTTGGTCCATACATAGATGAGCATGTGAGTAGTATCTCAATAATATATTTGTCAATGAAATATATCTACTGGATGCACATACAGCCCTATTAATATATATAATCAATTCAATATTTTCAGGTACACCATTTTTCCTGCTGTCAGATGACAAGTGACTGCTGTGATACAGGGTTTCCCTTATTCAGCTTCCTGGTTTGAAGGGAAGTTCAGGGCACTGATCTGTTCAGCTTTCTTTTCAAACCCTTCCCAGTACATCTTGTATACATGTCAAATGACAAAGTCATCTGTAACTAGGAACAGCATCTGTTCAATGAGCCAGACCAGCAGAGTCCCATTACAAATGTTCAGAATAGCCCTTCACGTTTTGTTGTCATAAAATTGTACCTGCAATTAAATTGTGGATTAAGATGCTAATGAGCTACCTGATTTGCATGTGCAATCAGATTAGCATGTAAATATCAGCTTCTTGCAGACACTAACATATCTATGACTACCTGAGTGTGCCTGCAAATCAAACCCTTCCCAGCCAGGCCCACAATAGCAGATGTAAGGATCTGTTAATCACATTGCTGGCATGTTGGTTCCCTTTAATTTGTGCCTTTCAGAACTGCTGAGTACTCCTAACTGTGTGTGGTCGGCTGGTGCTTACCAGCAATGGCAGAGTCAGGGTTTCAGGTGGGGGTTTTTTTGCCTGACATTCATCTCAAGGTGCAGGCTGTGTCTGAGGGATCTGGTCTGGGCATTTTTCTGAGCCAGGGGAGGTGGTGGAAAAGGTTTCTGCAGGCTTTGTCCAGCCACTCTTCCTTGGGTCATTGTCCCTTATCACTGTGGAACTGCAAGCTGTATATCCATGACTGAATCACCACCGCTCACTGTCAGTACATCAGCAGAGCCAGCCAGTTCCTGGTTACAGTGATATGCTGGACTATAAAACCCAGCAGATGAGAATGCCTCTGAAAGATGTTGCTCTTCTACTTAAAGAGTTTATGTCTCTTAGGTGCTCCAGATAAATCACAGCTCGCAGTCCATTGCAGAGTGGTGCGATGGCAGTTCACGTAGACAGGCCTGCCCTAACTTTAACAAACAGTTTGGGTAGCCCTCACAACTGAGAGCTCAAGACAAGCTAAGATCATTATTTTTAGTCAGCACAGCAGGCAGTTTTTGCAGTCTCTTGTGTTATTATGGCTCAGCTGCTAGCAGAGCCCAAAGTAGGCAGCCCAAAAGTTATCATAAAGACTACACGACATTGAAACGCAGCAGAGACTGAATGTGACTCTGCTCATGAGCCTCTGAAGACTTTGGGTTAGGGACACAGACCAAATCTTAGCTACAGAACCTGAAATTAATTACAACTCAACTAGGGTCAACCTTCAAGATTCAAACCAAAGCTCTAACCTTTGGGCAGAACCACATTGAGCAGGAGAGGCAAGTCCTCCCACTCCCCACACAACACAATCACCCTGTTTAGGAGATGCACTGGTTTGCTTTTGTTTCACAGGGATATTTGGGAAGTAGTCAAAACCTAGGCAGCTCTGAAAGCTGATACATATTTAAGAAACTTACTAGGTCCTGAGGCTGAGCCAACTTCAGCCAAACAGCTTTTAAAATGAAGCTCAGCAGTTCTAAAAATGAATCTGCTGGGAGAGAAGAGTTCAGGGAACCTTATAGGAACTGAATTTCACATTGTCTTAGCTGGCACTGTAACAGATTTCTCTGGTAATATATTCAGCATTCCTTGTCATGTCTGTGTAAACTGCTCTGCCCCTTGCTCTAGTTGCAGATAGTTCTTTTTTTTAATTCATGACCCAGAGCACATGGCCTGAAATAGATTGTTAATTATTTCAGGAAAGGACTGTGGTGGGTTTGTTTTTTTTTAACTCTGGCCTTTGCTTTGTGCATCATCTTATGTTTTTGAAGTCAATGAAACATCATTTTAAGCTAACTGCGAAAGGCCAACTAAGACATTACCATTTAACATCCTGAGACCGTCACCTGATGTGGCCTGTTTAAGTGCCTGTTCCACTTGTTCTCTTCTCTTGGACTCAAATTCCAAAGCTTCCTGCAATTTTCTCTTTGCCTTTTTTTCTTTCTTCAAGCGTTTCTGAATTGTTGCTGCAATGTAAACACATTGGAAGAGTGGCTGTTAAAGCACAATTCATATGGAATGGAGACAGTCACTGAGTTTATAGTCAGTGTGCAGGGGCCCAGATCTAGCTCCAGGAAAAAGAAAAGAAATCTGACATCAATCTGATGCAAAACCAAAAGACCCCCACGTCCTATAGAGAGAGAGTGAACAATCTGAAAGGGATCTTAAGTCTTACTCTCCCTCTGGACCAGCTCCATGGATTGAAGACTCCTGACCAGAACTGAATCATCTCAGAGCCAGCCTGGTAGGTCATGTTACACAGACTTCACCAGGCTGGACTAAATTCCAGCTCCAGTTCTGCAGAGTCTGGTGGAGCAGATCATGGGCTTAAACTAAATTCTGGCACCAGCAGCAATGTACATCCTCAGGATTAACTCCATCTCTCACCCTTCGTTCTAACCTTTCCCCTTAATACTGAGCATGATATGGCACCCTCCTCCTCTGGTACTTTTATGCAGAAAGATAACCCAAACACACAGGTTATTTCAGCCCTCAGCACTCCTCATGGATAGAGGAAGCCTTCTGAATGGGTCAGAGTTTTGGTTTTGGTTACATTTTGTAACACTGAAAGGAAATGAAATTGATTTCTGCAGGAGACCTGCCTGCGCATTACTGCCCTGTCAGTGCCAGAGGTGTACAGAGTGAAACCCCATGGAATCAGGGGGTAAACTGCTTGGTAAAAATGGCTGGGTTAATTTTGAAGCAGAATAACTGAAATAAGAACCACCACTGCCCAAGGCAGAAGCCACTGAGAAGCTGGGTTAAGTGGCTACAAACTGAGATGAAAGATTAAATAGATAGAAAAGGAGCATGGACTGAGTAACATGAAGGCTTTTGTACTTCATCACTGGTGGCAGAAAAGAAGAGGGAAAGGCACAGAAAGGAGAGGAACAAAAAAGAATCTCAGAGAGAAATGAAAAGTGAACTTCTCAGGTAGAAAGCAGGTTGAAACCAAACTTGTAACACTGCAGTAAGTCAAGTCTATTCTCTTCATTAGCAACTCTCCTTCTAACTGGAGCACTCCATAAAATGCTGTACAGCACCTGCCTCCTTGGACTTAAAATAGGTACCAAGGCAATCCTAGAGTGCTCCTGCACAGCTCTGCATGAGATCTCAGTGCACTTCAGAGGCATCTCACCACTCTTTTGCAGACAAGAAAGCAGAAACAGTGCCTTGACAAAGATCATCCACAGGCCACTGGTACAGCCATGAAAGGATTGGCAGAAAACAGAGATATTCTTGACTAACCTCAGTCTTAAACCCAACTATAAATAAAGTTATAGCTGTAACTAGAGAATCATATAGTATTAATTGTAGCCAAATGATCAATATCTTCATTGGGAACTGCTGACATTGGCTATGATTGTACTCCCTCACCTATATAAATTCAAGAAATAAATTGCACCTTTTAAGCTTTTTCCTTTTCAACCCCTGAATATTAATCCCATATTTAACCTCATTTTTCACCAGCACCAGGTTATCATTACTTGGGCCAGAACTACATCTACAACATCATCTCCCTCTGCCAACAACAAGCCTTCCTGTTCTCCTGCTGGCTAATACATTGTCCTCATTATCCTCATTAAACTATCTTTAATGGGCTCTTACACTTGTGTGTTCACCAGTGCTGCAAGAACACTCTTAGTTTCTCCTTTGCACCACCTGCACCTTCCTTCCCTGGTTTAAACTGCTTAAGTGTTCTGTTCTGTACACTATGGCAAATACTGCTCACAAGTACTGTTAAAATGAAAGTTGAATTTAGACATGCAGTATTTTGCAATTCCTTTCATGTATTTGCTTCTCCTGTACATTAGGCACCTGTGAATTCCAAATCACAAAACACTGATAGAAAATGTCCTAAACAGTCTTGAAAAATTCTGGGAAAATCCAGAGCATTTACAGAACTTTTTGTGACCACTTGTTCCTCTGGGTTATTACTGACTTATACAGATCTGGATTTGGGAATGCTCCAGTCAGTGGAAGGGAAAAAAACCCCAACAAAAACCATTACATGGGAAATCTCTGAGAGAATAAATTATGAATGTCCAGTGTAATCTGTAGAAAGTAGCTTTGGAAAGTTAAGGAACCCATGTGAAAAAGCCTATCTCTGACTGCAGTAATAATAAAGATGTGACAGGGAAGAGAAACAATTCTGAGGATGCTGATTATTGGTGAAATTCTCTCTTGAGCCAGAAGCCAACAAAGTCTGTGAATGGCTGAAGGTCTCTGTTGACCAAACTGTGACTCAGGAGGTGCCCAGTGTGTTGTCTGCCTACAGGGAGGAGAAGTTTTGTTTTACAGACCTACAGCAGTCTCACCCTCGCTCAGACTGGGCTGACTGCAACATTTCTGAACACCCACTGCAGTTTAACAACTCCAGCAGCATTCACTGACCCTTCACAACTTGACTTAGATGTGCCTTTCTTTGTGGCCTCTTACTGAGACCTGGCTCTGCAGACAGCTCTGTTCTGCACACCTCATTTCAATTCAAAAAGCACAGGAAGATAGTTCTTGGCTCCTACATTTTTAGTCTTATCTAGTTTTATCTTTCTGATTTCATGGATGAAATCTGGAAGTGTCTCTTGGCACATAAAGTGATATTTCTCTCCTTCAGATGCAGATTTGAATTTTAAAAAGATCTTCTTTGCAACAGATTTACCAATTTAATTGCCTATTACTATCAAAAGCTTCTAAACAGTCATGGTTTTGTCTTAGAAGTCCTCATATGGGCAGTGCTATTGTACCTCCCTCTCCTGATGGAAAAAAAATATCTAGGGTTATTTGCTTCAGAGCTTGCACTTGGGTAGACAACTTCTGGTAGCTCTGTTTTGTTGCACTGAAGTTATCTGCAAGAAAAACTAGCTGACTAGAACCTAAACTGCAGAACATGAGCTAGGTAAGTAGTAAGGCAACGAAAAACAATCACCTAAATACCCAAATTACAGACATGTCTTTCTCACAGTAAGGCAGATTCTCAGTGCTTGGAGGATAATAGCAGAAAGCAAAAGAAATGAGAGCTGACAAATGAAGAAATCAGGCTAAGAATACCCAGGCAGAGTGGTAATAACACATGTGAAAGCCAGGAAACTGAATCAGCTTTCCTCCACAGAAGCTGCCAAAACTCTCTGTGGCCAGTTGCCCTCCAGGAAACAATGCTTCAGTCACTGGTCTGTCTGCTTATAGAAAAGTGTGCTTCATTCTGGTTTTATTAAATGTAAATCTTTCATTACCAGTGCTAGTCCACTGCTGCACTACACTGAAGTATGAATGTCAGTTAACTCTGAGTCCTCAACAGCTCCAGCTGGAAATGCCAGAAGGTTATACATTTAATAGATATCTAAACTCCATTTTTCATTCACTCACCTCTGCTTTGCAGCTCAGCTGTGAGTTGCCTTTCCAAGCTCTCTCTTAGTTCTCTCTCTCTACAAAGCTCCATCTTTAACTCTTTCTTTTCCTGTTGTATCTGCTTCTCTTGGACCCTTGCATTGTCCACAGCCACCTTCAGAAGGCCCTAAAACACACGGAAATGTAAGATCCGAAAACACCATTTTTGTTTCAGCAGTGACAAAATTCATCCATTTGTTTCTTTTACACCCTCTAGGAAAACAGAAAAACTAAAAGCAGGAACCCACAGACCTGGAATGCAACTGGGCATTTGAAGCAGCTACATGTTATATATGAGCAATTTTGTGGCACGGAATCGTTCAGTCTAACTTTTGCTAATCCAACCTACTGATGTGGTTTATTACAAATGGAGTGCTCAGTGCTGACCTGGGTCAAGTGCAGGGAGAAGCAAAGGAGGAATATAATGAGACTGGTGAATTTTAATCTGACCATTATTGCCAACTATTAAGTCAAAGAGACAACGTATGAGACCCTTTCACGATCGATAACGCCAGAGAGCGAAAACCTAAGCGTTACATTCAATAAAAGAAATGAGACTTGCAGATGCTACATAGTTTCTGACACTTTTTAAAAGAGCTTGAAAAAGAAACCCATTTTGTCTATCATGCCATAGGCTGGCCCCCTATAGAGAATAATTTACCTGAATGTTGGTTAATAGTGTTTCTACTGATGAAAGACCATCAGCAAAAAGAAATGGCGCCGGAAATCCAGGAGGCAAGGCCTGTCCAGCCAGTTGGACTTTATCTAAAGTTGGTTTCATAATTGGAATGGCAATTTGGACCTCTTCTGTAAAGATAGGTTTAAAAGCAACATCAGAAGGCATTGGAAATATAGGTCAATGTAATTGTCTAGAAACTAGCATTCTGTTCACCTGGAAGTCAAAATACAAGGCGTTAGTAAAAGTGACATTGTTGCAGTCTTTGGGCAGCTGCCATTGTGGCTAAGGTACCTTTGTGAAATAGAACAGAACAATAACAAATACAGTGAAGACAGTAACACAGCTGTAATAGAGCACAGGCTATTTCATCTCGACTTGTACAGAATGATGCTACAGGATTATAACAGCATTACGCACTTCATTAAACCCCAATGACCTTTCTTCATTCCATCCCCTTCTGTGCTGGGCATTTTTTGTTGCTGTAACCTTGACAAAATTCTAATCAAGAAATGCATCACATCTCTTTACTCCTTGAACGTTACCCTGCCCATACTCAGCAGTAAATAATCTCCACTGAGTCATCCCCTGCTGCTTAGCTAGCACCAACTCCACGCTGTCAGTGAAGCGTCAGCGCAGGCTTTCGGAACGAGTGCCTCCCTACTGTCAGCCTTTTGAGTCCCAGGCAGTAGCCAAAAATGCTTTGCTGAGTTCTCTCTGCTGGAGGTGGAGAGTGAGCTGGGAGCAGGAGGTCAGAGCAGTGGCCAGGGAGGAGATGTGCTCCAGCTCCAGCCTCGCTCCTCCCATTTACCACACAGAAGGAGATAGATGCGCCTCTTACAATGGCAAAATGGGGGCCTGGGAGCTTCCCCTTCACTCCTCCTCTCAAACAGGTCATGTTGTTAGAGATCCAGCTGTGCACTGACAGTAGAAATGTGTATCCAGAAAGAAACAACATTAGTCATGACTTTTCAGCAATCCTTTCCATTCTGTGATGAATCAGTACTATCAGAAATGAACTCACATTTTTGAATAGACTAACTGAAACATGTTATAGGATAGTAAATGTTTCTCCTCCTCTCAGCTCCCCAGGAGTACTACTTCCCCACATACTCATTTTAAACATCACCTTAATTGCTGAAAAGCAGAAAACTAAAACCTAGCACTCTGCAAAACCAAACTCTGAACATTCCTTTTCCTATGAAATGTTAAAAAACCATTTGTGTGTCACATTCCCAGGAAATCTCAGCCTCTGTAAACTGTGCTCCTGCACCTGCAGAACCCATGAAGAATATCTTCTCAGCAACTGCTTTTTAGGAAAGCTTGCAATTAATGTATTGACCGTAAGTTCATGATGCCTGTGTTTTCTGAGGGCAACTGCACAGCCAGTCCTGATAGTTTCATTTATCAAGTGTCTTGCTTGTATTAAAGGCAGGATTTACAATTAGACCAGACCATATTCAAAAGGCTCCTTCCCCCACCTCTCTTATTTAGAAACCAACAACTCAGAAAGAGTATGACAACCATGAATTAAATGACAGCAGTGACTAACCACTAGTTACCTAGCTTAACAAACTCCATCAATATCTCCTGAGCACCAAGCACATTTTGCTGTGTTTCTAAACCACTCCTACTGACAGCAAACCAGAGGCATTAGCAGTTTTCAAGTATTCTTGGAAATCTCTGTTTAGGGAGTATTTGGTTTTCACTGTGTGAGTTCATTAGATGGAACATCTTCATAATGACTCCTCAGGACTAATAACAACAAAAGGCAGTAACCTCGACACATCTTTGTAGCTATTTTAAAGCTGTGTTCATCTAATTTAAATCATCCATTAAAAAAAGAATAAAAAAATCAACTCTGGTAAGATATGCAGAGCTCAGAGTTCTGGCTGATTCAGAGACATCATTTCTCCTATTTAAATATCTCCTATCAGTGGCAGAGTTTTTAAAATAAACTGACTAGTTGTTGCATAGGATGCTACAACAGCAATAACATCTAAGCCATGAAGTCAGAAAAGACTAAACAGAAGTGGCATTGGAAAAAGAAAGCAGTCCATGAAATATGCATAACAAAACCAGAGCTGCTTTAACATCTCTAGAAATCTTTCCTATTTGGAGGTGAAAGTAATAACATTACATTGGCCAAAAGGAAAATGACTATTGACTGTGAAGACAGGCTGCATGGTCTATGGTTTGTAATGTTACTGTACAGCAGATTGAAGTTTCAAAATAGTATTACTCTTCTTTAAAGAGATAGACACAGCTAAATTAGGTGCTGCTTGCTGCAGTGAGGATCAAATGCAAAAAGAATCATATTTCATCAGACCTAGTCAACACCAGGAAAATAAATAGAAATATAAGAGGTATGCAGGCAATGATTCATTTTGATAATCTGGCCCAAGAGAGACACATAGAGACAGCACACAGATCTAAGCTTCCACCAAAAGACAAATAGGACACAGAGGGTGGGAACTGGGATGACAGTGTAGCAGAGGTCACATCGATTTTCAGCAGCAGTTTTCACACAGATGAGATAACCCTGGACTCTATTTGGCCCATTGTTCATATCCTACCTGTCCCAGAAGCAATAAATTTCCAAGTCCCAGAAAAAGGGCAGTAAAGAAGAAGGATTCTACTTATGACTTCTTATGATTAAGTTTTTGTGCTAACCAAACATGCTTTGCACACCAAGGTCACATTGCATGTTAAAGTCTGTAATAGCTGAAAACTAGAAGCAGCATATTATGGTTTAGTGTATATGGGTGGAAACTGTCAAACCATTCATCATCTTTTTTCTTCTGATTGAAATCACACTCTGCAAAGATGAATGATAAATGCATTAGAAATCTATTTCAATCTTGTAATAGGTCTTCACATCTGAATGGTGTCCACATCTTGCCCCTATTCTGAATAAGTGCAGGCTTAGGCAGAAATTTATTAGCTAGACTCGAGGAATTGTAATTGGTGAAGCAATTAAAACTGCCACGTGTTGGAAGCATTTCTTGTGGATTGTATCAAATGCATCCCCTTAACAGGGAAAAAAAAAAAAAAGATGTTGATTTAAGCATTTTGATTTTAAAGAACACTAAAAATATAAATGCTAAAAGCTGCACTTGCACATAGAGTACAACAGAATAAGCAAAAATAAAGCTAGGACAGCTACAATCTAACCAAGGACACAACCAACCTTTCTATTTACTGAAGCAAAGTGGGAACTACTCCTCTCAAGCCTGTTTGTTACACCTGCCATGCCTTATAATGGCATTCAGGAACTCGTTTAGAGTGCAGTCTTTTAGTTTTAATTTCTAGCTGGGATCCAGATGAATAGATGAAAGCAAGAATTATATTGCACAGGAAAGAAATACACAGTAAAGACTAACAGTGAATGGAATATTATCCCAGAAAGCACATGGAGACCTGCTGGAAAGTTTCTAAAGTTGCTATGCTGAAATATTTCATCTTCTGTCTTCTGCCTAAGTTGCAGAAATAGGGATTGGAAAATGAAGCATCAACCTACAGACTAAAAACAGCACTGGGAACACGAGCAACACGAATTGCTCCCTGTGTGACACTGCATGGCCCAAACCAACAGGAAACTTTATTTGCCAGCTGGTTTATATTCTTGCAGAAGGCATGTTTTAAACCCATCATTCACATACCTGATCCACTTGATGTGTCACAACCCTCTCAAGATAGAAATATTAAAACAAGTTAGACCACCAAGTTATTTCTTCACAGATACTTCAAAACTTTACCTACCTGGAGCTGTTGAAGCATTATTCACCTCCAGCAGCTCACAGAATGTAACTCATGCATAAAATAAATGTGTGGCATATGGAGAAGAGAGTAACAATTTATATGAAATTAAGGTACTAATCTGTTAGTTACTAACCAAGACATTTGATCTCAGAAAAGCCTTCTGCCAGCATTAGTAAGGTGGCTTTGGACATAGGTGGCAGCTGGATCACTCCTTTTCCTTGCCTGTGGCATGCAATCTAGAAACCTAAGGACTAAAAGGGTTTATCACAGTAACAATTCTTTGAGCTTCAGATCTGAGTCATGGGGATTACATTTAATGGTCCCTAGTTAGAGAAGAACAGCCTAGGTACTCTGATGAACCTTTCTGATGTTTAAGAAATCAGAGGATCTGCAACCTCAGCTGTATGTGCTCCTTATCTCTGAAAATAGCACACATTTTTATTTGAAATAGCACTAATTGCCCCAAGATCTTACAGAATGTTCCAAAGTGACACATTTGTAGAGTGGCAAGAGGTCCCTTGACTTCCAGTTGTGTGTTTACTTCACAACACTGTCCAAACATGGGCAGCATTAGGGCCCAAATTCTAAACAAACAAACAAACAAAAAGGGAGACTTCTTACTTTAATTTTAAACCTTGGCAATGTCTGTGTTGCTTAACTAGAAACTTGCAGATTTTTTTGTCTTTTACAGTAAGCACAAAAATCCTAGCATCTGAAGCACTGTTTATTTCCAATATTTTGTGTCCCTAAGCTGCACAGACAGAGTTACCTGTCTCCAGTGTCTTAAGGACTCTGAGAATCCTCCACACACCTCTGCCTGCCTCTTTCTCCCCTGCTCACTGCTGCTCTGCCAGGAGCTGAGCACTCCTGGCTCATCAGTGAGAAAAGAGACACCTCCTCCTAACCTGGCACCAATCAGACTTACATATTTACTGCTTTAACCTTGTGATTCAGGTGCCAAATTTCAAGTCACTGCTCTTTTTCTTAATTACAGTCCCTGAATGAACAGGGTCAATGAATGCAGCTGGGGAGCAGCTGATGGAATCCACTGCATGAGCTTTAAATCTGACTTGACTTCATTTTCAAAGGATTGATACAACTCGATCTCACACCAGCATTTTTCAGTACTGAGCTTTACCAGAAAGAAACTCCACTTTAAAAAAGACTCTTATCATTGTACCTGCATTTCCAGGCTGCCTAAAAAGCTTTTGGAAACTATCACAAAAGAGTGACACCACTGATTCTCCGCTTTGTGGTATCCACATCCCAGCTGGCTCTCACCCCTGCACTCTGAAATCAGGTGATTTTGGCCTGCAGAAGGATTTAAGAAAACCTGTTTGCTGTTTCCAACACAGGGGGGAAATGTAGACCATGTCTGATAGATTTAAAGCAATGTAGCAAAGAAAACCAGAAATGAAAGTGTGCCAACAGTGCATTCACCAGCTTCCCAGAGCTCTCTTGGGAATGAGGAGGGTGTTTGCCCCAGGGGTGTCATAGAGCAGACACTTGGGGTCTGAACAGGAGAAGCAGGAGGCAAAAATCAAGAGAAATGAAAATTTCACTAGAAAAGGCTGAAATTACAGCTTACAAACTGTCTTTATCTGTGCACTCTTTATCAAGAGGTGTGTAATTATACAGCTTTGACATTTCCATCAGTGTACCCTCACTAATAACACAGAAAATTACACCTATTTATAACTTCATATTTACAATATACACTGATGTTCACATGGCACTGATGGTAACAACACCTGAAAATATTTTATTAATTCAAACCTTCAAAAACAAGGCTCAGCTTAGATGAGATACCAGGTTGGCAGTATTAAAAAATGAAATGGAGAAATGAAATTGAGGTGTTTCACTGCAAGTAAATTCAGCCTGAAGTTCAGTATGTACAGGTGATGAAAACCAAATAAAACTGATGTCACCTGATTAAATTCTGGTCATTCAGGGGAACCATAAGTACAATTTAGGCTACTAATAAATACATAGAAAGCCTTCAAAAATACTGTAATTTATAAGCACAACAATTATGTACAATTCACAGTTTGCCTGTGCTATCATTATTGTGACTGTACCTGCTTTCTCCTCTGAGCTGCTCCCAGGGCAGGTTTTGGTAATCTGGAATCCAAACCATTTAAAGTTGTTCTGTGCTTTAAGCTGCTGTTTAATCTCCTTAGTGCTCCTGATCTGCACTTACCATTTAGCAATTTAAAGCACCTAGTTACTTCCAGCTCGTAAGAATACCTTGTGATCCCTCAGACCAACCCACAAGGAGCATTATTTCTCCTGACAACAGAGAAAAGTGAAAAAGTGAACTCCTCAATAAAAGGCAAGCAATAAAATTACTGTGGCATGGAAGAGAGGAGGAAAAATGAAACAAAACAAACAAAATCCTTCTTGTGGCCATTACCAAGAGGTTACACATTTTTTTTTTCCTCAGCTAACATTCCTATTAACATTCACAAAGGGAATTTTTTTCATGGTGATTTTTTAAGCATCACTGTAGTCTGACTATTGTCCTACTGAGATTTTCAACTGTCAGATGAGGATGGGTAGGAGGCACATGCCAAGAGGAAAAAAAACCTAGATTCTCTGATTCTCTTGGCGGATTCAGCTTTTCCCTATTAATGTTGAGATTATTTCTTCAACTATTTTGTTGCAAATATTTATGACTCCATATGGAACAGCAGATGTTGAAGGGAAGGGATAGCAGAAAAGACTTCATTTTCAGCAATTACCCTGCTACTTGTTGTCATACTGTAGGTGTTCTTAGTGCATCTATTTTACATACCACCCTGTCCTTTCACACACTGCAAAAATGTCAGTTTGGATAATTAATGTAATAACTTCAGTCCAAATCATTTCCACAATATTCATCTATGAAAAAAAAACCCAAAACAAAACACAAAAATAGGACAAGAGGAGGAAGAAATCATGGAGGAAGGAGGAAGATCAGAATTGCTTTCCCAGTCCTTCTGGAATACCTGATCAGGATTCAGTTGAGGTCCTTAATACAAAATCTTTCCCTTTATTCCTTTCAGACAGATTCCAGTGATTGCCACCACAAAGAGAAACCACACAAGAATCAGAAAAACAAAGCTATCCAAGAAGCAGCACAATAAAGAGTAAAATCATTGCATGAGAAAGGTGAAGAAACACAGGCTGGGTGAGATGAGGTTAAATAGGAACAGGTTGATGGAGTTCAATGCCTGTTAACAGAACTGTCAGCCCAGCAGCACAGGCAGCCAGAGCTGGCTGGGGAGTACCAGTGCTCACCACGCAGACAGTGAGGTCCATGCACAGGCACGATGGTGCCTGCTCTGCCACGTCCTCAGGCAGCACATGCAAGCCAGCTCCTGGCCAAACACCCCTGAGATCAGTGAGCATCACATTCAGACTGAGAAACCACGTGTGTCCAACAGCCATGCCTGGGGAATCAGGAAGGAAGGAGAGGGAGAATGGGAACGACTCAATCCCAGCAACGTGTGAACTGCAGCTACACTGCTTCAGGGCAGGAGGTAGCTCCCAGTTGGGGTAACTTGCAGAATGGGCAGGACAAGCTGGTAGCTGCCTGCAAAACCTACCCTCCAGGTCAGCCTGAAAGGTGAGGTGCAAGCTCAGCTGACACCATGGCTGTCTGTAAGTGCAGTACTTCTGAACTAACAAGCAGAACTGTGCAGCCAAAACTGCCTCTGTGCCTCCACACTTAGGCAACCTCTTTCATGTCCCACTCATTGTAGTAAAAACATACAATGTGTTTTTAAATGATCTTCCTCATCTACTGCCTTCACTGCAGTTTTTGTAATAGAACCAATAATTTGAAACATCTCATTAGAAGGATTCCGTTTTTTTTCCTACTCACAACCCCCCCACAACTATATAAATGCTTCCAGATAGCTGTGAGCAGTAAGACCAAATTCTCAGCACTATGGCACATATGCTTGTGTTCCCACTTTGCACCTGAAAACCTCCCCCTGCCTGCTAAAGCTGCTCATGTGCCACCAGGAAAGGCTTTTCTTGTCTTCCTGGTCCAAGGAATTATTCACAGGCCAGTTGTGCCTACAGGTGCAAAGTCTGTGCTCCTAATCTTGGGCAAACCCAGGCTGAAATCATGACACTCATTGCCTTCTGGGGTCCAGGCATGACATTAAGTCCTCTCTGGCCATAAACAAACCTAAAGACATAGAGAATTGAGCAATAAGGAATTTAAGGAATATTCCCTGACACTGAAGCTTAGTGATCACCAGCAGAACTGACTGGTAGCCAGGGAGCCAGCTGTGGGGCTCTGGGTGCCACCAGAATGAGGTCAAGGACCTCTAAAACCCCTCAAAGTTTGAAAGGATAAATATTTTTGTTATGTGTTTGTCTTGTGTAGGATGATACACAGTTAATACTACAGAGAGATTATAGTTATGTATGACATCATTTATGCTACTATAGTAGTTATGACACACAAGATACTTAATGTATTTCAAAATAGTACCTAACTGGTACCAATATTGCTACTGTTCAGTTCAGTTTCTTAAAGTACATGTGGAACCAGCAGTTAATTCCTCCAAATATTTGAAGCAGGCAGAGTACTCCATTTCCTGGATATTCCTGGACAATTATTCCTCCTTTATTAAGGTTTATTTTACAACTGTGTAAAATAGGTTATAAAGGACAATTCTGCTATTCTGTCCTCCCCTGCTTAGCCTTAATAAATATTATACTCCACACCATCCATTAAAGCCAAGCAGTGGAGAAAATAGGAGTGGGAGTAATCTCCTCCACAGATGTAAAATACCTTTAATAAAATAAGGATGTATAACAGTCAGGAACAAATTACCAAGGTCTGCTTTAATAAAATAGTACCCTTAAAGAAGTATCACTCTTAGGATAGTGACATTCCCACTGGTGATGCAGTGTATCCTTTCAAAGCAGTATAGCTTCTTAAAATGGCAAGATAGCTTTTTGCAATAGAGTGTTTGTGTCCAGGCAGATACAAGGTTTGTATAGAATGCATCCAGGGAGCCATAAAACTGGTGGGAAACATATTTCTCCATGGTGTTTTAGTACTTTGAAAAATTCAATCACTGGGAAAAAATGTTTTGCTGTAAACATCTGAAGAGCCTTATAAAAGCAATGGCTTCCCACAGCACCTGCTTAAATAATTTTAAGAGGGACTATGTCTTTGCTCATCTTCTCAAACTTGTAGAAAGTTTCTCCTATTAATTTCTCTGGTGCTGTCAGGCCAGGGCAGGTTTAATCAGGAATAATGATGAGTGCAATTGGGGGATGCATCTGGCCACTGCAGAAATAAGACAACTTTCAAAACTGATCACTAGGAGAAATGGGATTGCCTTAACAGGAAAATACACCTGGAAAGATGATCACCTTGAAAGTTTCCTTCTGAATGAATTATGAATGCTTCACATGTCAACAATCACAGAATGGTCAGAGTTGGAAGGGACCCTTAGAGGTCACCTAGTCCAACCCCTCTGCAGTCAGCAGGGTCATCTTCAATTAGATCAGGTTGCTCAGAGCCCCAAACCACCTGACCTGGAAAGGTTGCAGGGATGGGACATGCACCACCTCTTTGGGCAGCCTGGGCCAATGTCTCACCACCCTCATTGGGAAAAAATTCTTCCTTGAAAATAAAGAAGTACTCTGCTTACATATCAGTGTTTGAATTCCATTCAGTTACACATTGATTTTATAAACCCTGATTGAGAAGCATCAGAAATTCATCCCTTTCTGATTTACTTTCTAACTGTTGCAATTCCACAGGGAGTAACAGTTCTGTGCTGTAGCTGCTACCAGCATAATTCCTGACCCACAGGAAACATCCACCTTGCCACCAGCTCCTCTGATGTCCCAGGCTGTCCAGAACACGTCCTTTGGTGCCAGGCTGATGGCACCAGGCTGTGGCACATCCCTGCCCACCACCCACCTGCCAGCCAGGGTCTGGCCACAGGCTCCTGCATCAACAGGACATGCACCCATCTCCAACCTGAGGCCCAGCAGCAGCCCAAACTGCCATGGTTTAGGTAGTGCTGGAACATCCTGCAGATACTAAAGGTTACAGAACTAAACCAACTAACACAACTGAGTCTCTCCTGGCTAAGTTACAGTCAGAAATTTGGTTTCTCCCACTCCTCCTCCCCTCTTCAGCTAAGAAGGCAAGTAATAGGTCCTCTGATAGAAATGTTGGCCTGGCCTATTGATATTACATCTTTGTGACAGAATGATTAGACTCCCATATATCAGCATTCCAGCAGCTCTCAGTGTGGAGAGCTGCATGTCCATAGCAACGCAGCACAACTCTTTGCCACCAAATAATTACATGATGCTCTGGGGAAAGACAAGTTTTCCTAGCACACAGCCAATCTATCAAAAGGGAAAACTCTCCCTGACCCAAATGGCAGCTGCAATCAGAGTATAAATGTAAGCTAACCACCAAGTAGTCCACATCCACTACTTTGCAACCTAATAACTGTTAAGTCTACTGCTGTCACTTATCCTGAGCTCTTCTAAAAGATCAAATACTGAGGAAAAGACAGAAAGAGGAAAACCTCCTGCAGAAAGCTGCAGCTATCTGCCACTGATCTGTTGTACACTCTCTTCAAATGAGGCTGAGGGATGGACTTGGACATTGTGCTGCCATGGACTCCACAGCTCTCACCTGGCAGCTGTAGCACCTCCTGAGGGACCGGCAGGACTCCTAATATGTACCTGAGACAAAACATCACTTGGAATAAAAACTAATATTAAATTAGATATTTAAACCACAAGAGGCTAATTCCAGGGTCCTATGTTTTCTCTAACAGGTTACCAGTACAGTGCAGGAGTACAATTGCCAGCAACTAGTCAACAAGTTCTCTTCTCTCTGGTCAAGATTTCAAGCACCTGTGTCAGCAACCTGGAACAGCAAGAGGCATAAAGTCCTGCTCTGCTCTGGAATGCAGCATATAGCCAGTGCAGGCAGTGAAGCCCTGCTGCTTAGGCTGATTTCATTAAGAACAGCCTAATATCTGCTGAGGGAGAAGCACAAAGGCTGTGAGAGCTCAGCAATAAAGAAGGTGGAGTTCTTTTTTCTCTCACACCCTAGGTACAATCTCACTCATTTAGTGAATCAAGCCAATCACTGTAGGAAAATTTGGAGAAACTTCCTGAACCTTTTGCATCTAAATCACTTTACTTGATAGCAGACATTAAGACAAACAAAAAAAATGCCACTGGCATCATCATTACTAACTGAAACCTACCAAAACCAGATTTGTGGATAAATCTCTTGGACTTACATGCTTCTCAGCAAAAAAACAAAATAAAACCCAAAACAAATGACACAAAACCCCAGTGCTTCAGATCTCTCATGCATTCACAAACAGATTTCAAATCAGACTTGGGGTTGGCTGGAGGCTGAAAAATCCAGCTTCATGGATCTGCCACAGTGAGCTCTGCAGCTGGCTCCAAGGAAAAGCAAAGGGAAGAGAACATAGAACCATCCTGAACACCCTCCTGCTGCAAATAGAGAAGCTGGAAAAAACCAGCTGTGACCAAACCCAAAAATACCCTGTCCATATTCAGTAAAAAAAGTGAATAACTATTAAGCATCAAAGTTATCTGAGTATTTTGTTCCAAAGGACAGAACTAAGGCTCTGCACTCCATCAGTGCATCTGTCCTAGGGAGATTCCCAGCAGGTCAGCTAGGAGGATGAACTCACTGGTGTTCCTATGTTAAAAACTCTAAAGCATAAACTCCTTCAAAAATGTTTAGGTTTTGAATACTGCCACTGTGACTGACAGCTTTTAGCAAGCAAAGCATTTTCCTTTTCAAACTGGCTTACTCCCTTTGCAGGGCACATGATATTTTTCACTTTGGTTTCTTCTACCTCCTTGCTTTGAAACTGTGCATTGCTTGAGAGAGAAGCTGACATACCCACTCACCATAGTGCACAAAATGAAGCTTAATGAATCCCAAATGCAATGTACTTGATGTGCTAAAATCAATGTACATTGCCTGCTACAGTATCTCCCTGCAAAATTGAGGCACTTGCTCACAAATTCCTATCTCAACAGGGTCTTTTCTTTTTTTGTAGTGCTTAACTGCCTTTTGTCTGCTCTTGTCTCCCTCCAGTGTTGCTCAGATGGCAATCTTCTATTCCTTGTGCAAACTCATTTGGAAACTGCTGGATGGGCTACAGCTGTGCACTGCTATGAAGGTCTAACACATGTCAAGCAGTGCTTCCTAAGTGCTGAATAAACACGAGGAAACAATGCTTTAATGGATTATTTAAAAGGCAAGGTTCTAGGCTGAAAGTAGTATTTAAAATCAGATTTAATCAGCTGGCTTTGTACAATTCTGTAAAGTATTGAAGCTGTACATGCTGCCATTGGTACTCTAACAAGTTTTGACAAAGGTTACTGCAACCCAAGGTGATGAAGCCATTTCTAGGTGGTTTCTGCAAAGATCCAAGTCACAGGCAATGAAAAACACAAGCACTAGGTCAAATTATTAACAAAGCATGCAACTTACTGGGAAAGGTGTTTTCCCACATATCTTCATAGAAATTAAATTAAACACAAGAGCCAAAAACTATTAAGACTGTACAACTGAAATTATTTCTTTCAAGGTGAGAATGTCAGAAATAATACTAACCACTACAGAAAATTAAGTAATTGGTAATCAAAATAATTATAGGCCCAAAAAAAGGTGCCTCTGACCCTTCACAGGACACTACTTGGGGAATCACAATTTTTTTTGAAGGACTATTTAAAGTTTGGGCAATGATTAATCTGAGACATAATCCACAGTCTAAATTCTTCTTTATCCTCATGAACATTCTCCACTGCCTGTATTTCTCCATGGCAGTCTAGGAATCTGTGTCCAAAAAGTCCACTCTGAGGCTACTGCACTTTTTCTTTCTTTTTCCTTCAAACAAAAAATTCCCACATTGTCCTGAAACTTAGGGTGTAAAAACTGCTAATGTCTAATAAGTGGCAGCATGAGGAACTGCCATCAGCTTGAAGTACATGGAATATCAACCCAATGAGAAATAAGGATGGAGCAGATGAAGATGGCAAACTGCTATAATTACAAATGATGTTTTGGGCATGACTGTGTCTCAAGAACTGTTACAGGATGCTGTGAAAAAAACAACCCCAACATTTGTACCCACAGCCCAGAATCATATGGCCCATTACAATGATGTACTTTGGAGCAAAAATGTCATTTGTTATGTTTCACATTGTTTCTGTTGCATCCACTGAACCTATATTTTGTTTTATTTTCTAGAAAGGATGAATTCTCTTCAGAGAACTGACAGCTTATATGAATATTTTAGTTTGGCTTGCAAGGAACAGGAAAAAAAATCATGGTATAAACCTCAAGCTCCAAGCTCCCCAGAATGCCTACTGAGAATAAATTCTATGTTTATTTGTATTTCATTTCCCTTGAACAACTGCCTTTCCCTTGGGTATTTATTAAAAGCATAAAAAGAATGAGCCAAATTCACTTCTCAATAACATCCATTCAGCACTGTTGAAGCTTGTAAAATTGCACTACACTAGCCAAGGGGAAAATTTCACTCACTCTTTAGTAAATAGATATAATTTTTTTTTTCTGGCTGAGAAGATGTATTGTTTAATCTTTAAATTTACTGTTTGCTCCTGCTTATTAAAGAAGAAATAGCAACTGTTTTGTTATGGACTGATGATCTCAAATAGGAACAGATATGATGGTTTTGCTCTATTTGCTCACTCAGTTGTGGGTGACTTGGGGCAGTGCAACATGATGCATTTCCCATTGGACTTGCTGAAGACTGGAGCAGAGCTGCCATTCACTCAACTACACAAAGATCTAGCTACATTTTCTTCTCTACTATTTGCCTGAAGATTCCCATAAATAATCTTCTTTGACCTAAATTCTAAAATCCACAGATTGAGGAACTGTTAGTAGCAGAATGGCTGGAGAGTGAATCTAGCTATTGGGAAGGTCTATTCCCACTGGGAAGGCTGGAGGAGCTTTTTTATGCTGCCAACAGTGCCTGAGAGAGGGAGACACTTTCCCAGCAACTAAACCAGCAAAATGTGCAAAGAAACTGAAGCTAATGGTCAGGCTACAACCACAACTGAGATGGTTCAGAATGCAGCAGCCAAGCTGCCTCCACATCATGCCCTTTCCATCTCCTGCATCGAGTTTCCCCCAGGTCACTCCTCACCTAACCATGCAGGTATCTTAGCACTCTCTTGAGATCATACCCCATGAAAAACTCAATTCCCATTATGTAAGATCACTTCTCCCACTGCAGTTCACCATCACCATGGGGTCTGTACACTTTGATGATGCCTTTTTCACCAGAGCCTGCAGGAAGAGCCATTTGACACTAGCACTGTAGCATGCAAGCACGACTCTGAAATGAAGAATGTGGCCAAGAGCAGGGGTTAGTGTTTCCTTCCCCAAGAAATTACACTTTATAGCTTGTTAGTAGCACAATGATATCTTAAGATATCTAAGCCAATGTTTGCAGAAATATCATGGATTGTCTTTACTGCCAGCATAACAACCCCCCCCCAAATGTAATAGCAAGTAATGTGACCATTGCCCTTGGCAGCACCATTAAACTGGGCAGTGAACTACTTCAAATAGCTGCCAGTGTTAAACATTAGTTCTGCCTTAAGTAGGTTGATTTTAAGAGTCAAATGTGCACTGCAGTCTATCTGGACATTAAAAGCACCTTTCCAACTTCATTTTACAGAAATGTTAACGACCAGAACAAACTATTGAAGGCAAAAAAGAAAAGTAATTATTTCAACAGATGAAAGGGAACAGTAAATTAACACTCTTGTTTTTAAAAGGGGGCTGAGTAACTTATCTGCTTGAAGGAAATACCATTAACTGAAGGTACCATGGATATTTCATTTAACATGTTTATGGTTTGGGGTT
The DNA here is from genome assembly GCA_013399015.1 of Galbula dea. Lineage (NCBI taxonomy): Eukaryota > Metazoa > Chordata > Aves > Piciformes > Galbulidae > Galbula > Galbula dea. Next base: position 133,857 of record VWZX01007735.1, read on the forward strand.
TCTTTTCTCTTTTGGCCTTTAAAACTGAGGTCTGAGGCAAAAGGAGAGCTGTAACTTTTTAATTGAAATACAAGTTCCAGAAATGCTCTATTAAAAGCATAGTGACAGAATCAGTTCCTAAGTATCTAAGGTATGGGTCATGTACACACAGGGACATGCAGCAAGAGAAAGGTGAAAGAAAGGGTCTTTGACAGTGACAACCTTTATGTCCAGAGGCTTCTAAAGACTAAAGAAAGGAATGAGACAGAAGTAGAATGACTCAGAAGGATTCCTAATATACCACCAGTGCCTACATACAGGGAAAAAAAGCCAAGGAGAGCTAAACTAATGACAGAATCCTCTTACTACATTACAGATCATCTAGGGAGAAATTTGTCAGAGCTTGGAAAATGTTAAGCTGCTTGTTATAAAATACAAACCACCCCAAGTTTTGTACATGAGCTATTATTCAGTGCCATGCTGAAAACTGTTTTAAAAACAGACCCTGGCTTGCAAGCAAGATTTCCTTACCATATGTGTGGCAATATGGAAGCAGATTGCAGACACTTCCAAGAGAATTTCAGATACATATAGATATATTTTTAAAACATTTACAGCAGAATTTAGGTGATGGCCATGTTTTTGTGGACATGCATTTTTCCACACAATAAAAAAATGTACTGATATAAATGTGGGGTTGGAAAATAATTTATTCTGCATAATCAGCATAGCTACATATGCTTTTCATTCTGCAATCACTCATTCACAGACTTGAGTTGATGAAATGGTCATGATTCCTGTGACTTACACATGTCCACTTTGAAAACACAGTCAAATGGAAGGGTTATCCAGCAAAACTGCACTGCTGATGAAAGTGGCTTTAATCTTGGCTTTTAATCAATAGTTTTTCATAAAGGATGCTTTAGTAGATACAGATATGATATTGCATTGCATAGGTATCAGTTTGCAAGTGTTTAAGCACGTTTCCAGAGACACTTAATGCAATACACACACACACACATATTTACAGAAGACACATATGACCTGAGAGGTAATGAAAGAACTGCCTTCAGAAATTAGCAATACTGAAGCAAACTGAGAATCAGAAGGTCAGGAGAAACTGATGATGCAGTCTCAGGAAACACTGGCTTTGACAGCAAAGCCAATTTAAGTAGTTCCCACGCCCTATAGCACAGCTCACCAGCCCCTTCTGTGATGTCTATTTTTAAGCTGTACCATGTAAAAAGAGTCTTCTCACTAACACCTCTGGATGCTACAGGATTATTATTTTGGGGAGACATTTCCTTGCTTAAGGTATTTTGATGTGGAAATAGACACAATCTGGTTCATTCTTACACATTACTTAAATCCTGGCAGTTACTGTCATTTCATATAAAAACAGGAGTGGGAGTTAAGGTTCCTCTTTTTTTTTTCCCCTAGATGAGCAAAATATATTATCTTGTCCAATTTAAAGAAGACATTGAGGAAAGTGTGGAAAAGCACCTACAGAAAGCAGTCTTTAATGGATGGAGTATAGGTAGGTGACATCTCAAGGCTTCACCCTGGTGACAGCTGGAGAAGAGCCTGCCCTGGTGCTAAAATGACAGTCTGGACACAAGGCTGGAAGCAACTGTACTCACATGACCAAGGCAGTGATTTCCCAAAGCAGAAAGGCAAGTTTGATGGGAAGTCACTGCATCAAGGCTACGTCAGGAGAGCAGAACATCATGTGGGAGATGATCAGAATCACAGAATGGTTGAGGGTGGAAGTGACCTCTGGAGGTCACCTCGTCCAACGCCCTGCTCAAGCAGTGTCATGACAGCTTCCTGCTGAGGTTTGCCTGAAAAATCTGACTAAGAGGCAGAGAGGGTAAGGTAGACCTCAAACTTGGGGCATCTAAAACTGGGTAGAAAGAAATAAGCTATGAATGGAAGAGGGTGGGCACTTAAGCAGATTACTGGTACAAAAGAAGTCTAGTCCACAAATTAACTCTCCCTTTAATAGCCTCTGTTCATTTGAGAGTATTGAGATAATTCAAGGGATAAGCTGAAGACAACCACTCAAGGTAGGATTATACAGTGGAAACCCTTTAACCCTCGTATTGGATCCACCCAGCAGCTGCCAGATGCACTCCCCAAATCAGGCTGCCACCTACCACCTCTGTGCTGATCAGCCTCATGTCAGATCAATCACTATTTGGTACTGAGTTGGGATAAATACCACCACGATCAAGCCTTCAAACAGGAACTCCTACTCCTTCAAATACATTATGACAGTACTGCTGCCATAAACACACCTGCATCAAGTGTTAGGCTAAGAAGTATTTGTGAGCCCAAGTTTTATCTGCACACAGCAAGGTATACACTTACTTAAAAATAAATGTGAAATTCAGTCTTCCACAAAAGCAGCAGTGTCATGAGAAAAGTCAGCCTTTAAGTTTTGTAAACGCTGCGTTTTCAATATTAGAGTGTCAGTCTTCATTCACTCTCTGACAAGGTTGTCAATCAAACAGCAATCTAGTTTTGTAAGACTTTAACCAAAGATCAAAGCAATGATACTGCTGAGTTCACATTACCTTCCCAGAGATAACTACTTGAGCACTTTCATAGCGCCACATCGATATTAACTTTGCACCGTTCCTTCCAAGCAAATAAAACAGCACCGAGTTTGACAGCCCTCCTGCCTTCTGCTCTCAGCCCTGATCTATACCAAATCCCAGTCCCCATCCCCTCTACCCCTTTATAACTGCCACCTGGATATTGAAGTTGAGGGCTGCAGGACTTGCATTCAGTTAAACTTCCATCAATTAAGAAGAAAATGAAATGTGCTTTCTGTCTCCTCTGGGAAACGCAGCGAGTGTCTTTTACTCAATAACAATAGTTGGGCAATAAAAAGATGAGTGAGCAAAATGTAGTGTATCATCGTTTTGCTTTTGACTCCAGCCCAATGGCAAATGAAAGGCATCCAAAATCAATTTCAAGAAGCTAATAAATTCAGTATGTGAAAGCAGTGAAAATATAACTTTTGCAGCCTCATCATCAAGCTGATTTGTAAGCAAAGCTGGGCCCAATTCCTGCACACTATGTCACCCATATTTTCAGTTTCATGCAGGTAATATACTATTTCTACAGAGTTTATATTCTGAGGCTAAACATAGAGATAGATATATCTTCTTTCCACAAACATATGTCCTGGTAATATCATAATAAAAATCTGAGTGTACTATGCCCAGGAAATGGTGTCGATCACTATCAGTTACTTCCTCCCAGCAGCAGTGAAAGAAAGGTGAAGGCTAATGCTGCATGCAAGGGCATGCTCAAAGCACAGCGACTGCTTTCCACAGCTCCACAGCACTTTCAGAGCAGATCTCTTTATGGCAGCACAGGGAGGGGGCTACTGGGGGTTTTATTGGCTTGTTAAGTGACTGAGAAGGTTGCCAGAGCATGCCCATCTCGAGGCAAGCTTCCAAAGGGAAATGAATTGACTGTAATTACAACATCATTTAAAGTACTCCTTGAGCAACACTGAATACCTTTGATGCTTAGGCTTCTGCTCTTACTAGGAAACCATGCAGAGGGCTTCCACTTACTCCAAGCAGTTACTCAAGGTTTCTATGAGAAGAAAATTTGATCTACAGTTTCTACCATGCCTTAAGAAACCTTGATTCAGGGTCAAGTCCACCCAAATCACAGAATCATTCTGGTTGGAAAAGACTTCTGAGATCGAGTCCAACCATCCACCCAGTGCTGCCATGCTCACCACTAAACCAGGTCCCCAAGCACCACATCTACATGTGTTTTGAACACTTCAAAAAATGGTGATCCCACCACTGTCCTGGGAAGCCTGTGCCAATGCCTGATAACCTCCTAAGAGAAGAGACCAAGGCCCACCTTACTACCGCCTCCTTTCAGGCAGTTGTAGAGAGCAAGACTGTTTCCCCCAAGCCTCCTCTTCTCCAGACTAAACAACTGCTCTGAAGAGCTAACTGCCCTGGACCAGGGGGCTTCATACAAGATGTGATTCTGAATGCAATTAACAATGAACCACTTGAGAAAGGGAGAGACTGCATGGATGGACCTCACCTGCTGTGCAAGGCCATGACTAACTCCTGCAAGAGCAGTGACCATCACCTTCAGTTACACACCAGCCTTGCACACGAAGCATGAAAAACCACCTGCAAATATTGAGCCAAGGCATATGAACAAATGGTTCTACAGCAAGGCTGGAAACTATAGGTCTGCACTGGAAACAAATCAGACTCTCTGAGAGCAGCAGTTTCAGTTCCTGATGTAGCCAATCTATGTGATGCCTTCTGGAATTTGTTTTGATCTGAACCAACTGCAGACAGAGATATTACAGAAGGTCAATTACACTTACCTAGCTTTTAGAAATCACTAAGAGTATTAACATTTTCTCTAGGTGTGGTACTTACTTAAAAACAATAAACACATCTTTAAAATCATCATCAACACTGAAAAGGTTTCTGACCTTGGAGGCTTCTGTGTCAATATATGGATTTACTTGTTTCCTGGAGAAAAAAAGACATAAAGAGGGTAAAAAAAAAACCAAACAAAAGGAAAGGCAGGCAGGCAAGCTGGGTGCTGGATAGAGCTTGAATTGGCAGAGTAAAATGTGGATAGAGTGTAAATGAGGAATGAACATGGACTGGGGACATGTGTGAGTTTCAGTAAACAGCAGGTGGAGAAAACTGTGCAACAGAATTATATTTAAAGGGGAGAAGTTAGAACTAGGTGAGAACTGTAAAGGAATCACACTCAAGAGTGTAAAGTATTGCTTTTGTCACTTAGTACACACTGTGAACATGTCCAGGTTTCTCCTTCCCCAGACAGAAGCAACAGGAAACTCTGTTTCTTCTTCACTACAGCATCATCCACCTCAGATGGTGGCAGCTTTTGGTAGCCTAGACTGTTATTATAGGACCCAGGACAACTATTTCCTCACACTGCAGAAAACACTGTGTTTATTTTTCAGGTTAGAAATAACAGATCTTGTTTCCTCTGGCTTTACTCCAGCATTTTACTGGCCAGCTGAAAATGAGTGGCTATAAAATCCAACTCAAAACTGAGCTACTTGGTAAACCCCTCTTTCTTTTGTATTCGTGAGACCTATTTGATCTGTTCACCTCTAATGTTTGTAAGCAAGAAGAAATAAGTTTTTAGTCTCAAACACTGTTTCTCCAGCTGAAGACAGTCTGTCATGCCTGCTCTCCACATTTTCAGCTTCCTAAAACACCTCCAGCAAAACCAGAGTCTAAGAATTTATGTTACTGATACTTCTATAAAACCAAACAAGCACAAGAGTATTTGTCAAATCTCCTTTGCAGATTAAAGCAGGTCACAAAATCTCTGTGTGTAACATCTACAAGCCACCTTTAAAATAACTCTCCAGTGGATGTGTAATGGAGTCACCTGCACTTCCTAAGGCTGCTTTCACACTTGTGTCCTTCCTGTGACTGCACTGCTTTCCACTAGCTCCTGGAAACCTATGGGTCTGTGATCATACACTGGCTGGTGGCCTGCATTTCACTAGAATGCAAATGTAAGCAAAGCACATACAAGCACATATGTTTTTATGGGAAACAGAAGTTAAGCTGTGAATGCAATGCATCACCCTGCAACATGAAGCTGTGGTAGAAGTGAGTCCTGTCCACCTTAGCTGACCCACTCATCACATCTCCTCAGCCTTGCATGAGGGTACTGGAGCAGCTGGGGTCACCTCTGTTCTCTGGGGACTCCTACACACCAACCCTTGCAAAGCAGCTATCCCTGAGCACAGCAACATACAGCAAAGATTTGCTGCCTACTAGATGCATAGTGAACTACCAGTAGTACTGCAAAAACCCCTCTTAGATGTTAATGTGGTTCAAGAGCACCCTAAGTTTGCAGATAGCACCAAGTCAGGAGGAAGTGTTGATCTGCTGGAGGGTAGGAAGGCTCTGCAGAGGGATCTGGCCAGTGAGATGAGGTTCAGCAAGGTGAAGTGCCAGGTCACAACCATCACCTGCAGCAGAAGGGCAAGGAGGCTGGTGAAGGGTCTGGAGAATTAGTCTGATGAGCAGCTGAGAGAACTGAGGTTGGTTAGTCTGAGGAAGAGGAGGCTCAGAGCAGACCTTATCTCTCTCTCCAACTACCTGAAAAGAGGTTGTAGCAAAATGGGGGTTGGTCTCTTCTCCTGGGTTACCAGGGACAGGACAAGAGGAAATGGCCTCAAGTTGCACCAGGGGAGTTTAGATTGGAGATCAGGAACAATTTCTTCACGGAAAGAGTTGTTAGGCATTGGGCCAGGCTGCCCAGGGCAGTGAGGGAGTCACCATCCCTGGAGGTTTAAAAAATGTCTAGATGTGGTACTTAGGGCCATGGTTTAGTGGCATGGGGGTGACAGGTTGACAGTTGGACTTGATGATCTTAAAGGTCTCTTCCAACTTTAAAGATTCTGTGATTAAAAGTTATCTGTTCAGAAAATGTATTTAAACTGCTTCTACTTCTGAACACCCTTAATGCTAACAAGATGCTGCACCTTTTGAGACCTCTTGTTAAGACTGCACTAAGCATGCAGTGATTTTACATGTCTTTTAGCATCAATTACCTCACAGCCAGTCCTTCTTGCCCACAGGGGTTAAAAGTAAATTTTCAAAATGAAAGTCTAAGAAGTTAAACTTTTCTGCATTTCCTTTTATCTTTGATAATTGAACACAAAAATAGCTTCTCCTAAATTCTGGCAGTTTCTGCAAGTATTTGTAAAAAAAACACTTAAACCAGAATATACTTAAATATCAAAATGCCCAACTGTATCCATAACTAAGTCTTCCTTTAGTTAAAATCTTCTGATATTATCTCTATCATTTATTCTTCAAAGGAGAATAGTAATTAGAAAAGTTCTGCAAATTTGCACTAATGAAGCAGAAAGATCTGCTATGAAGTAAGGAATTTTATTAATTACCATGTAAGCAAATAAATAAAAAGTATTAAAAATGTCAAGTATACCTAGTCCCTTCTTTTTATGACTGTTATAGTAGTTTATGTAAAGTTACTTACAGGTTATTCCTAAGTCTTTACAACAACTTGAGCTGAGCAGTGTAATTTTGCCACAAATTTCAACTTTTATCAATGAATTTCTATTCCACAAAGAGTGAAAAGGAGAAGCCCTGTAAATATGCAGCAAAATTACACCCTGGAAAAATCCAGTGGAGAATAGGGAGACTGGTAAGCAGATATAATGAGACAGTGATACAGAAAGAACAAAAAGTATTAAGAGAATTCACACCCTATGTTATTGCCATCACTTAGGCCAAGGTGAGATTTAATGTAATTGTTCAGTCCTCATGCATGAAGCAATATTCTTGCAAAATATAGATGTAATTTCACAGGAGGAACAACCTACAGTGGCAGCCCCAGACTGTAGTGCTGGGAGGAAGGGTCAGCATCATGCTGGTCTTTCACAGCCTCCTCCATCCTGCAGCAGATGAACCCTGGTCCAGCCCAAGCAGTACCCAAGGCTGTCTTAAGCAACTACTGACCCTCAAACAGTCTCCTTTTTGGTCCAGGGCTGCCCAAGTCAAGTCACTGCAGACATCTCTCTTATTCTCTGATATGTTTTCAGTGTCACAGCTGTCAAGATGAAAATGGGTGAGAGCTCCCCATGATTTTGTGCCTTGCCTCCAGAGTGTGACACTGCCCCAGAGTGTAACCATAAAGATTGAGACTGGAGACCAAAAAGTTCACAGACTAAACTAATTAATTACCTGTCCCACAAAACTGAGATGTGTTCAGTGGGCTTCACAACCTTCAACTGCAGTCAGAATGATGTGAGATCTTGCTGCAGCCAGCACTACAGAAACACAGAAGAATGCTGGGGTTCATGTGTGACCAGAAGGACACAGAGTAGGGGCTCTCTAAACCCCAAACTGGTGAAGTCTTATTCTAACCATGAAGCCACATCACTATCTTTTCTGGTTTTTAAGCTTTATCAATTAGCTCTTGAAAGGAAACCCCAACTCCTTTTGGGTTTGCATTTCTTCCCTTCTCCACACCCAGCATCTCTTCTTGCTGTCCTCACAAAATGTCTCTAATGGAAAGTCTCTAAATCCAGGGGGAAAAGGATGCTATCAAAAATTGCCTTCTTCCAGTATGTGTTAGCACCATTAGATGGAATAATTGCTCCTTGGGAGATCCTAGACAGTCAATTAACCCCCAATTCATGACTCAAGTGGCAGAGCAGACACTCAATGAATAAAGGCTAGGGGTTCAATTCTCAATTAGGATGAGATTTTTTTTCTCCTTAATAGTTTAATCTTGTGGTCAATTAAATCCCTTAGCATTCTATTAATTATTATATGAATTCTAGGCAACTTCTAATTTAAAGGTGAGTTATGGTGTACTGCAACTGGACCAGAGTCCTGGACTTACATTTTTCAAAGCTGAAAGCCTTTCTACCTTAAGGGGAAAAATAAGTCTCTCTGGATAAAAAGGCAAGGAAATGTCTTTACATTGTGCCTTCCTAATCTGGGACACTTTAAATGCCTCCTGTATTTTTATGCCAGAGATAAGATTGCAATTACATCATAGCTCATTAGAACCAAGTCCACAGCTGTACCAGATATTCCTATCACCACTTATATTAAAAAGGATTTCTAAGCAGACTTTTAAGGATTAATCTTGTCTCCAATTGCTGAGCTTTCTCCCTATATTCTTGGGCACAGCAGCTTGGAGAAGTAGCTTACTTTTCCATCTGTTAGACATATAGAGACTATCAGTTTGTGAAGTACTTTCTTGGTACTCTTTTTGGTAGAATAAAGTCCTGGATTTCCTCAGGGAGGTAAAGGACATATGCTGATGCTCTGTGGTTTCTGAGTTGCTGCAGAGATGAATTCCTCTTGGCCAGCTTTCTGTTGAGTAGGTGCTGGAATCATATAAAACAGCAACTTGTAAAAAAACCCAAACAACCCTAAAATGGTGAGTTTCCTGGCCAAATCAGTGATCTTTTTTCAACTAATTATTTTTCTTGCTCAGAATGAAGACAGTTTGCCTTTGAAAAGACTGTCTATCATTAAAAAAGAAAAGTATTGAAAGTTTTTGAAACAACTACAACAGATGTCATAGCAGTTGAAAGTACAATTAGAAAACACAACGCCACAGAAATAAAACTTCAAACAAAAGCAGAAAGAGTTCTCTGTGCACATCAATAATTTAGAATGATTTAAGAACTGTTTTATAGATGCAAGTGGAGCTCTTTCTGTCTATATATAAATTGAATGTGGTCTTTATAGGCAAACAAAAAGGGGATACAACCCTTTTAAATTATTTTTAGGATAATTGTTTCCACAACAAACATCATTATTTATCAGTTTTGAAAAGGAGCCAAGTGCTAACATTTGAAATGCTCAAATGCTGGCACACAACACAGAGAATGGTAATCTCCTCTCTTTTCAAAACCAGTTTTGCATTTATTTTCCACATTTGTCAAGTTCTTATCTCAAAGCCCATGCAGTATTACCTATTTCTATCAGAAATCATTACATCTGATTTCTAATCACCTTCCCGTAGCTAATTTGGTAACTCAGGAAAGGAAACATTTATTGCTACCAGATGCTGTTACCTTCCTGCTCACTCACACATTACTATAAATTGATTCAACAGCCTGGAAAACAAGGTTTAATATGTATTATTTTGCCTTCTGGATTTCTTCTGTTATAATCTCTCTTTTTAGCTGAACAGTCTCATTTTAGGGATGCAAAGATTCTCAATCTCTACGAATCGGCCAGGACGTGGCCTTACCACACAGTGCACTGCCATGCAGTGAGACCTGGGATGTGTCAGCTCCTGCAGGAGAGCACTGCAGCACTGCACAGCCAAGCTGCAGCAGTGCCCAACCTCTGCCAGCAGTCATTTCTGTAGGGTACACATACCACAGGCACAACCCATGAACCCAGTGCTCTGAAGGCAGAGACAGCAACTGGCCAGATCACCTTCTCTTGTTCTACTGGCTGCAGAGTTCTGAAGGTCAAATGTTTGGAAGAAATACTTCAACTTTTTGCTTCCTTTATTAGGTTCTGAAGGGAGAGCTGAAATAGCCCATGGAAGAGGCTAAGAGGCTGCTCTGAACCTGATGATCTCTATATTTGTCTGCATCTTTATTTCATAGAATCACAGAATCAGATCCAGACTAGACCTAGAGCCCCCAACAAGAAGAGCCATCAGTCAGCTGAGAAGAGGGAGTAGTCTATCTCCTGCAACTGCTTGGTTATCACAGAATCATTATGATTGGAAGAGACCTCTAAGATCATCAAGTCCAACCATCAACCTATCACCACCATGCCACTAAACCATGTCCCTAGGTACCACATCTAGATGCTTTCCATGTGCAAACTTCAGATTAATTGTTCTATTCTGTCTTTGAAACTAACTGCTTTGGGGGTTTTTTTTCTGTTCCCTGTTATTCTGGGGTAAAACCCCTGCTTACTAAAATGTGGGTTTAATGCATAGGCAGTTTTGTGTATAGAGAGATGAGCTTTTCCTTTCCAGATGAGAAGGAAAATGTAGGAATAAAGGAGGGTCCTTGAGGCCGTCCACTTTCTTAGGAGGAGGTGGGAACAGACATTTTTGTAGCATCACAGAAGAAGAGAAACCAGTTCTTCAGCAGCTTCCACTGACACATTTGAACATCAGAACACAATTTCACTGAAGTCACCCAGAATACAAAAGGGGAGGCCCCAACCCAGCTGCTTTGCTGCTTCCTCCAGCACGAGACAACATGAACTGCCTTTGGGGAGTGAGACAGGGAAAGTACAAGGTTCAAGACTTCAGTTATCTATCACTAAAATTAATTAACCCACATATCTTTGTAGGTTAGCTCTCATTGCTGAAAAACCTCCACAAAAATCTCTGTCAATTTAGCTACAACTATTCCAGAATGATAATCATACTTTCCAGATACTTGGGACCATTTAGCTTCAGCATTTTATGTGTTTGGTGAAATATGAGCTGCTAGTTGTATAAAATTAAAACTCCAGCCTGATTTATAATATACTTAATATATGCTATATAGGCAGTGATGTTTACAAAACACTGCTCCTAAACCAGGGTGCTGAAAAATTATCTTGTGTACTAGAGAGAATTCTTATTACAGATGAGATTATAATCTAAAAGTGCCTGCCTTATTTTCTGCTGAGATTTTAACATGTGTACAGTGAGAGATTACTAAAGAGTCTTCTTGAAACAATGAAACTACCTCTCAGGATGGCTTTTTTTTTAAGTATCCAAAGAAACAAAGGAATTATGGCATGATAGAATTATTATTACTCTTGTTATTGCTGCTGTTTTTAAGTTTACAAAAATATTATGCTTTCCTTAAAATATGCCAGTTAAAAGAAAATTCAGTATACTTTTTATAGAGCTATTTCAAGCTCTCCTTTCCACCTAAATCCCTTCTGCCTCTAATGCTGTAGGCTGTATGACAATAATGTCAAAAGTCAAACAGCAGCTCTGGTGACTTCTCCTTCAACATGTGGATTTCTCCACACTTTTGCCTGGAGGGCACCTTCATCACAATGACTTTCTAGATTTTAAAACTAACATAAACCAAAACAATAATCATAAATGCAGATCATTCTCCTAATTGACAGTGTCTAAAATGTCTCCAAAGGTTACAGATGTATACATAAGATGAACAATTCATATTTTCTGACCTCTGTGAATAAACACATGTACACACACACCCACACATATTCCATTTACTGCTCCAGCTCAGCCATCCACCAGAGATGCTCCATCCTCTAACATATTCTACATCAAAAGGGCACCAGAGGAGGCACTCCACTGAACTGTCATTAAAAATTTTAGTTATGTATCCCCCCTCTGACAACACTCACCAGAATAAGCCATGGGACTTGTCAGCAAATTCACACAAGCCAAGTACAGCTATCAAAATACTGCACAGTAGTCCAGGTGACAGATAAAATAGACAGACTCAAAACTATACAATGTTTTATAGATTATAACATCTCAAAATACACCTGGAAGCAGAATTTTATTTATTAAACTACTTGTTATAGCCTGTCATATTCTGTCAAGTAGAAGAAAAATCTGCTTTGGAAACTTACTGTCACACTGACTACAAAATAAAAGAAGAAAATAAATCAGTTGCTATTTCCAGAGCAAGATGCAACAGCTGAGCATGACCAAAGTAGTGTGCCTGGGGAATTCTGCACTGGAATAATCACTGCCTTCTAGCTTTACACTTATTTACCTTGAATTTCAAGACTTCTAATGGCTAGAAGAGTTAAAATGAGTCTGCCTATGACAACCTTTTGGGAAAGTGGTATTTTTTTAACAGTCCTCGTGAACATGATCATAGAATCACAGAATGGTTTGGGTTGGCAAAGAGCTTAAAGATCACCTAGTTCCAACCCCTGGCCACAGGCAAGGACACTTTCCATTAGATCAGGTTGTTCAAGGCCAAATCCAACCTGGCTTTGAACACTCCCAGGGATGGGACATCCACAATTTCTCTAGGCAACCTGTTCCAGTGTCTCAGCAGCCTCACAGTAAAGAGTTTCTTCCCAATATCTAACCTAAACGTATCCACTTCCAGTTTGAAACCTTTACCCCTTGTCCTGTCACTACACTCCCTGAAAAGCCTCTCCTCATCTTTCCTATAGGCCTCTAACTACTGAAAGGCTGCTGTAAGGTCTCTCTGGAGCCTTCTTTTCTCCAGGCTGAACCACCCCAACTCCTTCAGGCTTTCATCTTCACAGCCTTCTCTGGACTCACTCAAGCAGGTCCATGTCTTTCTTATAATTAAGCATTACAAATCCACCACAAATGAACAACATTTCAAAATGACTTAAGAGTCCAACTTCTAATTTCAAAAGTGGCCCAACTACTTAGGGGCTGATTTTCATTGGTATTGACACAGACTACACCTATGGAAAGAGGAATGATGCCTCAAAAACTCTCAGAAGTCTGATCCTTCAAGCTAAAGCTATGAAGGCACTTGGTGTCCCAATGCTGGGCACAGATATCTTGATGAGACACTGATATCTCAAAAACCAACAACCAATCTCACAGATGCCTTCAGGCCTCTACATTTATGCCCAAAGTCCCTATGGCCACATGTATTATGGCTGTGGAGCTTACCTTGGGTCCTCTTTGGAAGCTCTGAGATAAAACTGTAAGCCCAGGGATAACACTACTCTCTGGTTGATGGTCTCAAAAGCGCCTAATGGAGTGACCACTTGAGAGACAAGAGTCCTGTTTTCAAACCATAAGACTATTTGTTTGGGTTTATTTGTAAATGAGTTTGAGGAGGGGAGAAATGACACAAGGCAGCTCAGCAGTACAGCTGATAATACAGCAGGCCAAGGGACCTAGTTAAGGAGCCTGCTCTTATGAATATTTAATCACTCAGATGAAGTGGAACAGCTTTCACAGGAGACAGTATGATAGATGCAATGCAGAGACACAGCAGCCTCAAAGAACTTTCACTCTGGAGAGGAGATTCAATCTCCTGATGCAGATTGGGGAGTTTTGAGAAGTAAGTTTGCTTTCCACAGAGCATCCCAGTGACTGGGGTATCCCAATCCCTTGCCAACAGCAAGGCACAGATGTTTCTCCTTCCATCTTTTTATGAGTCCTAAACACCTGCTATAAGAAGACATCCTGGACATCTTCAGTAAATGTAAGCACTCACCTCCCAGTTGGCAGCAGGCACCAGTCTCTGAGACTGACCCAGGCAGCCCCTTCTTCGGCACTGCCCAGCACTGGCCAGTTTGCCAAGGCAGGGACTGATAAAATGTTACTGGCAGTGTGGAAATGATTATGTTCTCCTTGTTATTCTTGTTTTGCTCTTTCATAACTTACTGGGTTGTATGATGACTACATAATGATAATCTCACAATCTGACATTTTCAGGTTTGTTTATCCTTTTGGCAAACAAATTGCTCCTATGATTGAGGTAAGTTGAGAGGAAAAGCAGGGAGATATTTTAGAAACATGACAATGCCTTGACTGCTTTGCACACTTTTTCTCCCATTAATTTCATTTATGGAAAAGATATAGAATAACATCATGAATATGAAAAAAAAACCCCACCTGAATACAGCCTAGAGCAGCAACAACAAAATAAGTAAAATAAAAAGGTTTCCAGACCTATTTCTATGTCTGTGTGGTTTTAGGTGTGAGTAAAGTAAGGTTTTGGGTAAGATATATAACAAGCATTTTGTTTACTTGCTGATTCTTACTCTATCTCACCCACAAATCTACTTGCTACTGTATTAATAGGAATCATTAAAAGGACATCACAGTATTAATACTGAACTTACTCAGAAATGCAGGGAGTTTCACAGGAAGAATTCCAAATGGGCCATTTTTCTTCAAAATAAAGTGCTTGTTTTGAAATAGCTGCAGTTATATTGATTGCTTACAACTGTGGCCTCCTACTCTTTCAGGTATGATGCTTAATGTCCTAAGTACAGCTGATAATACAAAAAAGCTACTAATAGAACTGTCCATCCCCAGAAATAAATATGGCTATAATAAACAAACACCTAACACAGTACACAGTGCTGTAGTGGTGCCTTCTGCCCCAACAGCTGAACACAAAATCCAATTTCCTTGAAATTACAGCCTGAGCTGACTGTGGCTGTGGATCTCCTGATGTTCTGCAGCCCTAGTGCCTTCTGATTTCAGTATGTGGGTAGTATCAGCTCTGCTAGCAAGAGATCATTACATCCATTTATTGATGTAATTTCAATTTATTGATGTAATTCAATGCAAAGCCTGATATATAATGAAGAACACATTCTGGTTTCATGATGATTATCTATTTCAAGAGGATAACCTCTTTCTACTTCCAGTTTGAGGCTTGTTCACTACCTTAAATGTCCACTGAGGATTTATTACTTTTTGTTATTAGGAATATTTGTCATAAGGCAGCATGTACAAACACTTTAGAGATTCATATGCATGTATGGTTTAGTCCTCAGCCCTCCCGTCACCAGAAACCTCTGTCCTCCTCACTAAGGAGAAGACACCTCTTAATTGCCATCTTAATCACCAACCATAATTTTTGTTATTAATTTAATTTTGTAACTGTTCACTTACTTTGGCTCAAATTAAATGCATTAAATATGTCAAGAATGCCTTTTCACCTGTACTGAAAGCAGAAATTGCTGGCTTCAAAGTGAAGTGCTTGATGGTAATCTCTGCTATCCTTGCTAGAACAACATGCATTTTTCAGTACCATACTGTCTGTACAAACAAAATTTGGAAGAGGTGACAGTCTAAGACTTACTGGATGAGTTCAAACCAAGAAGAACCTATTCCTTCACTCCATGCTTAGACACTTGGGCACACAAATGCACAACTTCTCAGTAGCTTTGGGGCTTGGAGCATAGGCATGGGGAGGCTGAACCCTTGTCAGCACATTCCCAGAGATCCAGATCAAGGATTTCTGTAACATGAGCAAACCACTCAGCAACCTTTCAGGACACATATTTTTCAGATTTTACTGCTGGTAATGAGGACTGAAGGCAAACTTATTAAATAACTCATAGACATTAAGAATGTCAGCAAGTGCAGTTTGCAGGTTAATGACTTTGCATCAGAGGTATTACAAATCACAGAATTCAAAGGGTCAGTTTTAATACGAGGGCTAACTCGAAGGAAAAGATTCCTGGGCCTAATCCAAAAGCTTTCTGAGGTCACTGGGTGCCTAGCAGCAAATTTTCTCCCCTTTTTATGCCTTTCAAATCTGATCTAACTCAGGAAGATGGAGCTACCTAAAACTCAATTCACAGTATGGGAGGAAAAGTGGAAAACTGAAAGACAACCTGACTTTGGAGAGCAGCTACCTTATTTCTGTCTTATTTCATTCTTATTTCCCCATTTTATTCCATGGATTTCCATGAACACCTTAACCAAAAAAATCTGTTCCAAAGCCTTTTCAGTGACAAAAACGTCCTTATTTCAGCATGTTTCCATCGATTTGTAATTTGTAGTGTTTAGACAGCAATACATTAAAGACACTGAAATCTAATAAATAAAACATATTAATAAATTATAGATCAATGTAAGAAACTGTCTTAGTCCATCTGCCAAGAATGCAGGTATTGTACTCTCCAGGAAAAAAAAATGCATTCTTAAAAATGATTCTGCAAATAAAGATCTAATATAAACTTAATGGAAAAGATGTGACCTTGGAGTACTTCATTAGTATCTCTTGTGTATCTGCCCTTGTACTTATCAATGTTTGAGCAATGGTTAAACACACAAGCAGAACTATATGAGTCTAGACAGCTGAAAAATTAAAGCTTTACCATTACTTTCTATTTACATGTATTGTGAATGTGTAAGTAAGAAGCTGCTTTGCTTTCATGGCTTTGGGGTTTTCTGCTTTTCTTTTTTCCTTTTCTTTTTGGATTGATTGACTGAGGAAAGATCACATCTAGTCCTAGGCCACCATTTTAACAGTTGTCAGTTCACTTGCAGGTTAAATTTAACAACAAGAGAAACTTGTGGAAAAAGCCTTTACCCAAAATAGAGCTCTGTGCTTCTTATCATTTCATGTTCTCAGAGGACAGAACGTGTAAAAATATCTCTGATTTTTCCAGTGAACATTTGCATTGTGCATGTCACTTAAGAGTTGGGGGGAAAAGAATCCTTTGCAGCCTTTAAATTCACATATTATTGCACCCAGTTCCAATGAAATGACCCCTGGGTCTCTAATACACACACTTAAGGCACCAAAAAGCAACATGACTTCATGCCTTCTAATCTGGGGAGGTTTTTCATGTATCTCAAGAGGAGATTCATGAGTACATTAGTAAAGAAAAGTCCTTATAACTTCAACATGCAAGTATTGCTATGCCAAAGAAGCAGCACAAAGAACATTCCAAGTGTTGGCACCTCTTGTAGACCTTGTGTACGTGCTGTGTGCTACAGCTTCAGACTCTTAGTTCTCTCCCTCATTCCTTCACTCTCAATCTGGATGCTTTCAGACTAACTGATGGAAAAGTCCTCTGTCTGGAGGACACCCCCAGCACCACAGCCTGTTGCTAGTTCAGGTGTTCTGCACCTGCTTGTTCTCCTCCCCTTACATCAGGAGTAAGCTAGTCCCTTGGCAATGATTAATTTAAACTGCATAACCCTCTTTTCTGCTAATGTAGTACAATAAATAGAGTTATTCTTCCACTACTGCAGTCTCTGGCCATCTGAAAATATTTCACTCAGCTGACAGAAATGATGCAGAATTCCCATTTCCTTGAAGTAATAAAGGTAAGGTGTTCTTTAATAAAATGAAAAGGGAGAGCTGCCAGATGCAGTTTTGGAGACTACTGGGAACATGAGACACAGCCCTTGAGTCCAGATTTGTGCTCTGGAGATGCAGACAACTGGGCTAAGGTAGCATCACCCTGGAGCTACTTTGGGAGATTCTCAAACATAATGTTTATTTCTACTCAAAGACTTCTTGAAGAGCAGTGAAGTCTGAAGATACTGGTCATTTATGACATCTTCCTACAGATTTTACTTAGGGTGGAGTGTGACTCCCATGCCCCAAAACACCCACGTGAACACCGGGTCAGAGGATGCTGTGGTGCCCTGGAGTCCACATGTCCTGCTTGCCTCCTGCTAAAGCCAGAGCAAAAGGGCAGGGTTGGAATGTACCTGGCTCAGGGCATGCCACCACTCCAGGAGGAACAGCACTTGTGCAGCCTGTGAGCATGACCCATTCCTGTCTGGAGTAATAAAGAGTAGTAATAGGTGGGGAAGCAATCTCCCAAACTATCAGGCTTTGGCTAAACTGTTTCCATTGAAGACATCATGAAAATTCCAACTGATTTCACTGTGGCAAGAACTGGGCCAGTGCTGCTTATGACTCCACCCCATACAAGGAGCATATGAAGTATTTCTTGTCATGCAGTCAAACAGAATAATTGTACTGGCATTTAAATCCAACTGGAAGGCATGGCCAAATTCTTTTCTGGCTCATTTAACCTTCCTAAAGCCAGAATACATATGGAGGTTTCTACAAAGTCTATCCAGAGCTGTGTCAAACACAATTCTTTCAAACAACAGAGGCTTTTTCCAGGATATATACTGAAGCAGATTAATTTAAAATTTACTTTCAGTAAGCAACTGTGCAGGTAAAATGCAACTGCTTGAAACTAGACATAGTAACTAAGTGCAATCAGGAAGAATTTGTGCTTTAAGTTTCTGTAAACATTTGGGGCTCTGTTCTGTGAGGGATTTACCATTTTCTTCCACTACCAATCTCTAAAATAAAGTACAGATTACTCTTCATATGGTTTTCACTCACACCCTGCCATGGATGCACAGGCAAAATGCTTGTGCACTATAACAGTTAAAGACATTTGCCAAAAGTATAACAATGTATTCTGTACAAAAACCCCCAAACAACTGCAGACTTACAAAGACTTTTGACTTTGTTGTGCTCTAATGTTAAGCCTGACCATATTTCCTAAAAAGATGATGAAAGGATGCAGAGTAATTGAGATTTAATGGCATTTCTCCTTCAAAAAGCTTAAAGGTATGCTCTGTAACTGGGCTCTGACCTCTCTGCACTGAGACAGCCACAAAATCTGTAAATTCTCCCCCACCAATACATGCAAACAGCTCAGCATAACTGGAACAACCTCATATTAACTGTCTTTTAAAGAAAACCTCTTAAGCCATATTCTCCTCAGCCCTAATTACCTTGAAATTACTTTGATAAGAACAAAGCAGCACATTTTGTCTGGTGCTGAGATCACTTAAAATGGGACATGGAGAACAAAACCTGTGTATCCTGAGGGATATCACAGTATTTGCCTATAATCATTGCAGGAACTTTTACTGGTTTTTATGCTCAGGTTTCACATAAGTAGTACTACTGCTAAATTTTAGTTCCTTAATTTTCATTTGTTGCTGTCTTAATTGTTACAGAGGGCTCAGCTTTGCAAAGTTCTATCAAGGTGTATAACAGAAAAACATGTTCAATAGATGCCTTCAATGATTTCTTTGTTGTTTGAAACCTCCCAACTTACAGCAAAGCTGGCATTTTATGGCCTGCAGAGCTATAAATCATTTTTAAAATCATGATGATATTACTCAAAACAGATGTGAAAACATATGTTTGCTGTGGCTGTATAAACTGCTTACTTGTCATGCTTAATAAATGTTGAGACTTTTATTTTAACTCCATTCCTTCTTCATAACTTTGAAAATCTTCTCCATGGTAAATATATTTGGCTTTAGTCAAAGTCATGGCAGGGTCTGAAAACCAGAGCTAATTCTCTATCCAAATAACACAGATGCTTTTTGCTGAGCAACCCAGCACAGATCACACTGCAAAAAACATTCAACATATTTGAGGGGTACCAGAGCCCCAAATAATTATACACAAGTGAATAATAATAGTTATTAGGAACAAAGAATCTACACTGGAGAGAGACAAACCCCTGAGAAGTAACAACACTTGTTTGGGGTGACAGAAAGGCCCAGCACACCCAGGCTGGGGATCTTCAGAAGCAGAGGATTGACTCTGTCCTACTGATGCAGTCTATCAATTATTGGGTGCTCCTATCCCAGAAAACAAGAGATCCCTACAGCAACTGTAATAAATATCTGACACACTGCCAGTGCACAATCAGCTTGGAATGGTTGGATAGAGAATGTTGGTGCCTTTGAAGTCTCAGCATTTGTCCCATTATTATGTTGTCAAAAGGTTTCAGTTCTGGAGCTGTGGGATTACTTGAAAATTACATCTTTACTTGACAAAAAGAAGTAATTTCTGTTTCTCATGTTTTCAGAGAAAAGCTTGACCTGTGCAGACCAAGTAGAAAAACAGAAGCTTTATTCTATCTTTAAAATGATAATTTAAAACACCTCATGATTTGGAAGCACTTCTTTCTGATGCAGGTGAACCTCTGAATGCTGAGTTCATCCTAAAACAATCCCTAAAGTGCATGCAGAAGTACCACATGTATAAAGACATACTTCCCAGAACACCATTAATTAAAGAGAACACTGTGCAAACCTGTAGACCAGCCAATGAATAAATCTATACAACTTTAATCTTAAGGTGAATTAATGAGCACAAAAATGTTAGCATCAGATCTTTGTCACTTCATACATGCTACAAGGAATGTTGAATGATCACAGAAGCCTGGGGATTGGGTTCACAGGTGGTGGGCTTTAAATTATTTTCATGCTTTCTGGGATTTCTGAATTGTCTTTTCTGATTCTTAAAACTGTACCCTCCTCCATCTGTATTGAGTGACAGGAGTGCTAGTACCAATAACTACATGATTTGCATCTTCAGATCCCATGGGATGTTGAATTGTTTTGCTGAAAAATGACTGAACATGTGGCAAGAAACCAGGCACAGTTCAAGAAAACTCAAATCAACTACTCACTTATGTATTTACTACAGGAATGTAATGTTTTAATCTTAGGAATGAAGGAATGGTTCATAACTGTTTAGCCTCTGGTGTTGGGCCATAAGTGCCAACAGGAGTCAAGAGGGAAGGATTTAAGAATGATGATCCAGACAGAAAATTACCTCAGAATGGCACAAAAGGGCTCTTTTTGGGGTTCATGAGGAGAGTACCTAAAAGCCTACAGAAATCAGTGAACAGAAAACAGCTTCTTCTGCTTTCAAGAAGAGAGACTTGAGTAGGAAAACATAAAATATAAGAAGGAAGTTTCAGGCTCTTCCTGCCATAACTGGATCAGTCACAGATGTCCAAGGAATAGAGCTGACACAAAATCACAAATCTATCACAATCAAACAATTGTATGGAACTCTGGAACCACTGGGCACATGAAGCCTCCAAATTCTGCTTGAGTAGCTGATAAGAAAGTCTATATCTGTCTTTTTAGTCTTGTCAGAAAAGACACTAAAATCATTGCAATCAAAATATAAAGCATTTTTTGTTTTCATTTATGATAAAATGTTCTTATTTACAGCAGACTTGGAAGTACATTTAGCTTATGTTGTCTCTTCTTTTGGTCACTTCCTTCTCTTTCTTTTCCTTCACATCTTTTCCTCTCTGAAACCTTAACATCTCCCTCACTTGGCCTTGGCAATATTTTTCCAGTATTCACTTACCCTCAGCTTTCTCTCATTTCTTTAACTTTCTATCCCATCTTCAGTTTTTTGCAGGCACTCACTTCGTATGATCTTTTCTGCATGTACTGCCAGAATAAACCTCTCACCTAGTAATATGATTGATTTGTAGTTGTATTTGCAAGGAAACACAAAATCTCTTGCTCTTCCTCAACCTGCAGCCAAAGATGCCACTTGCTCTCTGTCACTAAAACACTTCCCCATGGCTTACCTGCATACACCAATGTATTCACCTTCTCCAGTACCCAACCATCACTGCAGGGAGAGCAAGGCAGAGGCAGCACTTCTCTGCCTACAGAACAATCACCACAGGTTTAAACATCCCTTCTTCCCCTGCTGCCCCTCACTTGTGAGCTCATGTAATATCAGACACAAAAAATGGCTTATTCCCCTCACCTACAGACTGGCATTAGAGTAGTCTGCACACACATCCCCTGGAGGCAAAGAAACAATACCATGTGACTAATCAAATATTTGCTAGGAACTTCATAAATAATTGAGTCAAAAGACTGGCAAAATATTAGCCCCATACTGTATCAACAGAGAGAAGCAGAGATTGGATTGTTTACACTTCCTAAGAAGAATGCCATGTAAATTCACTGGATATATTATTCATTGCAATTAGGCACTTAGCTCACTTAAAATTTCTAATATAAAGCCACTGCATATGCATAATACTGCAAAAAAAGGAATAAAACATATAATTATGTGTAATTAAATGCCTGACATGGAAAACAGTTTGTAATTTTACCTTTCTCCTTCTGTATTTTTTTTAGGCTGGTGCCAGTTTCTTGATCAAGGAGTTCTCCATCCCTGCTGTTGGTCAGCATAGCTAGAAAAATCAGAGTGCACAGCTATATAACACTGCCAGTAAAAAACTGTCTGAAAAGAGGAAAATATTGAATTATATTTCCTTTTTGTCAATATTGTTGTGTAACTTTTATTTATACTATATAAGTTCTAAAGCAACTGACCATTTTTTGCTGTCCATAATCAACCCATCCCAGTTCAGCACTTAGAGCCAAATAAAACTTGAGATCAATGTGCTTCATTATGAAATGTTCAAATTAACTCATTAGAAAAGTACTTTACAGAAGTCATTTTGGGGGAAAATACATGTAAGAACTTAGGTATCAGTAGTTATCTATAAAGCACCAAGCTTAATAAAAAATATAGATTGATGGATAGTAACCCAAATCAATAGATGACAGAAAAAAAACCCCAATACACTGCAGTGCTGAAAGAAATTCTTGAGACCTGCAAGATCAGTAAGAGGCTCTTAAGTTTACCATTTCAGGATGACTATTTTCTTGTTTGAATAAAACATTTCCCTCTCTGCAATTAACCAATGACAGAATTTAAAGTTGTTCCAGTAAAGGACACCTGTTGAAATCTTCATTATAATATTTTAGGGAAAGCTACAGTGAGGACAAAAGTCTCTTTTTCACAGTTGCTACAGGAAGTTCCATTTCCTGTTCTGGCTATTTCTGGCCCCATTTTACATATAAAAAAGCTGAAGGGAAATCTACTTTCTAGTCTCTGCCCTGTGCATGCAAATATTTAGGCAAAGTGATTCAGGTTCTACTGACTAGTTTGTGCAGAGGAAACTGTTCAGTGCCATGGTGCTGCTGCATGGACCAGAGTCAAAACTGCAAAATCCCAGCAAGCAGCTGAGGAGCTACTTGATGGGAGAGAAGTCTGTGCTGACTTACATGGACTGCACTGCTTTTGGAGTTCAAATCTAGCTCAGCAATGCCTGCATGGGCTCCAGTCACTGTGAAAACAACAGTGCTGAAAAACACTGATGTGAAGAGGTAGCTGACTAGCCCTAGATCCCTCCTGAAAGCACCAAGAATAGGACCTAAACTCTAGACTGAATTAGCATTTCAAACACAAGATCAACAATGCACAGGCTGTCAAAGCTGTGGCAGAGAGACCAAAAAAAACAGAAAGCCCTCACCTCATGGTGCTAAGGGAATGTGTGGGCATGAGGAGGTTTCTGGAACAGAAAAGCCATCATATAATCTGTGACTTTTCTGAAGAGAAAGCTGTCTTGTTTGTGCCAATTCCAAGTGCCTTCAGAGGCACTTTCTTACTCCAGCATGTGAGAGATGTTGGTCACACCAGAGAAGGGCTGTCACCACCTCTGCATGGGTGGATACTGGCACAGAAAGACTCTGAGGGGCTGGGCTCTGCAGAGTGAATGAATCTAACAACACAAACCATAGTGATCAACTTCCTGGGGTTTTTTTTAGCAAGCAAGTGATCTCCTGAGTTTCCCAACAAAGAAATATTTGCCTCAAACAACTTCTAAAGTTCTTGAGGTCAGTAACTGTGAAGAGGTTTGAGGCTTCAGAGCACTAACCAATTCTGTCAGGTGTGTTGTCCAACTGGGAGGGTGAGCTGGACACGCTGCTGCTCTGATGGGAGGAAGCATGGCTCCCAGGCCGCTGACTGTCTTCTAGAGATGGAGCTGGAGAAGGGCTGTCTTGAATCCTTTCCTGGAAGCAGAAATAAGACAAGGTCTGTGCAATTTGATCCATAGACTTCACTGAAGTTCAATGAAAAAATGAAGTTGGTTCAAAGTGCAATAACAAATGGTCTTTCTGAGCCAAACAGAGAACAGAATTCCCACCAAAAGAGCAGTACAGTCTTCTACAGCCAAAAAGTACAGCCAGATATAGTACAGCCATGCAATGCATCTGGCACAGCTTCATCCTTTGTGTCATGACATAACATTGGCCACCTCTTTCTTGTTTTTCTGGGTAACTTTCTGTTTTCTAACTTTTTCCACACATAGCAACCCAAAGAATGTTCTTTCATGCTGTCTTCACAAAGCACTTCTAATCTCCAGATAGTAAAACTGAAATAGACAAGCCACATTTCAAAGAAACCATTTCAATTTGGACTAAACAGTCATTAAATGCAGTCAAAATCTGTAGACTCACCAGAATCTGCCCCTGAATAAATGACATCTGCTCAAATAAATTTTAAGTGCTGTGGCACTGGTAAAAACTAGCTAACAGCAGTTGAGTGGTGCTGGGAAGCACCACTGGCTAACAAAAATAGGACACTGCTTGCACCTTCTTACATGTCTATTTGCACAAGAAAGAAGAATAAATTATTAAGAATTAGCAAAATGAAATTCTGCAGAGCTAAAGACTGGAAATTCTATCAGTAAAAAATCTTTAGGAACAGGATAGACAAGCATGTTGTAAGTAATTATTCATCCTGGCTTGAGGAAGGCAAGAGATGAGATGACCACTTTTGAGATCCCTCAGGTATCATTTTTCTGAATGAATTCACAATTCCAGTACCTTTTGCTCCTGTTCCCAGGCCCAACAAATAATGGAGAATCTTCTAAAGGGGACAGACCATAGCCTGAGGTACTCTAGATATTCTCATCTTAAAAACTCTTCTGTTTTAAATCCCCTATTACAAGTCCTTGGAAATGTAAATCCAGTGGAGAAACACTAACAAGGAGATGACTGAAGTTACAGAATTCCAGAAACTTCATCTTCAGAGCTGCCCTCATCCCTGGCAATCAGCTGCTCCCTGTTGAAACTGAGAACTGAAATATTACTTTGGGTTTTTTTGAAGGGAGATCCTCTTGCCCTCACCTCATTGAAAATGACAATCAGAGTGTCATCAGAGAAAGCTGTCCCAAAGGAACTGGCAATTTTTCTGCCTTTCTAACCTATTCTCCAAGATTTCTCATCAGGATGATGCAATCTGGCCACTTGGTGCCAATGCACTGTGTGCTTTTGACAACAAACTCCACAGCATCTGAACTTTTGAGTATCCTAAATCCCTAATATGGCTCTAGGAAGAGAATGGTAGATTCTAACAGTTTTCCCATTATAAATAGCTAGCATAATGGCTTCTGTGTATAACCTACTGAGGCAATTCATTCATAGCACTGGCAGGAAGGGACATTTTAAGAATATTCTGTTGCCCATTAAAACCATCTCTCTAAACCACACTCATCTTCCTATTTACAGATGCATTGGACAAGGGACTGTGAGATTGGCTCCTTCTAATAGTAAGGGGTGGCATTTGCCTAGTCCAATCACACCAGCTGAAAACATGCTTTTCATAGGACAGTTATTGCACATTAAATAACAACTGAGCCTCAAAATCCAGGAACAGATGTGTATCTATTACATAGCTGTTAATCCTCAATGGATCTGCTTCCACTAATTATCTGTTATTTAATGAACATACAATAACTAATACATTTTAAAGGGAGACTTTTAATTGCAGTATTTTTGAATGCTAGTTAAAAATGTTTATTAAGTTTTAACAGGTATGAATCTATTATGTTGAGTCACAAGCTCTGAAAGTTTTGAGAACTGCATAAACAAACAAATTTTCAAGGTCTGAGTTAAAAAAGGCTAAGTCACTGATCTTAAAGTCTCCTGTGTTTTCCTCTTCATCTCCAGAAGACTGGTTTTAGAGACTGTTGAGATGAGTGGAAGAGTAAGAGAATCATGACTTACTCTGTGGATGAGTTGCTTATAAATTTACTTTTAAAAGTCACATTCCCTCCCCTGGAAGTAGTCTCCTAAATAAATGTTCAATCATAGACATGCAATTCTGAGCTTCTAAGAACTACGTGTCTTTTATCTTTGGGTAAAACATAGCTTCCAAACAGGTTACTGCTAACAGGCTGTAACTCTGACTGTAATTTTATTTGACTGGATTTGTGTTTTAACAGTCCTCTTTGGCACTCTTTCCTCTCTTTTTACCACCAAAAGTCCTCAATTTCCAATTAAGATGCCATTTTGAAATGATTACTTTTACAGAACAGTACATAGTTGAAGTAAAATTCATTGTCTATTGCAACCATGAAAACAAATAGCCAAGGAGAGGACATGCCAACTGTTCTGCAAAAAATCCTATGAACAAATGTGACTATGAATTAACACTTAGATATCACACAAACAGCCATATATGTCATCTTAAATGGGAGTTAGCTGAGTAATTCAAAAGCTGATGATTTGGAAAAGCAAAGTATTCCAGCTCCTTCTGGTAACTGCATTTCCCATTGCCTCTTGCTATAAAATAATCTCTTGCTTCTAGTAATTTGCTTTCAAACTCAGGGTCTTGATTTGAAATGTTCAGGCAGAAATAAAAGTGTCAGATAATAATGTCATTCTTAATCATAGAGTGAATCACCTTCTAAGAGAATTAGTTGATTATGTCATCTAATGTCTTCCCAGTTACAAAAATTTACATATACAAGAAAAATACATTTTTCCCTATAAGCAATGAAGGAGCTGAAATTTTCTCTGTATCCTATGTACTACAAATGATGATAAGAGTATCATGACTGCATACAGACCAAGAAACTATTCCTAAATGTTTGTGTGGAAATGGAATGCTGAATTTCCCCTGCTATAATGAGTAACACTCTGAAGAGACTTTTTTTGCACGTAAACAGATCCATTTTTCAGTCCTGTAATCAGTATGCATCTATTTAGCTACTTAACAGCAATGTGCTCTGGTTCATTAGGTAGCTACTGTTGTGTCTCAGCCTAGTTAAAATTTCACAGCAAGTTAATCTATTTTATTACAAATGAGAACACAAGTGATAATGTCCTCACCATTTTCTAAACACAGGGTTAACAGTATTTGTAACAAATCAATGAGGGCATTTAAATAGCAAAATTGCAAACCTAAAACCTTAACATTTTTTTTTTTTTACACATTGATGACTTCATTTTATTTGTCATCTATGTACTTTACAACCTTGTTACTCCTGGTGTATTTTGTTGTTCCTCTTGGAAATGGCTCAGTCCCCAATGGCACACTGCTGGGGAGCCTGCTTCTGCAGTTAGGTGCACTCACAGTAACAGAGAAACAGATCCAAATAAAGTCATAATCTCCCCATTTGTATTCCTATTTCAGAAATGGGCAAGATTCATATTCCAGGTTAAAATGTAATGAATTATACAGATAAAATGTACAGATTGTGGGAATTTTGTGAAAAATTAAAACATTTCTGAAGATCTCCCCTATTTATCTAACTCTAATACCTACTTTGTCTTCTCTTTTCTCTTCCCTTTACAGCTGTGCCATAAATTCTCAACAGAGACTCCTGCAGTATTTAATCCTTTGGAAGGGTAATATATTTCTGTCTCACCAAAGATCAGGGTCTTGCTTTGGCTCAGAAAATGTAGCTCCAAAGCTTGACATTGTTAATTTTAGTTGTGATTTAGGTTAACGGCACCGAAGCCATCGACTCATCCCATTTCCAGATCTATCCTTGATTTCACCTCAATATCTCTTTTTTATCCCCTGTGCAACAGTATTGCACACAAATAACATGAAACACTACCCAACACCTGCATCCACACTGGTTTCATTTGAAATATATATGAACAGCTTACCTATTTTTGACATAATCATCTCGACCTTAATTCCTTACTCTGATTTTTTTCCAGTATTGATCTTCATCTTGTGTCAAGAGTTTAGAGAAATGATGCTGCTGGATTCTCCTTTCTTCTTAGTTCTAATCTAGCTGTAATTACTCTTCCAAATGTTAATCTATTAATGAGTTCCTAGAGGATTTAATGGCATTTCACTGCTGACAAGCAAGTTTGGGAAGTTTGTCTGAGTCCTGGATATTTTATTCAGACATTTATCTTGATATTTCATATTTAATTGAGGTGTTGCTTCTGTACTCTACAGGGCTCTGCAGTTTCACCAGACCTCACTAATGAAACAGAGAGGAAGGAGAAGTGAGGGTTCTACTGTCTTTTGGTCTGGACTAGAGTTTTCAAGTATTTCAAGAAATGAAATGACCATGCTGGAAAAACAGAGTTCACAGGCTGTGGCAGAATCAAATTTCCACCATTAATCTGCACACTAGTTTCCCACTGGAATGTTTACTGTGCCATACCTTGACCTCCCAGTGTGTGCCAAATCACCAGTCAGGTTTCTCAAAATAAACTACACAGGTACCAAAAAAAAACCCCCAGAAAGCAGATTCTCATTTCTCTGGAGGGGTCTCTGAAGGCAGCAGACTGGCTGAAGACCTCCTCATCTCCTGCCCACAACTGCCACAATTTCATGCCTGTGATATCACTGCTCCTACCAACCTGGCTGAATTCCATCCTCCATAAGAGAGAAAAATAAGAAGTAGTAACACAATTTCAGTTTGCAAATAATTGAATTGCATTTTTTTTTTTTAGCTACTATCAAGACAGATAATTCCAACTGACCTTAACTGATACTACTAACAATGGAATGCTATTAAATCTATTGCAAGTCTAATAACAAGTACTTTTTAAAGTGTTCTAAAGTTTACAGTCATTAATTAATGAATTCTTGAGAAAAGCAATATATAATTGGCCTTCAGGCTTTCCAAAGAAGGAGAATAATCCTGACACAGTAAGCAGGAGCTGTGCTAAATCTGAAATGGTGTTGAACAGCAGCTGACAAGAAAGATGATGGTTAAAGTTACTGTTTCTAGGGAAAAGATCAGTGGTTAGGTTTCTATTTTGAATCATCTCAGCCTGAAAATGGCACACACAAAGTGTATGGATGACCTACTCATCTTCTGAGCTACTTATAGCATCTCCAGTAGCTGTAAGAACTGGAGAGGAACAAGGTAAACAGCTGGTCTAAAAACTAAGATAGGATCTGTATGTCTGGAAGCCAGCTGGATCCCATTCATCTTTTGCAGTGTATTGGGAAGTCACTCACTGAAAGTAGTTTCCATTTAAAATGCAATTTTTTTCACTGTGTACATAGAGCTGTTTCAGTTGGAGTCAACTGGCAATTATTTTCCCACCAAATTTAAGAAATCCTAAGAACTCTTCAGTGTTTACTGCTTTTTAATACCAGATGTTCACTTGCTAATTCCATTACCTTGTGGCTACTTCCTATCAACTCATTAATTGCCAGCTGCTCAGCCAAACAGAAACCACAGCTCATCAGATGCTACTGGTAAAGTGCCAAACAGGGGCTTCTTTCTTCCCCCTCTCTTAAATTAGCAGCTACCTGAAAACTACAGCAACCTGGACTTGTATACTAAGATTTTACCTTCACATTTTACTTTGAATCTGAGAGTATAATACTGACTCAAATGGGCAAGGATCTTGCAGTGGAAGCTTTCTACTTGTACCCATCCCAGGAACTGTTTCACCCAGTGCTGCTCCTGAGTGAAAAAGAAAGGCACTCCCAGGACTAATGATGATAATGCTATATCTAATCTACTTTATAGCTATATTAGTTATTAAGTACACATGCAAATGACTCTGCCAACACTAAAATGATCTGAGCCAGAACTAAAAGCTAGTATGTGCCTGGCCTAACAATATCCTCTTGCAAGCTTTGCAAAAATGAGCTCCTTACTCTGGGTTTTTTTTTCCACTTGCAAGTTTCAAATATTCATTGCTTATCCTTAACCTAGCAGCTAGGTGTCTGGTTGTTAACAAGCAAGGATTTCTTGGCACTGCAGAGAGAGGGATATGCCTCCCTTCACAGGAGGAGAGATGAGAAGGATATTTAATGCTATTTGTAGGGACCTGAACATCTCCCCATACAGTAGTTTTTCTGTATCAATGAATAAAAAGATACAAGACTGCAGACTCATTTCCCCTTTTTTACAGACACAGCCACAAAAATTAGCCTTATTTGAAGCAAACAAACTACTCTGTCTCACATGTTACTCCCCCAACATATTCTAGTGTCCCTTTCAGCAATAAGCTGCCAGCCACGAACACGTTTCGTGGACATATGAAATCTAATCATGAGAAAAAACAACACAAATTTTATGGAAGTTTTATTCTACAAAGCCTGTAATATTCTGAAAACAATTCAGAATTAATTGAATGTGCAGGGAAATAGGAAATTAAATGTTACAAAGTCTGTAACAAGAAACGTTTTTATGCTGAGAATTGTTTCAGAGTGCTCTGAGATGGTCACATTTTTCTGGCTGTCAGGTAAATATTATGAATATGAGTTGTACAGCACACAGAAAATAGCACCTCTCAGCAATAATTACACAGCCCATCTGTATTCTCTTTAGGGAATTTAAAATCATGTCATATACATCCTTTACAAATGCTTTAACAACCCCACAAAATCAGGAGAAGAACAGAACACAAAAGAAAAAGAGACTCCAAAATCTCTACTATGTGTCAAGATCACAATGTACAAATCATGCTTTGTTCTGTTTTATCAGTGAACTAAATATTCAGACAGAAATTGTGTAAGAGTTGATAGGAAGTACAAGATTTCAGCTCACCTACCAAAACAAAAGATTGCATTTCATTAGGGGGAGTGGGGAAGTAGGTGGGTTTGGGGTTGTTTCTGCATTACATTGGGGTGAAATTCTGAAAGAAATATGATTTCAAATATAAAAATGCTTCATGTTGAATTGTTTTTAAGACAAAGCATTTTTTGTTACATTTTATCTTCTTTCCTCTGCATTTTCTAGCTGCACTCAAAAAATGTGCCATTTATTCCTAACTGGGACCTGGATAAGAGCAAAAAGAATAAAAGTAGGACTACAGCAAGCAGGAGGCAATGTTGCTAGGGGGAAAAAAATGGAAAGCAGGAAACCAATTTGCAGCAATCCTCCTACACAGGAGAAGCATGTCTCTCAGCAGCTCAGAAGAGGTTGTTAAGAGAGCCAGAAGGAAAGGAAGAGAGAACAACGAGAAGGAGGAGAAATGGAGGAGGAAGGGTGAGACATGAGCAAGGGGAGCAAGGAAAGTGCAAAATATGTAGGGTGACTAGAACAAGAAGTAAGGAAAAACTGGGAGAAAAGAGTAAAGAGCCTCACAAACCTCTGAGATAAAATTTTGCCCCATTACTTCCCACATCTCCACCTCCTCTCCATCTCTTGGCTGAAATTGTGTAAGTAAGTATGGTTTTTAGTCATACANGGCTTGGATTTGGTCCCCACAATGTCAAGGCCACCCTAACCACAGTTATCTCCCACCAACCTGTTTCAAAGGACACCTGGGAAAGTGACCTGCCAGGGAACATACAAAGACCTACCCAGTCATACCATCAGAAACCTTGGTCTTGCCAGCCCTCCTTATATTCTCTAACCCCAAACCTCCCCACATCTCCACCTCCTCTCCATCTCTTGGCTGAAATTGTGTAAGTAAGTATGGTTTTTAGTCATACAAGCCCCTTCTGACTTAACCTGTATAAACTGAGACATTATGTTTGAGGACACTACCTTAACACTCCTGATGCCTCTGTTCTGCATAGCTTGAGGCCTCATCCAGTCAAGGACAAAAAGGCATATCCAAACTTCACTTCTGAAGAGCTGCAGATATCATCACTGAGTAGATTTTTTTCTCAGTTTCAGGAACAAAATTAACTGGATGACAGTAAACTTTAAGCTACTTTTAGTCACTCCTGTTTCTAGCCTAAACCATGACCCAAGTGTACTTAAGGTAAGTTCCAGCCCAGCCTGGTCCTCAAGACCTGGCTGGCAAAGTTTTTTCCACCCAGGGCAGTACCTGGATTGCAGAGTTCATTCAGCTGAAGAATAGTTCTAGACAAAAAGAACTAACAAGAGAACAGGCACAAGAGGGACAAGAGAGAGGGTTGTGAAGTCAGTGTTGCTGTCAAATTTTGGGTTTGCCTTATGAGCCTCTCAATGATACAGAATCTTCAGCAGCACCTGAGCCAAGTTTTAAGCACAGCAAACTTTCAGATGCACAGTAAATCCCCGAAAGACTGGATGTACCATGGGGACACTGGCAGAACTGTAGCTAGAACACTGCTAGCAGGAGCTGCCATAACCATATCAGATCATATT
Source organism: Galbula dea (assembly GCA_013399015.1). Classification (NCBI taxonomy): domain Eukaryota; kingdom Metazoa; phylum Chordata; class Aves; order Piciformes; family Galbulidae; genus Galbula; species Galbula dea. Next base: position 165,770 of record VWZX01007735.1, read on the forward strand.
ATAGATGGCTAAGAAGGTTTTGTGAGCCTGGTCATTGTGCCTGCCTAATTTATAGTGTTCCTGTCAGGAAGAAATCAACTTTCATAGTTATGACATTTCTTTCTGGAGCACTAAATGTTAACTTTGCTGATCATGCATATCTTGATAGAACAGTTTATTTCTAAATGGCAAATGTGATATAAAAAGCATAATGACTTCATTCAAACCCTTTCTGAAGCAGCTGATTCTCACACCTATAGAAAACAGGCCAAGTGGCATTTTAGTCACCAGCATATGGGAATAGACACACACTCAATATACTCAATTCTCTCCTCCCATTTCAAATAATGACATGATACTGGAATTGCAGTCTACCTAAAAGTAGCCTTTTTTTTCTACTTATTAAATGTACTTAAATAATGTCATGTAAGAGAAGTGATCCTGCTGACAGGTTACACCAGCAGCACTGCTTTGCTTCTCCGTGCTTCGTTTTGTACGAGGATTTCATCTTAATTAGTCAGTGTTCAGAGCTAGATGATTGTACATGAGGGAAGGAAAGGACAAAAGGAGCCTCTCTCTAACAAAATTCATCCAGAATACATGAGAGAAAGATGCAGCATCACTTGCCAGTGAAAGCAGCACAGCAATGGATGCACACCTTGTCTCTGCCACATTAGCTACTGCTGTATTTTCCCCAACAGAATTCCCACCAGAGTGCTGGTGAGACCTACTGTTGCTGTGGAGATATTGTATATCCTCCAGAGCAGGTGCTGGGGAAAAAATAGCTATAAATGAGTAACTAGGATCAGCAAGGCCTGCTAATGAGCACCCTTAAACCTAACCACTTGTAAAAGCTGTAGTTTATATTACCAAGAACTAACATTGTTTACAAATACATATTTAATCTTCATTTTGACATACTGATAGCATTTAAAATATAATCAAAGCTCATGCAGTCTACTTGCTGCTACAAATATTCTACTACTGTCTTTAAGTTATGATTTTCTCCAGAGGTCTCTGAACAGTTGAAGAAAAGGTTACTGAGTGAAACAAATGGAACCTCAATTAATTTCTCTCAATCCAGTGCTCTACATCAACTAGCTGGACAACAGAAATATCATGTTTCCCCCATTCAGTCAACAACTGTGCTGATACTCTGATGATAAGGAGAATTTTTTACAGATCTTAATCCTAAACAGTCCCTAACTAGGGAACAACTCTCCTGAATTTTACCTGCCTCCCAGGATCCAAGAAAACAAAATGTAAACAAAATCAAGTATTAAGAACAACATTTACCCTAATTTAGAAATGGACTCTCAGTAAAGAAGAAAAACAACTTGAAGCAATTTTGGAGATGCTCAGAGCCAGGAAGAAGATCAGAATTAAAACAAAGATCTCCAGGAGCTCAGCAACAGAAAGATGTAGTATTTTATGCTACTGTAATGTGACAAAAGAGATTTTCTTTCTTTCTTTCTTATTATTTTATGTATGTATTATTATTATTATTTATGTATGTTGATATTAGTAAATACAAGGATGAAAAATAAACATGTGCTTGTGTATTACTAGGGTTTTTTTCCTGTTTTGATGCAGAAACAAAATTTCCAGTAGCAGGAAGTTGTGACAATGTACAAGACAATCCTAACTAATTTATTCTCACACCTGGCCTGTAATATTGGCAACAGTGGCTTTCTCAATGACAAAATAATGCTATTTTATAATTAAAATGTTTTACAATAAAGGCATGAAAGATTAAGTTCAGCAAATCAGTGAAAGTTATTAGAATAAAGCAACTCAGAACTTCTAAGATTTCAGATGATGGGAATATATGAGTGTAAATGACCATGAATGTCAAAATAGGAAGCCATTTACTTTCCAGACCAGATACCTCTATAGATTCACCTATTTAAAACAAAAGAAAAATGGACTAAAATTTCAAAGCTTTTCAAAGCTGACAACATTTTATCAACAAGAAACATCCACATGCATGCAAACACCAAAGTTAAGATTGATAAAACCTTTCATTTTTGCTCAGTAAAAAGAGAACACACTATTTCAGAGAATCCCACAACACCAACCCTTCACATGCACTGATCCTATATCCTACTTTGAAACTTTCTTGTCTCTACACATTACTTTGTTTGTGGCAGGACTTCAGCTTTCAGCATCGGCATGATATTACAGATGGCCCTCAGGAACAACAGCCCAAGCATTCTAGAGGCAGTATAAGCTCACTGTCTCTTAGTTATCCTCCTTAAGAAAGTCACTGCAAATGGTTTTGTTAGCCTGACTCTTACCTTTATAACAGAGGCCCCTGCCCTGGAAAGAGGACTGTGCATTTGGGCTGCTGCAGCCATGTTCGCTATCGTATTGAGGTGGTTCATCTGGTTCATCGCCATTGCGACCGAGGCGGGAGGTAGGCTGACAGGAAGCAGAGGGTGAGGCATCATCATGAAGGGCAGGTCTATCCCTGGAAGAGAGCACAGGCAGGTTACATGGGCCACACCCTCACTTTCTAATCCAACACCTTCATTTGTAGAGCCTATAATCTACTGGAACACTGACCAGTCAATCTCCAGAATCACAGACTGTCAGGGGTTGGAAAGGACCTCTGGAGATCATCTTGTCCAACCCCCCTGTCACAGCAGGGTCACTTAGAGCAGGTTGCACAGGATGGTGTCCAGGCAGGTTTGGAATGTCTCCAGAGAGAGACTCCACCACCTCTCTGTGCATTATTATTATTAGGTGATAATAATTGTGAAGTTAACTGTCTTTGCATTCCAGGAAAGGCTGGAAGCTTTGTATAGGAGAAAAAACACACAGCTGAAAAGTTACACAGTGTTAGCAACATGAATATACAGAACTGCACTAGTTCAGTGATCTCTTTAATAAGAGTACTAAAGAAAAAACCCAAAAGATGAAGAAATTTGCATGCTCTTCCAACACACCAGATTAACATTCATTAAGAATTTTAGCTGATGTTCCACTCCTGCCTAGTCCTCTTCCTATTTTTAGTTCACATGCACAGCAATCTGAGACTGGATTTTTATATTAGGACTATTTCTTGAATACAGGAAGCTGTGGGTTGGCCTCCAGACACTACTGAACTACTGCAGAGAAGGTCTGTGAACTGAAGGTGTGTAATGACAGATTAAAATTGCTGCCAGAGGTTTTAATTTCCAAAAAAGTCACTTTAAATTGTCTTCTGCTACGGATATAATACAATTTAAGGAGGTATAAAATTCATTTGGACCAAGTTGCAGATCTTGACAGTGCCAAGAGGTGATGTTACCACTAGCAAGGATTGGATTCTCATGTTTCATGAATATCTATTAAAGCATGTGTATTACTTGTTCTATTTAGTCATGACTACTATGGAAAGTAAGACCAAGACATCAATTCACTGAAAAAACTGCTCCAGGTTATTCTAAAAGGTTATTCTAAAAGTTTAACTTTTGGCTCTACCTTTATTATTGTAAAAGAGAAAGGCAGTCACCATTCTGGTGTATGCCAGAACCCCCAATAAAAAATACCACTGACTGATATAGCTTATGTTATCACAATACAATTTGAGTACAGTGATATAAAAACACCACTGCACCCACCAGGAAAGGCAGAGTTGTATATATTCTGAGCTCCCACACTATTTCTGTTCAGCTTGAGTAAATCATGATCAACAACTGTGAAGTCTTATGATTCACTATATACTTTATATGATGATCCACACCAATATTAATTATGATAGGTAATAAGCTAAGCTCACATACATCTCCCTTGACTTTAAACCATACTGACAATCCCCTTCAGTGCTTCCTTTGTTCCCTCTGCATATCTCCCTTAACAGCCCAATAATCTTTCCTCATACTCTATAGAGTTCCAAAACTCCCAGACACCATCTGGCCACATTGAGTTGTATGTCTACTTAAAGTCCAATTGACATGCAAACTAAATGCAAACTACAAACAGAATTTAACAGCACATCACCAGTTTTAAGACACAATCCGTCAAACGTTTCAGAGGACTATCAAGGAAATATATCCTACTCTTGCAAATCACTGGACATAATCCCTGACATTCAATCAACCCTTTAATAGCCTATAGACAGTTGCCTACTACAAAACCTACTGGAAAATATCTTTAAAGTTGTTTTTTAACAGTAAAGAACACAATAGCCTTGCGTGTAAAATATCTGAAAGTAATCATGATGTAAGAACATAAAATAAAAGGATAAACTACAGTGAATTTGAGTCCTCTAACCTGGTGATCCTTAACTACCAACACATAACCCAAAATGCTCAGGTCTGTACTTCCAATGAGCAAAGCAGACCCATATTGTAAGAGTCCTTTCGATAGCTTTGACTTGTTCAAGCCTGGGGTCCTACAATAAATAAATCCTCCTGTCACTCATGTCTCTCATCCATTTCCCCCTCTCCAGCAGGCTGGGAAGGAATGCAGCCCAGTCTCCAAGCAGGGCTCCATGGACCTTTTTTTTCCTCCCATAGGAGCACCATACATACTGTTGGTGAGCAGGTGATTCTGCTGGAGAGGACTGAGTGGGTGTGCACTTCCAAGGCTCGACTGCCCTGACAGTGTGGGATGACCAATGCTGTGCTGGGATCCTGTTGTAATGGGAGACTGAAGCTTGTCTTTATCCCAGGAGGATTCACTCCCACCTGCAAAAGAGGGTACAAACAAACCCATAAATGGCATATACTTCTCTTCAAAAGACATCTTTGCTTGGTTAGCAACAAGCTAATGCTCTTTACCTTAGCTAAGCACCTGGCACAAACACAGCACCTGAAACCTACACCTGAAGGCTCTGCACCCCAACCCTTGGTACTGACTCTAAACACTGAGTGTTCTCACTGCTAGCAGCAGACACTGCCTGGGAGAACATGCTGTTAACTGCAGAAAGTGCATTCCTGAGAACAGACTGAGCTGAAAAGTCAAATCCCTCAACAGAATTAGTTCTGGTCTAACTCAAAGCAGGCCGCAGGGAATCAGGCCACCCAGTCCCTGCCGGACTGGTTGGCACCCACCCTCAGGCTTGTCAGGTCTCTCATCACTGTGAGTCTTAACTGAAGAGCCACTTCACTACTCACTCCCTCCAGTGCTTACTAGCATTCTAGCTTAAATTCATCCCTTAACAAGGTACAACAATTTACCCTGTTGCTTACCCTGCTCTCTGAGCTTAAATATCCTTCCCTCCATTGCTGGGCATGATCCTGGTGCCCTAAGTGAAACCCTTCACTTTGCTAAGTTAAACAAGCCATGCATTAGGCTGGGCTTGGAAATCATCAGTATTGAGGAAGTCAGAAATGTCTGCTCCAGATATCTATCATGCACAGTAATTACTGTCTACAACCAAACCACAGTGCAGCAAACTAAGCACTCATCTGCTGGGTCTAGAGTATCTGGTCTTAAGGAGAGGGTGTTCTGCAGCAATTTGACAGGCTGTAGCTTTATGCAGTATTACAGTTGCACACTTGAATAACAACAAGTTCCTTTTCACCAGCAGTTAAGTAGACCATGTTAGTGAATTCTGAAATACATCTGGTCCACAGAACAAATCACCTTAAAGAAGAAAGACTGAACATTTCTAGAGTAAAAAGGGATGTTGAGGAGGCTTCCTTCTCGAGTACACCCCACATTTTCAATTAGATTATAGATTGCTATGAAAAAGTGTAACTGCAGTATTGACTTTGTTTTGAATTTATGAACAAGAATTTCAATTAGAAGTGAACAGATTACTGTGATGCAGCAGATATAGGCAGGAAGCAAAAAAAAAAACCCCAAAAAACAAAAACCATTTTAATTGAATACGAAAGTAACAGAAAAATCCCATTCTTTATGACAATACCTAGCTAATAAAAGTGATTAATACACCTAAATGAAAAAGTTTGAAAGACCAATGATTGAGAAAAAAGGAAATCACTCCATCATTTTAGCATTGTGTCCAAGTATGAATTACCTTCCTACAAAAGATTTGTAATTTGTAAAATGATGAGTAATACATTGACAAAAGAAAGATACACTAAATTACACCATGGGATAGAATATAACATGGCACACTGCAGTAATTAGAAGAACTACTACAGTTAAGGCTGTGTCAGCATCTTTGTTAATACACTGTATATCAGCTCCTTCAAATAACATGTGACATAGTACAGAAGTTGTTCATTCTGACTATTGTATTATTTGCTCAGGTACTTCTCAAGTTAAATGGTATTTCAAAAAGCCCTTCTGAGGAAATGCTTAGCATGTGATTTTACCATATCAGTTTTATTTTTCTCCATATGCATTTTTAGTAAATTTAAGTTTAATACCTTTTATTCTTTCTCCAAACCCACACATGACATTTACCTTGGCATGAATATTTTGCTTAGAAATAGATTTTGTCCATGTAACTTCATGTACCAGGGCAGTGGCCATGAGAACTGTGCACTAGGCACAGACACTAGGAACTGTGTCAGAGATCTCTGCATGAAAAGAAAAAACTGCTCTCTTCATCTAAAAGTCTCCCTCACATCATTTGCTTTTTTCTAGTACTTGGAACCTCAGGCACAGATGGTCTAAACTCTCAGCTCATTTACTTATTTCTGCAAGTTTCTCTTATCTTTCCAAAGCCTTGTGTACCTACCCACCATACTTCTGTGACCCTGAAGCTGTAGTGTCACTGTCCTACCAGCTGTCTGTGGCTAGCTTTACAACCCCTGCATGTTTTGCAGGAAAGTACAATTATTCCTCCTTTGCAGATGAAGAGCTGCACTGCAAAGAAAAGTGACTTGCTTAAGGAAATACAGGAAACCTGTATGGAACAGGAAACTGAATTTAAATTACAGTCCAGATCACTGGACCAGTTTTCCTTACAGATGGGGACAATAATAACTTCTTTCCCTGCAAAATCCACTTGTAAATCTGCTCCAGTATTTAGTGCCAGCAACACAAGAATAAATTGCAATACACTTATCTCTACAGACCATTCCTGTATACTTATGTTCTCTATCACTCCTCCTTAGAGAAAGAGAAAAAAATACTGGTAAGTGTAGGATGTATAATAAAAGTGCATGTTAAATGAAATGTATCCTCTAGTCTGCAGTATACCACATAGACAACAGCATCATCACTTTATCTGGACTGCATGTATGATGAGCTTCCATGTGAAACTAAAACTGAAACTTTATGACATAGAATCACAGAATAACACCAGAAAGAAATAAAATTTATAGGAGTAATTTTTACTCCCCCCCCCCCTCACTATAAGCAAAAAAAATTTGGTCTTTGAAGGAATTTGTATTAGGAAAAAATAATTTCTTTGCCCACAGTAGACTAGTGAAGGATCTCAGTCTGTTTAATACAGAGGATAAGGAGTCTCAAATTAACCAATGATCTGCACCTACTGTATATACAGATGGGCTTCAAGTAATTTCTTTTAGATATATCTATCAAGCAAAAGTGGAAGAATACATGAAAAAAGAAAGCAAACATACACCACTATGGAAAATGAGACAACACAAAACAGCAACAGAACTTACTTTACCTCTTGTATATGAAGGGAAATACACTTTTCTATTTCTTTTAAATGAATGTTTCATTTTAAAATATCAGTAACTTGATTTGTAAGTGTTGTAGGAATATTACTAGAGCACTCAGAAGTCTGTTGATTTGTCAAAATGCCAATACATCATTTATACACTTTACAAAAAGCTTTACACTTAACACTATTACCCACTACTCACATGACCTTCTTCTCTCCAACAGATAAAAGTAAAGGACAAAAAGGTAATTTTTCCTTATCTTGTTTGCATTCTAGTTGATCTTGTCCCAGGATAGATTGTACTCAGCATTAAAAAAGGGCAAGAGAGACAAGAACCTTCATCTTCCAGAGCTCCTGACACTCGCCAGAAGCAGGCACAGAGCCTGTGGTTTCCTGAGCATAGTCACACCCAAGTGGGAAGAAAAGGGCAGAGACATCAGCTGGCCATTAAGAGATTGCAGAATGCACTGAGTGCCCAGCAGAACCAGCTGAAACAAGGTCTGACCTCTTACAACAATCCAGTTCAGGCCACACAGCAAACGAGGGGTGTACAGCTCTGCTTTCAGATTTACAGCTGAAGGCACAGTATGGATTGTCCTGATTGTCTACACTGCACACAGTCACCTACACAGAAACACACCAGGGGTTTTAAAGGGCACAGATCAAGACAGACACTACCTGGATTTGGGAACAGAAAGAGTAATTGATGATATTCTTAATAATTAAAGTTTGGTATTTACCAGTCTGAAGAGGTTATTTGAGAGAACTTATTTCTCAGTGCATGAATTACACCTATATTCAACTAAGCAAAAGCAAAACTAACATAACAAACCCCATTCCATTCACTTCTAAATTCACAGAATTATTACAGAATCACAGAATTCTTAAGGTTGAAGGAGACCTTTAAGATCATCAAGTCCAACCATCAACCTGACACCACCATGCCACTAAACCACATCTCTAAGTACCACATCTACACCTTTCAAACCCCTCCAGGGATGGGGACTGCACCACTGCCCTGGGCAGCCTGGGCCAATGCCTAACAACTCTTTCAGTGGAGAAATTTTTCCTGATCTCCAATCTAAATCTCCCTTGGTGCAACTTGAGGCCATTTCCTCTTGTCCTCTCACAGGTAGCCCAGGAGAAGAGACCAACCCCCATCTCAAATGTGGGGAGAGGAGAACATTCCTCTAGTGCCATTTTACATCTCAGTGGCCACATCCTGTGTGCCTCAGGTCCTGAGTCTCTATGACCAGCATATTCAGATGAGTTGAGATGCACAGGTTGTTAAATCACAGGTAACACAAACAAACAGGGAAAATCAGGCTAAGCAATACATATCCATGCTGCTGCTGAGGCTGTACTCACAGAGCCACTGCAAGGCTCCTGACAGTCATCTACATGTCTGCAAGCCAAGTGCCTCTGTTTAAGTTTCATTTTGTTGAGTTGAAGGAAAAGCAAGTGATAAGCCCAGCTTCATTTGTCTGAAAATGCTGCTACTCCCTCATCTTTGATGTTAGTAATTTTGTAAGATAACTCTTAAAGCTACATGTTTTCTGGTAATAAACTCCTCTGTGCATTTGTGTCCTTCAAAATGAAAGCCAAGAAACTTTCTTTGGTGAAGCTATATTTGGGGTGATTAAATTACTGTCTTGTTTTTAGGTACGGAAAGATCTCCAGAAAGTAATCAAAGTTCAATTTGGTGACAGTTTCTTTTCATTTGGTTTCAAATTCATTTTATCAGCCTTAAAAACTGTCTGGTCTAGCTAAATGAAATCCCTTCTGTCAGAGGTACCTTTGAATTGAACAACCACACTGTTTCAATCTCTGTCTGTCATTGTATTTTTTTGTTGTGATACAGTTCTGAAAAATTGAACTCAAATTGTTAAAAGCAATACCATCTTCACTGGCCAGGCTGATTCCAAAATTATTTATCAACACATTTTTCAAGCTATTGGGCATAGTAAGCATAACACCAGCTGCAAAGAAAAAAACGATTCAGTGCCTTGCCAATTCAGCACTGATAATTGCAAAGTATTTATCACCTCTAACTTCTTTTGTAAGTGTCCAGCACACACAAGGCCTTTGAAAGTTCTGGCTTATCTGGAACCATTTGTCAGTAGTCCTAGCTCTAGTATTTTCAGCCCTCCCAGACTATCTGCTTTTTACCAATCACAGAATCATTAAGGTTGGAAGAGACCTCGAAGATCATCAAGTCCGACCATCAACCTATCACCATCATGTCACTCAACCACATCCCTAAGTACCACACCTACACCTTTTAAACCCCTCCAGGGATGGGGACTTCACCACTGCCCTGGGCAGCCTGGGTCAATGTCTAACAACTCTTTCAGTGAAGAATTTGTTCCTGATCTCCAATCCAAACCTCCCCTGGTGCAACTTGAGGCCATTTCCTCTTGTCCTCTCCCTGGTAACCCAGGGAAGGTCCCAATGTCCTAATCTCAGCTTGATACTGGGAGAAACAGTCACTTTTTTGGCCTACACAGAATATCCTCTGCTGAAAACACGTCAGCCTACAACTTCCCATCCACTCTTTTCATGATATTTTCATTTGCATGTCTCAGGAAGAGAAGATTAGGGAGAAAACAATTTTCTTATATTCAATGAACTGAGAATCTGACTGCAGTAGGGATAGGAAGGTCCCATCCAGGTCACATTCTTGGTAAACTGTCACTTTCCTATCAGAAAAACACATAATAATACACAGAAAAACATAATACTGTTCTGGGTCAGCATTATGGCCCATTTAACCCCAAATTCTGTCCCTCATATTGGCAGTAGATGTTGTTATTTACAAAGATCATTGACACTTTGTGGTCTCTTTTTATTCCCAAATAAGCTTTTTTACTTTAAAATGGGAATGAGATTTTTAATCATCCTCCAAAAGCATGACACCCACTTGAAAATCTAAATGGAAGATGTGTAATGCATTTAGCTTTAATGCATTGATTTGTTTAGCTGTGTGTATTCAGCTGTAGCCACTTCTGGATTGTGCCCTACAAGAAAGCCATGAAAGTGTGCAGGGTAAGATATTAAAACTCAAGAAATCCAGTGATGGCTTTACTGGTCTACTTCCAAAAACTTATCAAGTGGTTCAGCAGATGTAATTACTGCTTAGCCCTGCCAAAGCTTTGAAATGTGCCCATTAATTCAGCAATTCCCAATCTGTCCATCAGTCAGTCATACTTAAAAAATATGTCTGTCACAACTTAGGTGAAGTAATCTGCTGATAATTAATACAATAAGAAGGCATCTGAAATCTGAATATAATTTCTAACTTTTTGAAAAGTCTTAATGACAGCAAAATCAAAGTTTATTTCACAGCAAACAGGATACTGAAGCTAATTGGGAATATGTCAGAATATTTGATGCCAGTTTAATTAAGAACAATTAATTGCAGGAAGACACTGTTTTAGAAGATAAAAGCAGAGATGTAGTATTTATTTCAGAACCTAACCAGCTCTCCCAAATCATCAATTGCCTCTTTATAACAAAGAGAGAAAAAGAAATAAGAATACATTGTGTTCTAAAATGCCCAGATTATGATCAATGATTGTAGTGCTAAAGTAAAAGACCTGAGAAACCTCCTCACTGCCAGTTGCCCTGGAAAGTCAGCCTGCCCTACAATGAGCCTTTCCAGCCAAAGGGAATCTCACCATTACACTCAGGCACTCAGTGTCAAAGACTCATTAACAGGATGAAAATCCTTCTCTCCAACAACAGACTGGGTCACTCATCCCTTCAAATGACATACACAAAAATGCTGATGGCTACTAAACCACAGCAGAATGTTTTCTCCTGCTTTCTAAGAGCAGTGGAGAGAAACTGCTGGCTGCAGTAATGGAAACTGTCTTCTGCAGACAACTGCTAAAATAGGGAAAGCCTTCTCCTCAAGTAACAGGTATTAAAATATGGGGAAAATGTTGCAAACAAAATGAAAAGATGCAGGGAAAAGAAAGAAAATGCAATATGTAAGGGACTAGTTTGATAAAAACACAAACTGCTCAAAGTGACAATAAGTTCACTTCAACCTGAAACACCAAACATGCCTCAGTGGGTCAGCTGATTCAATGAATACCACCAAACATCCCACTGAAGTAAGATTTAGGAAGAGGAAGCATCCCACTTATAGAAAGCTAGATACAAAACATTATCATAATCTTCATTTAAAAGCCTTAATATTCAAAAGCACTTCTCAAAGTTAGCTACCTAATAATAACTAATAATAACTGCTCCCAGAATGCACACAGACAGCTACAGCCCACCTAGCCTCATCCCTTGTCCCAAGCAAGGGCCAAAAGCAATATTACTCAAGAGTTTAAATACAGAGAAAACCTATAGTGACAATTTCCCAGAATACCCTCTAAAACTGTATGCATTAGGAACTTCCTGAAACAGAGGCATTTTCCTTGAATTTAATAACCCTTAATAGATTTTTCTGCTATCAAATTAAATGGATGTCCATTTTGTGCATCTACAACATCTTGTAGCAAGGAGCTCCACTGCTTGCCCATGCACCCTAGGAGAAGCTACCTTGTGTTATTTTCAGGTGTGTATTGGGGAAGTTACCTTGGCACTTGCTGCCTTCCTCTGATCTCTTCTTGTTCTTGGCATGGATGAAATAATAAGGAACAAATCCCTATTCAGTTTGTTCTGTACACTGTGTAGCACTATTCTTGGAATCAGGGAGAGTTAAAAACTGAATATGCAATCCCTTTCCTGAGAGGTAACAAACAACCTCCATCCTCTGTCACCCAAGTGTTGTAGGAACCTCAGCAAGTTCAAGCAACTGAGCAGACAATACACCTTTGCATTCCTGTTGGAAAACTGGTGAGGGAGAGCCCTACCCCTGCCAGCTCACAGAGGGAACTTCTGACAAGAGCAGCAATCCACACAGATCATTGCTTCACACATGATGTTGTTGAACTCAAAAGAGAATCACAGAAACGTCAGAGTTGGAAGGGACCTTAAAGATCATCTAGTTCCAACCCCCTTGCCTGGCAGGGACACCATCCACTAGATCGGGTTGCCCAGGGCCCCATCCAGTCTTGTCTTAAAAGCTTCCAGGGATGAGACTTCCACAACCTCTCTGGGCAACCTATTCCACTGCCTAACCACCCTCATAGTGAAGAACTTCCTCCTAATATCCAACCTAAATCTCCCCTCCTCTAGCTTACACCCATTTCCCCTGGTTCTATCACTGTCTGACCTCCTAAAAAGTCCCTTCCCAGCTTTCTTCCTTTAAACATTCAATACTGGCTTCAAATGGAACCACAGGCTCATTCCTGCACCACTGCTCTGGCTCTCTTCTGCACTAGGAAGGGTTACTGTTAGCATCTTTAGTAATCAGTGTGTGACTCTATCATTATTTATTTTTCTATACAAAGATAAGAACACCGTACTAGAACATGGTATCTCTTCTGGTTGAGGACTATCAATAAGAAAATAACTGTCTTCTACTGCAGGACCAAAGTCTGTCTTCAGAAACACGTGCATTTCAGAGAGAGAATTAAGGTCAAAATCTTGGTCTGTCATGTTTTTATTACTGTTGATGATGCACAAGCCAGAAATAAAACAGCTTAACTTTCAGATCTTGAACAGAGCTTCTAGGGCTGCCTGCCAGAAAGGGTAAAACATACATCCTTCTAAACTCAACAACTGCAGGCAGCAAGCAGGGAACCAAGATCCATATTCCAGTGATGCTAATTACTGACACCTTCACTCAACACAAACCAAGTGGGGTTTGCCTTACTTTTAATTACTTAATATTTTCCCATGTTTAACAACTTACTGAAACAACCACTGAGATGTACTGTATATTTCTACTGTGACCCTATCTAGCCAGATAGTTTAGTTTGATTTTAAGAAGCTTTGAGAACATCTTGACATGCACAACAGACAGGTTATGCTATGGAACAAAACCAGATTATTCAAGTTTCAGTAACTTATCATTAACTATTTCTTTGAAAGAATTATGACCAACAGTTCCAGTTACAGCTTGTAGTCTTCTGAGTTAATTTGTACTGACATAAATAACTATGCATATCACCTGTTTTCAAAACCTCCTAATACTCAAAGAACTCTGTGCAATATAGAGGATGGTTTGAAAGGGCACTTCATACATAGACATTAGGACAATCTCCCAAACCCTTGCCAGCCTGGAGATTTCACTAGTGAATAAGAGGTTGCAAAAGGGATGGCTAACATCCTTTTCTATTGAAGCTGAATGACTGCAGAAGCTCTCCAATGGGAGTTACTGTCATCAGCCCCAGATTCCATGGAGGATCTAAGCACAGTTCCAACAAGCAGTGTCAGTATGGGAACACTAGCAAGATAAGTACTAATTCTGATGATGCACCATTTTTGATATCTGCCATTTGGATCCTTGCACTCAGTTAGCACTGACTTCCCAAAAATTGAGAATACTGCCAAAACCAGGAGAGCCTGTGAGTAAATCTAACTCACATAAAAGGTCTGCTGTGAAATCTATTGTGCTTCATTTAATGCCACTCTAAAAATAATGTGCCACAAAATCTTTAACTGTATTAGCAGCCAACTTTGTACTTCCTTTAAAAATCACTTTCATTTTTACTCATAGCTGAATATATTCCTACCACAGCACTTGGACATCTCACAGGTTCAATCAATCTTTGATTTTCAGGTTTTCTAAGTCAGCAAACCTAACCATTAGGTGCTCTCATCTCATCTCTGGTGCAATTCTCTTCAATGAATCTCAGTGGGAGCTTTGCATTAGCTCCTCTAAGGAGCAGGATCAAACCCCTAGAAAAGACCAATACTGCCAAAGAAGATACATCCTTCATGTGTTATTGTGTAAAGGACATTCCACATCTTTAAATTACTGTTCTTTCTGAGGTATATAAACCCTTTAATAACAATTATCATCAGAAAAAACATTATTAAAAGGTTGATATTAACACCAGATAAAGTGAAAGCATTTCTGAAGTGGAAAAAGTGAGAAGCTTCAGCAACAAAATACAACAGCACAGTGCCAAGCCAAACTTAACCAAGCTTGAGGTTTTGGACAGGATTCATTTCTGCTTGTGGTGTAAGTATGCACCACCTTGATTATCATTTAAAAAAATATTGACAGCTTGCCTTCTCATACCAATGCCTAGTAACAAATTCCAAATGTTTTGTCACATTTCTTGTGAGCAATGCCATCTGCCAGAGGTGGCATTTCATGGCTGTTTACCCTGACTCCCTCCAAGAATTCATCTGCCACTATCTAATGCTGCCTGAATAAAGGGGATTAAAACTCTGATGCAACAGAGACTATTGATAATTTGGTATAATTGGGAAGAAATGAAGATAAATGAGGTTGAGGATGGAGAGGCAATTAGTTGAGCTGCCTGTACAGCTGTGTTCTCAGCCTAGCTCCCCTGGCCTTTTCTTTGGTGAGGTATGTGCAAATTAAACATAATGACAAATACACTCTTCCCAAAGCTCTTTAGTTTGGGAAGCTTGAAGATGTGATTTTCACTTCTGAGGCAGTATTCAGTTTAAAAAACAAAAAGGAAAGACACTTTTAAAGAGCACTGCACTTTGTAACAGCAACCCCATAGCACAGGATCTGTTGTATCAAAGCACAGCTCTTGTGTGGCAGCAGTACACAGCACCGGTGCTGGCGGTGTGGGTTTGGCCAAAAAGGATGAAGGTTTCTACCTCCCCCAGTGCCACAGAGAGCCTTGATTGCTCCACAGCTCTGGACATCTTTGGTACCAAGATCTGCTGTCTCATTCTGTAAATGTATTCTAGCTGTGTCACTGCTCAAACAGCAACCCCAGATCGGGATCCCCCTATAATAGGAAGTGTTTAAAGTCTAGCCCCACATTCTGCAGCTGGCCCTCTGCTCCTCAAACTGCACTAGCTTTTAAAGATACTAGTCAAAAAACCTGAAATGTCAACAATAATGCATTTTACTCTAGGAAAGATACCAGAAGTGACAGATTTTTAGTCATAAATACAATTGATAGACACCTACCCAGAAATGAACCTTATTTCTAAGCTGTATTATTCAGGTGATGCCAAGTAATCAAGCTTGAATACCTTGAAAGGTATTTAAATCCAAAGTGAACATGGGCAGACTACAAACCTCCAAATTAGAAGGCACAATTCTGCAGTTTCATTTGTAGTTCTTATTTCAAATATATTGTGATATGTTCATAGATATACATACAAAAATGTGCACATACATAGTTTCACATAAACATACAAAAATGTAATTGCCAGAAGAAATGCCACTGTATGCTTCACATAAGATTCTAACAAAGCTGCTCATAAAAATCAAATCCTGTAAGATTCCTTCTAGAAAAAACCCAGTGTTTACAGAGGCAGCTTTGGCTTAGAGACATGTCTGCCTAAATACTACCCACCACATGTGCATTTTCTGCTTTGATATATAGGTGATTCTATCTGAATTAGATCTTAGATGAAAGACTTCATAAAATTGCACTTTTCCCTGCAGCCATACTGTACTCAGCTATTCTAAGAAATCATTTTACAGCTTATTTGAAAATGTAGGCAAAGCCTAGCTCCTATGCACAGAAGAGATTCTGGTAAATTTTGGAAGAAAAATATTAAATGTCTTAAAAGACATTTTAATAGGTTTGGGGGTTGGACTAGATGATCTTTTGAGGTCCCTTCCAACCCCTGACATTCTGTGATTGTGATCTTGTAATGTGAATTCTCAACATAGATGCTTTCTATTGTAGAGTACAGTTCTGTGATATCTTCAAGCCAGAAAGCACTTGAAGTGATTCCATTTTGAACTCACAGAACTTGTGCAAAGTACAATGTCTCCTCCTAGTTTTTGCATAGGCAAAACTCTACTCAGCCTCAACCCTGCACTCTTCCCCACTACTTACAGGTCAACCAAAATTTCTGTCTGCCTGTATCCAATGTACTTCTTCATTTTGGATTAGATTTCTAGGAAAGGCAATACCTAGTTCACCTTTTATGAGGAAAACATGCCAGAAGGAAAAAAAAAAAGTATAGTTTATGCTTAAATTGAAATCTACCTCCTTTTGTCTTACTGAAGCTGAAAAGCTGGCAGAGGTAACTGGGTCCTATATAAAATAAAGTCTTTAAACTTACAGTACAGAATAGTGATTTTTTTTTTATTAGTCTGCAACATTCAAACTGCATGTATTATACCTCTGATCTTTTAGTGAAACCCTCTTCTCATAAACACCCTAAATAAGCAAAATTATTTGCTGCCCATCCTCTGGACTGACACTTCATCACAAGTTAATCTGTAATCCTGTGACTGACCACGTACAGTGCACACATTAAACAAGTCATGTTGAGCAGGGCTTTGGCTTTCCGCTGGGAACAAATGCCCACATATCCTGGCTGACGAGACAGCCAGGGCTGCCCCCAGCTCTGTCCTGCTCTCTCACACCTGCACCACAGCTGTACACACTTTCCAAGGCTCATGTTGGCAGCCTCCACCTCCTGGGATCACACAGGGTTGAGTGCTCTCAAACAAAGCCCAAATACAGCCTCTGTGGGTGCTCCTGATGTGTGTCTGCACTGCTGCAATTAACAATGCCCAATCTAACACTTGCCTTTTATTTGGCAAGAAACCATTGCAAGACTTGCCTGATCTCTCCACACCTGCATGTGGCAATTGTCCTTCACCCACAGTGATGGCACCAACTGTCTATGAACAACTGCTGGCTGAGGGACATGTGCTCCAGACAGGCTGAAGGGAAGGAGTCACGGGGATTTTCAGAAAGGGCAGAAGCCACAGCACAATGAGGAGACTGAAATCTGCACAGTGACCCACTTAAGCACAGGTAAAGGGAGAAAGAACCAAAACTGTCCACTGACTTCAACAGGTTACTGACCGTGGAAAGGATGGCAACTTCAGAAACACTTCCATAACCTAAAAGGTAGCAGAACAGTTTCTGACTGAGCAAGCTAGAAAGGAAAGTGATAAAACAGAAATAAACACATGAAAAATGTTACCCAGATATGACTAGGACAAAGAGCTGAAAATGAAATACTCTGTTTTCTGTGTTCATCTTGCTTTGGTTTCCCACTTTCACATTAAAACATCAGTATGAGTCCCTCTTCTTTTTGCTCCATTTCATAGAGCCTCTCCTCAGAGTTGGGTAAAAATTCTCTTCATACCAAAATCCTGTCCCCAAATCATAAAATGTGACAGACTCATGATGACTGCAAGGGATTAAGTGAAGCAGACTGAGAAAATAGAATTTTTATAGAATCCCTTCTGTTTTTCAAATGCCTCTGTGATTACAGCTGTATTACAAGGCTAAACTTAATTCTGAAACTCAGAAACATCCAATGTGAGTATAAAAGTAAGTAAACAATAAGCAACAGCTTTTTTGATTGCTAGAGTTCTTTATTTGTACCCTACTTCTAAATGATTGCTCATTTTCTTATTTTATAGGGGTACCTACAGCAGTCTTATGCAAGATTTCTAGAGCTAAAATAACATGATTACAAAGGTAACTGGTTTCTCAAAAGTGGACCTGAAAAGCAAAAAGTAACTGAAGAAGTTTCTCCAATAAGTATCTTAGCTCACTAAAATGTTATCACAGGGGTGTTGGAATGGTATGTATCTGAAAAATGGAACAGAGGCAATAGCTGGCAATGCTGTTAAAGGGCCAACTAAAAACCAAAGTTCCTAATGGGAAAAAAAAAAATGTTTTCCTGAATAAATTCTAGCCCAGTCTATAAAGTTGACTTGAAAAGATGTAATTTGTGGAGGGATTTGCATAAAAAGAGTTAAGACAGCTCTAGCTGATGATTGAGGATAAGAGCCACAGACTTCAACAGTTTCAGAGCTCCCTGGTATATGCTGAGAACAACAATATCAAAAGGTTCCTCTCTCCAGCACTGCTGGTGTCAAGGTTAATGAGCTAAAACTTGTTAAATTGATATTACCAAACTAATGACTTTTTTATAGTATACTGCATGGATTTTAGCAGACAGGCTAATGTGGGATACTGCTAGTCTTAATTGAATTAGAAGTTATTGCATGTATACAATTAAGATAACTAAAAATGGAGGTGCTGCAAGGCAATTATCTATCCAGACCATGCTGTTGTCACATACCTCATGTGCTGCCACACATATACCTCCAATTTCAAATGCAGTCCTTGAATTCAGACCACATTTAACTGCAAACCTCCAGAGGAGAGGAAATACTAGCATCTGCAAGGACAGTCTGGTGGCTATCAGTTACCCTTAAAAAAATCCTGCACCTTCTTCCTCCTCAGTTCTTTCCTTACCAATTCACAGACTGAACCAGGAAAAACCAAATACAACTAGAGGGCTTCAGATTGTGATGACTGTGCACTTGACACCAGGAGGAAGGGAAACTGCCTTATTCTCAACATGCTGTGACTTGGAGATGTTTGACAACTACAACCAACCACAGGAGAGTCAAGCAACACACACTCTTCTGCCAAGGTATCTTTTACCATCAGTATCCCTCCCCTGCTGGGGTGTGGGAATGTTCAGCTTTCTCCCAGTGGCACAAACTTCTGCTGCATGCTGGTGGAGCTCCTGTCTACAGGGGAATTTTCTGTATTCCATGTCTTGTTAGGGGTAGGATACTGAAAATAGACATTTTATTGCAAAGAAATCAACCTCAATGAAAATTCCAGGGCAGACCTGTAAGAAGTAGGTTACAGCAGAACAGATCTGCAACTTCCAACTTTTACATTTCAATTTTTAAAATAATATAATATTACTTTAAAATATTTTTCCCATCAGCCACACCATATATCTAGTGGACTTGGCACATGCTGGGTTAATGGTTGGACTTGATGACCTCAAAGTTCTTGTCCAACCAAAACGATTCCATGATTCATAGGTTAAGACAGAGGGGAAATAAATGCCTGAAGTCTACATCCAAAATAGATGAACAAACAGCAGGGGGGGAAGGGGGGAAGGATATTTAATGAATCATATTAGAAGGGAAGGAGCTTATGAAAAATAAATAGCATTTGTAGATGATTAAATTTGGAAGGTGAGATGTTGTATAACTGCACCAACTATTTATTTCGGTGCTGTAACTGCATCTAATAAATAAAATACTTTCTTTTAATCCAAACTGAAGATTCACTGCTATCTGATGACTTGTATTTTTCATTTACATAGTGCTGGGGCAGGGTTTGGGCTGTAATTATTCAAGGCAGTTTCTAAGAAAGAAGAGCTGTTAGTTGCTTGCATAGAAAATCAGGATCAGTTGCTAGCAATAGGACAATGCAAATATTTCTTCTACAGACAGAATCACTGAGTTTAAATTCAGAGAGGCTCATTAGAGATCATCCTCCTAAGTGTAAGATACCTACAAGGTTCATGCAAATACCCTTCTCTTCAGATAATATTTTTTCCATTAAAGTTCAATCTCTCACTAACACAGGAATGTTAGTTAATATACAGTATACACCCAGATACATTTGGTATTTTTAAGAAAGGAAATTAAGAATCTTACTCATGCTAGGTATTCTAGTGGTTTTGAAAGGACTTTTCTCCCTGGATCTAGGATCTTACAGAGAAAGGGAATAAAGCTGAATTCAACTTATACCTACTTTCTCATAATCAAGAAAAATACAAGTGTGCTGCAAATGAGGGGGAATATTTCTGAAGGATGAAATGCCCAAATCTCCCTTCTATCAAGTTTTTAGAGACAGACAGTCACAAAACACATCCAAAGGAACTTGCAAGACACTTGTCTTCCTACTACCTTTCCCATTTCCATCTGAAATATGAGCAAGTAAATGACAATTCACCTAATACTATATACTTTACAGGAAGAAGGGGAAAGGCAGCCTCCCATGTCCCATGCCATTAGTAAATGAATTTAAGGGTCTTGTACAGGTAGGCTGGGAGTTTCACTAGTCCTAAAGTTTTACTTGTCTCCATCCTCACAGTACCCTGGGCATCATCTTAAAAAGAAGTATCTATTCCAACTTTTCTGTTGTACAAATGTAGAACAGACACAAACCCCCAGTTTTCTTGGTTCTAAGTATTAATGCATGTCTGATCTTAAAGGCAAGCTCAACATTTCTGTCTTGTCTTGCTGATAAAGTTCATGAATATATAATAAGAGTGGAACAACTCTGCTACTGATTAAATGTCAAAAAAGGTTTTATTTTCAAATATATTGTAAATACAGAAGATATACAACAAAGAGCATTAATTGCAGATGGCTCTGTACAGCTTTAAAAATGCACAAAATCTAAACAGGAAATGTTGATTTTTAGTTTCAACTATCAATTTTAATTTGCCATCAGAATGTAGAGATAGAATGAACTATAAAATGGCTAAACTCAACTGAATGAAATGCTACACATCCAAGGCTAGATGTTAGCATGTTAGAGGCTAGAGAAGAATTAACCAACCTACCCAAACTCTGCATCTTGATGAGATTTTATCTGAGCCTTTGTGAACATTTAGAAGAGAAAGCATGTGAAGATTTGGTCAGGAGAGATGAAAGGCTGGAATAGCTATCCTCACACATTCAGAAGGGGCTTGATTTGCCTGTGTAGCTCTTCTAAAAAAATCCCAACCAAACCCAAACAAAAAAACCACAAACAAACAAAAACCACAAAAAAACCCCCAACCAACCCCCCAAAAAAAATCACACCCACCCAAAAAATTCTTAGAAAAAGAAAGATCTAGCAGCAATAGTAGCCTGCAGGTTGAACACAGGTTGGCAGCATCCTGCTTCCAGGAAACACCAGGAGAGTTTCAGATGTTTCTACAAGATAGTGATATGTAAGAGTGGAAGAAATGTTCTCTCTCTCCTAGTCTACATCACTACAGAGAGCACTGGCATGGCCTTGAGCAAAGCTTTGCCTTGGGTTGGGAAGCAGCAGGATATGAATCACCTGGAGAAAGGCCAGAGGAGTGCAGTGAGAATTGACCAGGGACTGAGAAAATCATCAGCATGAGGAACATTCAAAAGAGCAGGGAGGGGAAGACAGACAGGAGAGTCACTAATAGGCTTCAGGAGATAAAAGACATGTTCAATAACAAAAGGGAATAAATTGTTCTCCATACCCACAGTGTATGGAACAAGAAGCAGCAAGGAAAGGCTGTAAGAAGGGAGACCTAGGTTAAATATTAGGAAGTATGGCCATGATTACTAAGCCTATAAAATTAAGCTGGACAACTATCAGTCAGACATGAGGCTAGCAGGGTTCTTGCTTTACTGAGAGTGTGGATGAGAAAACAAGTCTGAAAGTGCTGCTTTCCTGTGATCCTAAACACTGCCAACTGCAATACAGAGATGAGATCCAGAGGCAGTGCCAAACTGCAGGGCAAAACAGCCCATCCTGAAGTCACCCTGCCACAGCTGGGCTACCCCTGCTGCCTGCTCCAGACCTGTACACTGCAGTGTAATACAGCACACGGCAGGGCACAGCCCAGTGCTCATCCACAACAGAGGATCTTTATCCTACAGTATGGTCTCCTCAGCTCCAAGAACAGCTCAGGTAAAGCCTTATCTACTCCTCAAGAGCACACTCACAGTTTGAGAAAACACTACTAGGCTGAAACCACTAGGTGCAGGTTTCCTATGTCTCCCAAGATGAAACATGTACCTGCAGAAACTAACCCACAAACTGGCCAACCTAAAATAAAGATTGGTTACATTTCCAAGATGATCAACATATTAAGATGGCAGCTGAAACATGTACTGAAAATCCATTCATTCTCCCTTTAGGTTATGGACAAATTAGTGGCTTCAATTATATAGTGCCAACAAGATTTTCTTCTCCATGAGTAAAAAGAGCAGGTTTTAATATTCTTCAGTGATTTTCTTAATTGAAATGAAGCTTCTGAGAAATTACAAATAAAAAGCTCATTTGAGGAAAAAAAAAAAGGATGTCACAGCCATGGAAATTAAAGATTTCTAGCCCACTCTGGTGATAAAGGTACACTGAACTCTTGGTCCAATACACCACTGCTGGGCTTTCATAATTGTAACTAGAATGATCTGATAAATTGCTGCTCTTGTATACAGTTAGGGGTTGGTTGTTTTTTTTTTCCAAAGGAGCTAAAAACATAAGACTACCCACCTGTATCCATTTTTAATTTGGTAATGACTGTACTTGCTAAAATTCTACCAAAATGTCACTCACAGCTTTGGATTCCAGCTCTTTTTTAAACAGACTATGGAGCAGAAAGCATAACCTATTATGCAAAACTGTCAGATGCTTACTTTGGAAATCACAGAAATAAATGCATAATCCTGATTTTCTTATGGATCCAAACTTTATGAAAGGAAAACAAAACTTGACTAGAATTATTCAAGATGGCCAAGGTATTCTGTAAAAAGCAGTAAGGTTCTGATTGGCTGATGTCCTGTTTACCCAGATAGTCCCTGCTCCAGAACTAAGTGTTGCTCCTCACTTTATGGGTGCAAGCAAAGGCAGAATGACTTGAGACCGCTGTGACTCCTGTCTCATCAAATTCACAAATCAGCTAGACATTTAAACTGCACCAACTGTTGCAAGTAAAACTGCTATCCAATCTCAGCTGCAAAAATGTCACTTCAGGGCACCCTGCAAAAATCTAGTACTGAATCTTTAACTAAACCCCCACATGATTAAAATGGGGTTTGGTTTGGATTAATGATATTTTTTGGAGTGAGAAAATATTCCAAATGATCACACCACAAAGATTTCTTTCCTCAAACATAAATTAACTGTACATTAGGGGACTTTTTTAAAAAATCTGATTAAAACTGTAATTCATGAGACTCCTGCTGTTGGCAGCTGCATCACTATCAATGACATCCTTTGGGGGACTCTCAGCATGTAGCCTGCATCAAAGGTAATATGCCACTTCTCATCTGAACTTCTATACACCTAACAAGAACAAGAATGTTCCAGAGTTCACAATATAATTAAAATGGTAAAGTGCTTTATATTGTTGAAATACCATTAATGTGAGATTGAA
Source organism: Galbula dea (assembly GCA_013399015.1). Taxonomy (NCBI): domain Eukaryota; kingdom Metazoa; phylum Chordata; class Aves; order Piciformes; family Galbulidae; genus Galbula; species Galbula dea. Next base: position 189,270 of record VWZX01007735.1, read on the forward strand.
GTTGATTCCTTAGTATTAACAAAAGCAGCTATGGCTAATACTTGCTTTTCTTAATATACTGGATTCCTTCCATCCTTACACACTCAAATTGGAATTAAGCCACCTTGGCTGAGCATGTCAAAGTGGTTTAAATACCAAAATACCCCATGGTGTTTAAACAAATATGTTACTTTGTGCAAAATGATAGGCAGACAAGGTTTTGTTGGAACAGAGTACACACAAGGACCTCAAAAAAAGGATGTATTAGACATATGGTACTTCACTAGCCTTGTTCTTTGGTAGCACTGCAGAAAATGTGTGTATCACCAAGTCTACTTCTGAGGCTTTTTGGCATCTCTCATTGCCAGAGTTCATCTGATCACCAGCTCCTAGAACAGCTTTTTGTTTATCCTACAATGATTTAACATAGAATACAGAATGCATTTCAGAGAGGTAGATCTGGACAACACTTCTCTTTCTCCTTCTCTTTCCCACTAAGCATCAAGCACAGAAAGGCAGGGATGCCTGGAGACCCCTTCCTGCCCTACACCAGACAGCAGAGAGAACAGCTCTGCTTCCTAGAAAGGAGGACAATGCTCTTCACACCATGCCCTCCAGCAGTAGCAGAAGCCTCCTAAAGTGTCTAAACTGGAATGGTTCTTCCTTTTAAAGTGCAGTGCATCTAATCTGTATTGGTCTTAATAAAAATTTATCCTGAAAGTCCTAAATCTGGCCCATTTCTGAGAAGTGCTGTCTCTACAGTGCTCCAGCAGTTTCTGTGCCTTGCAGAGGAACAAGAGACCTTGTCTTAAGGAGAGACACTTTGGAGCAACCTGTTTTCCTTTGGCAGGCTGATACTGACCATGAATATTTGCTACTACTAACAAATGTGAAAACTGTAACCAAGGAAAAACTGTAGCCTTGGTGGCTAAAATGATTTATGATAGCAAGCCCTAGCAAAGCCAACTAATACTCTGAAGGGACTGTGTGAGCTCAGCCTGCACTCCCATGTTCTGTGCCCACTCCTAATTACTTCATTTACGACTGTAAAAGTGTTTTAACAGACAAAATTAATTATTTGGAATAATCCTTCTGAAATATGATATGCATTTTAATTGTATGCACCCTGTCATTAATTAAAGTTCCCTACCTTTTGCTGCATTAATTCAAAGACAGTATCAGGGACAAAGTCACAATAAGAAGAAGCCTTGTTTACTAAAATTAAAAATAAACTTAAAAGGTTAATGTACTCTTTGTGATAAACTTCAACCAATGCCAAAATGTTTTCATTTGAGTTTTTACTTGGTATTATTTTTCCACCCTTTAAAATCAATCTCTTTGTTCCAGGAACACATTTCCTGTCAATAAAATGAAAAATGATATAGATTTAGGAGGATAGTGGTCTCAGCGTAGCATCTCTCATATTATTATTCCAGTATCATCTGTTACAAAGTAAGACCAATTCCCACATCTAATTACAAACAGGATTTCAGAGTCATTAAACAAAATACATTTCCATTAGTGCTGCTGTAAGAAGATAGGGGGAAAAATGAAGATTAGTTCATGCTGCACCTCTGTTTTTCAGGCTTTGAAGATTTAGACCTCTGCACTCGGAGACTATAAATTTGTAAAGGATCTGAAAGGTGACAGCCATGTGAAAGCTCTCCCAATTCTACACACTTTAGCCACACCATTTGCATTTTGTCATTAGTTTATCTTTTGCTGCACTTAGTTCTGATAGTAGATATGGCAAGAATCTAGAGAGGCTGTTTATGATCAGGCTGTGTGCAACAAGAGACATTTTATTTGGCATTAGGAAGAGGGTTGGGTTTTTTTTGATAAGATATCAATCCTGATGTCCTGTACTAAGTTTGTTCCAGGAAAAGTTAGAAATCATTGGAAGAAATTCAGTCTTCATGAAGAAAAGTGCACTTTAGGCTCTGGGAAAAAGGAACAGCAGTTCTTTGACTTCAAACAAGATAACAGCCAAAATATACTGAGCAAGCAGATTGTGTGATATGTTAAACTGTTGAAATATAAACTTACAAGTATATATATTCTCCATTCATAAACATTTAGCAGCATCTAATTGTCATGGATCCATTTAAAATATACCACTGAGAATTCCCTACTTCAAAAGCATTCACACAAACCAGAGCTTAGACATCTAATAAGAGCTCTTCTAAAAAGAAGTCTATATAATACATAAATTCACTTGATCATTAATAGCTTACATTAGGTTATGATCTTATAGAAACATCAGTTAATTACATCATGTGTAAAATAAGCATCAAAAATCTGAAACACAATTTGCTCTTAAAGGAAAAGATGCTTCAATTTCAGAGAGAAGCAGAGAGTATTTCCTTTGCAGAAGTTGTCCTTTATTAGTTTAAGAACAGCTAGAGATACTTCATGTATCTCAGAGCTGTCACTCAATCCAACTATGTAAATATTAGATGATGACTCACACATTTACTATATTTACTTTTAGATTTACAGGAATAATATTACTTTCAAAGAAAGACTTTGTCCAGGGGCTTCAGAAGTGTTTGTTGGTTTGTTTTTCTCAGGTGCACACTGTAACATGACTGAGCCCTACTGCTGTGTCCAGTCTCCCCTAGAGCAACAGGCCCCAGACTGCTGGGCTGAGCAGGAGCTGTGAGGTGATCTGAACTCATTTCTGATCTCCAGCAGATCTTTTAAGCTCTGTCTCCAAATGGCACTGACCATCACTTCCCAACTCCCAACCTGGTCCCATTGGCTGTGTAATATGTGCAATACCATGAGCCATACTCAACAGTGTAACATCATCTGCATCCTTGAGGAAAAAAGGTGTATCAAGAATGTTATCATCTTTCCTATCTAGCCTACTTATCCTGGAGCTCAATCCATTGGTGTTCAGTGGCCATGGGCTTGCAGCTGACTGCACTTCACCACTCAGTGAATAGGGAAGGTTCCCAGAGCTGCTCTGTGCTACTCAAGCTCCAGCAAGAAAAGCCAGTACCTTCACACATACCACGAGCTACACAGATACATGTCTAAACAAACAGCACAGATGCCTCAATTTTTAGGATGAAATGTTTTAATATATCTGTTAGGGCCAGAGCCAAACAAACCTAGCTTTTGGATGAGACAGCACAGAGAACAAACCACATTAAATTCTGTAGATATTCCTCCTGGCACAGGGACAATTAAAGCAAGTGAACTGTATGCTTCACTAGCTTTTCAACTGATTCCAAAATATTAGCAGTAGTTGTGACTGGTTCTATTTTTCAAATGGCACAAGTGGTTTTGTGTTCTTTAAATAAAATGATCATCTTTGAAACAATAACTCTCTGCTCATGTCACACAAAAATACTTGCTTTAACAAGAAGAACACTTCCTGAAGACTGCAGAGCACTCGAGGATTAGAAAAATCTCTGCTCTCTGGTCTTGTCATTTTCACTCTTACACTAAAACCCCAGCCTCGGCATCCTGCTTTAGAAAAATCAAAGACCTGCCTCTTTTGACTTTCCAAGCACTTGGAAATTTGAAAAGGGAAGAACTGAAAAATGCTGACCATGTAATAGCTGGGTATTGGTGGTGGGTGGAGAACATGAAAGGTTACAGTATGGATCTGTGCCTACGCGTTTCTTTTCAACTGGAGCAGCATCCTCCTGCTTCTGCTAACTCGGCAATCATACAGCTGACAGATTTCTGGGTTTTCTAAATAATGCATGGGATTTTCTTTTAACATGTCAGTGCAAAAGTATCAATTCTGCCCCTGTGTCGTTTGTGATGCTGATTTTCCTTGACAGCATTCCATTAAACCAATGAGTTTTTCCCCTCCTGATGGTTCCTTAAATATTCCTCTGAGTGATGTATTTGTGGTTTTTTAAACAGATTGTGAAGGATGTTTGCATTTATGAGAAAACTGCATGGCAGGTACTGAAGGGAAAAAAGGATAAAAAAGATAACACTATATTTTTTTCTTCCTGTGAAGAGCTTTTTCTCTGATCCTCATGTGCCAAAACCTAGGCTGTTTTTCCCTTCTTTTCTGCCTAACTTAGCTCCTTGTCTGGAAATGAAGCAACAATACTCTACATACAGAGAATAACATTTTGACTTCCTAAGGAAATACCACTGCAACACTTAGTACTGTTTGATATCTCTCCTGGGAAACAAAAACACATTTCTTAAATCATTCATGCCACCTCCAAAAGCCAACAGAAGGAAGCAACTGCTTTATTCCTTGCACTGAGGTTTGGTACAAACAGGTCCTCTCACGGACTGCTCTGCACTGATCCTTCTGTGCTCAAGCAGCCTGAGGGATGTTCAGGTAGTATCACCAATACTGTGCTTTGTAACCTACCCTTCATGTTCCAGTTCTACCACATACTTGTACAAAGTACCTGCTGCCATCCTACTGGAAACAAAAGG